>JBAIZL010000002.1:9567658-10167658 GCA_036971475.1 Prosapia bicincta
TTAGGGGAAGTTGACAAAATTAATTGATAACCACTTTGAAATTACCGATAAATTCATAAACTTTCGTGTCCTTTATCAACTTAAACTTAATGATCCCAGCAATAACCCTTAACGACAAATAACCAATTTAAATAGATATGCATAACACAGATTAGGGGAAGTTGACAAAATTAATTGATAACCACTTTGAAATTACCGATAAATTCATAAACTTTCGTGTCCTTTATCAACTTAAACTTAATGATCCCAGCAATAAACCTTAACGGCAAATAACCAATTTAAATAGATATGCATATCACAGATTAGGGGAAGTTGACAAAATTAATTGATAACCACTTTGAAATTACCGATAAATTCATAAACTTTCGTGTCCTTTATCAACTTAAACTTAATGATCCCAGCAATAAACCTTAACGACAAATAACCAATTTAAATAGATATGCATAACACAGATTAGGGGAAGTTGACAAAATTAATTGATAACCACTTTGAAATTACCGATAAATTCATAAACTTTCGTGTCCTTTATCAACTTAAACTTAATGATCCCAGCAATAAACCTTAACGACAAATAACCAATTTAAATAGATATGCATAACACAGATTAGGGGAAGTTGACAAAATTAATTGATAACCACTTTGAAATTACCGATAAATTCATAAACTTTCGTGTCCTTTATCAACTTAAACTTAATGATCCCAGCAATAAACCTTAACGGCAAATAACCAATTTAAATAGATATGCATAACACAGATTAGGGGAAGTTGACAAAATTAATTGATAACCACTTTGAAATTACCGATAAATTCATAAACTTTCGTGTCCTTTATCAACTTAAACTTAATGATCCCAGCAATAAACCTTAACGACAAATAACCAATTTAAATAGATATGCATAACACAGATTAGGGGAAGTTGACAAAATTAATTGATAACCACTTTGAAATTACCGATAAATTCATAAACTTTCGTGTCCTTTATCAACTTAAACTTAATGATCCCAGCAATAAACCTTAACGACAAATAACCAATTTAAATAGATATGCATAACACAGATTAGGGGAAGTTGACAAAATTAATTGATAACCACTTTGAAATTACCGATAAATTCATAAACTTTCGTGTCCTTTATCAACTTAAACTTAATGATCCCAGCAATAAACCTTAACGACAAATAACCAATTTAAATAGATATGCATAACACAGATTAGGGGAAGTTGACAAAATTAATTGATAACCACTTTGAAATTACCGATAAATTCATAAACTTTCGTGCCCTTTATCAACTTAAACTTAATGATCCCAGCAATAAACCTTAACGACAAATAACCAATTTAAATAGATATGCTTAACACAGATTAGGGGAAGTTGACAAAATTAATTGATAACCACTTTGAAATTACCGATAAATTCATAAACTTTCGTGTCCTTTATCAACTTAAACTTAATGATCCCAGCAATAAACCTTAACGGCAAATAACCAATTTAAATAGATATGCATATCACAGATTAGGGGAAGTTGACAAAATTAATTGATAACCACTTTGAAATTACCGATAAATTCATAAACTTTCGTGTCCTTTATCAACTTAAACTTAATGATCCCAGCAATAAACCTTAACGACAAATAACCAATTTAAATAGATATGCATAACACAGATTAGGGGAAGTTGACAAAATTAATTGATAACCACTTTGAAATTACCGATAAATTTATAAACTTTCGTGTCCTTTATCAACTTAAACTTAATGATCCCAGCAATAAACCTTAACGACAAATAACCAATTTAAATAGATATGCATAACACAGATTAGGGGAAGTTGACAAAATTAATTGATAACCACTTTGAAATTACCGATAAATTCATAAACTTTCGTGTCCTTTATCAACTTTAACTTAATGATCCCAGCAATAAACCTTAACGACAAATAACCAATTTAAATAGATATGCATAACACAGATTAGGGGAAGTTGACAAAATTAATTGATAACCACTTTGAAATTACCGATAAATTCATAAACTTTCGTGTCCTTTATCAACTTAAACTTAATGATCCCAGCAATAAACCTTAACGACAAATAACCAATTTAAATAGATATGCATAACACAGATTAGGGGAAGTTGACAAAATTAATTGATAACCACTTTGAAATTACCGATAAATTCATAAACTTTCGTGCCCTTTATCAACTTAAACTTAATGATCCCAGCAATAAACCTTAACGACAAATAACCAATTTAAATAGATATGCTTAACACAGATTAGGGGAAGTTGACAAAATTAATTGATAACCACTTTGAAATTACCGATAAATTCATAAACTTTCGTGTCCTTTATCAACTTAAACTTAATGATCCCAGCAATAAACCTTAACGGCAAATAACCAATTTAAATAGATATACATATCACAGATTAGGGGAAGTTGACAAAATTAATTGATAACCACTTTGAAATTACCGATAAATTCATAAACTTTCGTGTCCTTTATCAACTTAAACTTAATGATCCCAGCAATAAACCTTAACGACAAATAACCAATTTAAATAGATATGCATAACACAGATTAGGGGAAGTTGACAAAATTAATTGATAACCACTTTGAAATTACCGATAAATTTATAAACTTTCGTGTCCTTTATCAACTTAAACTTAATGATATCAGCAATAAACCTTAACGACAAATAACCAATTTAAATAGATATGCATAACACAGATTAGGGGAAGTTGACAAAATTAATTGATAACCACTTTGAAATTACCGATAAATTTATAAACTTTCGTGTCCTTTATCAACTTAAACTTAATGATCCCAGCAATAAACCTTAACGACAAATAACCAATTTAAATAGATATGCATAACACAGATTAGGGGAAGTTGACAAAATTAATTGATAACCACTTTGAAATTACCGATAAATTCATAAACTTTCGTGTCCTTTATCAACTTTAACTTAATGATCCCAGCAATAAACCTTAACGACAAATAACCAATTTAAATAGATATGCATAACACAGATTAGGGGAAGTTGACAAAATTAATTGATAACCACTTTGAAATTACCGATAAATTCATAAACTTTCGTGTCCTTTATCAATTTAAACTTAATGATCCCAGCAATAAACCTTAACGACAAATAACCAATTTAAATAGATATGCATAACACAGATTAGGGGAAGTTGACAAAATTAATTGATAACCACTTTGAAATTACCGATAAATTCATAAACTTTCGTGTCCTTTATCAACTTAAACTTAATGATCCCAGCAATAAACCTTAACGACAAATAACCAATTTAAATAGATATGCATAACACAGATTAGGGGAAGTTGACAAAATTAATTGATAACCACTTTGAAATTACCGATAAATTCATAAACTTTCGTGTCCTTTATCAACTTAAACTTAATGATCCCAGCAATAAACCTTAACGACAAATAACCAATTTAAATAGATATGCATAACACAGATTAGGGGAAGTTGACAAAATTAATTGATAACCACTTTGAAATTACCGATAAATTCATAAACTTTCGTGTCCTTTATCAACTTAAACTTAATGATCCCAGCAATAAACCTTAACGACAAATAACCAATTTAAATAGATATGCATAACACAGATTAGGGGAAGTTGACAAAATTAATTGATAACCACTTTGAAATTACCGATAAATTCATAAACTTTCGTGTCCTTTATCAACTTAAACTTAATGATCCCAGCAATAAACCTTAACGACAAATAACCAATTTAAATAGATATGCATAACACAGATTAGGGGAAGTTGACAAAATTAATTGATAACCACTTTGAAATTACCGATAAATTCATAAACTTTCGTGTCCTTTATCAACTTAAACTTAATGATCCCAGCAATAAACCTTAACGACAAATAACCAATTTAAATAGATATGCATAACACAGATTAGGGGAAGTTGACAAAATTAATTGATAACCACTTTGAAATTACCGATAAATTCATACATTTTCTAGAACGTTTTATCAAAGAGCAGATACAACACGCTTTGGACCTTGGCGTCAAAGTGAAAGTGAATAACTTTCATTCTTGCAATTGGTACATTCAACCAAGGACTGAAACCTATGTAGCAGGTCTTTCACAGGTAAAAGTTTTAATAGAATACTGTATATATAAGTGAGCATGCGTGTGCGTCTGTATGTGCGTACAACCGTGCGTGTGTGTGTGTTGATATTTATTGCTTCACGGTCGGAAAAATATGGTGAATAGCTACTATCCGGAGTACATCCGTTCATTCTGCAATGCATAAAATCGCAGTTCTAGCGTTTCGACAGAATCTCATCTAGCATTGACGAGGTGAACCCAACAACAGTTCAAAACAAAAAGATGTACCCAAGATATTAACTATTTATCATATATATTATATATAGTAATATTATATACATTTATTAAGTATATATGTAAAATTGCTTTCATTACCAAGAATATGTTGAACGAACTGTCCGGAGCTTTTCGCTGACTACAGTGATAGCATTTTAAGAACATATAGGTTATAGAGCCTGTAGAATTTCGGTAGCAATGGGCCCCATAGGTTACCAACCTTTAAAATACGAGTATAATGTCAACCGTCTTCACTCAATTGGGTTAACAATTAGTTATCTGTTGTGTACGTCAGAATTAAAACCTATTTTATTTACTTGAAAACCAAGGAAAAATAACCATGGCAAAACTTTTAAAGTAAAATTTAAAAAATTAAACATAACAATAAAAATATACTAATAAAGATGTAACAGTAAATAACAGTAAATCAATAATATTATTAAATCTATAACAACAAAGTTTAACACTTATAGAGAAAAATAAATAAAAAATAGGTTGTTAAAAATAAATAAATTTCTAAACACTCATACCCAAACATGAATAGATATACTATAATTTTTAAATATGGAAATTATATTATTATTTTAAAAATTCAAATAATATATTTAGGCGGTGAAGGAATGCAATAACACGGTTAACTGC
This sequence comes from Prosapia bicincta, assembly GCA_036971475.1. Taxonomy (NCBI): domain Eukaryota; kingdom Metazoa; phylum Arthropoda; class Insecta; order Hemiptera; family Cercopidae; genus Prosapia; species Prosapia bicincta. Next base: position 9,572,659 of record JBAIZL010000002.1, read on the forward strand.
CACGTCTCTCAACACCACCAATATCAATAAAAAGCAACAAACAAATATTAGGAAGGTGGCCAAAATATGTTAAATAGAACAATCAAACATATAAAACGCCTTTTAATAAATACAGCTTTAAAACTAATCTTGTATGTTTGTAATGGTCACGTAAAGTTCCACGTGGTACAGCAGTACGAGTAGATTGGAACATTCAGATAGTTTCACCAAGTCTCTTAAACCTGAACCAAAGCATCGGAAACGAAAGCAGGTTTTTATTACGGTGATATATTGCACTGCCTCCTCGATTTATTACATTTCCTACGTCTCACATCAAAGATTTAACGGCCAAGACATTTAGGAGGCATTTGCTGTTCGTCTGACGTAGACAAACTGAGACCAATAATCATCTAATGCTATGACTTACTTCGGTGACCGAGGAAAATAACCTTTTGGTTATGAAACGGTTCCTAAAGTTGAAAACGTAAACCGTAAAACTGTAACGCGACTTTTTTTGCTCAACTTCCATTTGTTTTGATATGTCATATATTTAAAGCTATATATACAAAGTTATTGTAAAATGCTAAATGATTTTTGGCAATAACCCATCATATTGCATAAATCTGTACTAAGGTAGTAGAACTTTGAAGGCAGTAAAATGTATCTATAAGAATGCGGATTCTGTCAACTCAAATATGGGTATTTTTGCCCAAGAAGAAAGACATTAGTGACAGAGACTATAGATATAGCATTTACCCTTGCACATTACAAACAGTTGTTAGATGATATAAATTTCTAACTGACCTGTTATATATAAGTCTCAGTTGCCCAGCGATGTATAGTGGAAATTTTGTTACTGGAGTATTTATTTCCTTCCTAATTAAGACGTGTTTCTTGTTTATATTGATTTTATAATAGTAATTGTGTGTATATATATATTTCTTATATTATGGGATATATTTTATAAATAAAATCTGTTCTAACTCTCAATAAATGTAAACTTATTAAAATAATAAATAACACGTTATTTTAAGCATAATGAATGCAAAATAGTCAAAGGTGCTTATTTATACGTGTCTAATTAGGTGTCTCGAGTTTTAAGTTGGGGTTTTACCTTAAAGTTGGGGTTTCACCTTAAAGTTGGGGTTTTAACTTAAAGTTGGGGGGTTTACCTTAAAGTTAGGATTTTACCTTAAAGTTGGGATTTTACCTTAAAGTTGGGGTTTTACCTTAAAGTTGGGGTTTTACCTTAAAGTTGGGGTTTTAACTTAAAGTTGGGGGTTTACCTTAAAGTTAGGATTTTACCTTAAAGTTGGGGTTTTACCTTAAAGTTGGGGTTTTACCTTAAAGTTGGGGGTTTACCTTAAAGTTGGGGTTTTACCTTAAGTTTTAAAGTTGGGTAAACCAACCCTTCTCCTGGAGACCGTGTGCAGCTGGAACTTAGGAAAATATACAACCTACTACAGAGCTGTAACAGCGTAGAGAAAGGCCAGTTACTTCGCGGAGTTATTGATAGGGTGCGTCTATTTACCTGCATCTTGTCCGATAAACAACGCAAATACAGTATCATCCACTGTCTCCATCGGTGCAAACTGGGACAGAGCACAAAATGGTTCATACTCTCCTTATACATATCTTGTTCAAATTACTTTTTATTTAATAATTATAGCTAATATAAATAGAGTAACATAACCTATGCGTTAAAACAGCTGTTCTACCACATAACCTATAACAAAAATCAGCTGTTTTATTAAATCCTATGTTACAACTTATTTTAAGCCAAATGGAAAAAATGACTATATTGCATAGCTAGCAACTTTTGTAAAAACTTTTCTCCCATATAAAACTAAAAATAATTCATTAAGTTTAATTAACGCAATAATACTTGAAAAAATTGTATCAACATCAAGTGCCATCCCCGACAAGTTCTTAAAAATATATTTGAACTTGAGTGGATGAATAAAAAGTATTTTATTAACGAATGTTAATAGCATGATATATATAAGAAGAGTGTGAATAACAGAGGGGACTGAATAAAGGAACTACCTGTGCTGGTTGTTTCTACAAAGGACATGGCTTCATGAGTGTTACTTAACTTTACACATGTATAAAAACAATGTCTTGATTAGGCTAATAATCGCGGTCCACCAAACTTCATTCACTAATGCAATATCAAAAGGTTTGTCAGAGACACTAATTAGTAGTCAGTGAGTCGGGCATGCGTAGCGCGCCTAACTACGTCTCGCATTCTACGTTACGTTGTGTAACTATGTCGTTACGTGTCACGCGATGATTCAATCCCACACGTCTTGACGACGGATTTACATAACCTAACCATTCAATAATGCAATGTTAACAGGTTTATCACAAACACTAATTGGTGGTCAGTGAGTCGGGCATGCGTAGCGCGCCTAACTACGTCTCGCATTCTACGTTACGTTGTGTAACTATGTCGTTACGCGTCACGCGATGATTCAATCCCACACGTCTTGACGACGGATTTACCTAACCTAACCATTTACTAATGCAATGCCAACAGGTTTATCACAAACACTAATAGGTGGTCAGTGAGTCGGGCATGCGTAGCGCGCCTAACTATGTCTCGCATTCTACGTTACGTTGTGTAACTATGTCGTTACGCGTCACGCGATGATTCAATCCTACACGTCTTGACGACGGATTTACCTAACCTAACCATTCACACATCAATGCCAACAGGTTTATCACAAACACTAATAGGTGGTCAGTGAGTCGGGCATGCGTAGCGCGCCTAACTATGTCTCGCATTCTACGTTACGTTGTGTAACTATGTCGTTACGCGTCACGCGATGATTCAATCCTACACGTCTTGACGACGGATTTACCTAACCTAACCATTCACACATCAATGCCAACAGGTTTATCACAAACACTAATAGGTGGTCAGTGAGTCGGGCATGCGTAGCGCGCCTAACTATGTCTCGCATTCTACGTTACGTTGTGTAACTATGTCGTTACGCGTCACGCGATGATTCAATCCTACACGTCTTGACGACGGATTTACCTAACCTAACCATTCAATAATGCAATGTTAACAGGTTTGTCACAAACACTAATTGGTGGTCAGTGAGTCGGGCATGCGTAGCGCGCCTAACTACGTCTCGCATTCTACGTTACGTTGTGTAACTATGTCGTTACGCGTCACGCGATGATTCAATCCCACACGTCTTGACGACGGATTTACCTAACCTAACCATTTACTAATGCAATGCCAACAGGTTTATCACAAACACTAATAGGTGGTCAGTGAGTCGGGCATGCGTAGCGCGCTTAACTACGTCTCGCATTCTACGTTACGTTGTGTAACTATGTCGTTACGCGTCACGCGATGATTCAATCCCACACGTCTTGACGACCGATTTACCTAACCTAACCATTCACACATCAATGCCAACAGGTTTGTCATTGGCACTAATAGGTGGTCAGTGAGTCGGGCATGCGTAGCGCGCCTAACTATGTCTCGCATTCTACGTTACGTTGTGTAACTATGTCGTTACGCGTCACGCGATGATTCAATCCTACTCGTCTTAACGACGGATTTACCTAACCTAACCATTCAATAATGCAATGCCAACAGGTTTATCACAAACAGTAATAGGTGGTCAGTGAGTCGGGCATGCGTAGCGCGCCTAACTACGTCTCGCATTCTACGTTACGTTGTGTAATTATGTCGTTACGCGTCACGCGATGATTCAATCCCACACGTCTTGACGACGGATTTACCTAACCTAACCATTCACTAATGCAATGTCAACAGGTTTGTCACAAACAGTAATTGGTGGTCAGTGAGTCGGGCATGCGTAGCGCGCCTAATTACGTCTCGCATTCTACGTTACGTTGTGTAATTATGTCGTTACGCGTCACGCGATGATTCAATCCCACACGTCTTGACGACGGATTTACCTAACCTAACCATTCACTAATGCAATGTCAACAGGTTTGTCACAAACAGTAATTGGTGGTCAGTGAGTCGGGCATGCGTAGCGCGCCTAACTACGTCTCGCATTCTACGTTACGTTGTGTAACTATGTCGTTACGCGTTAAGCGATGATTCAATCCTAGACGTCTTAACGACGGATTTACCTAACCTAACCATTCACTAATGCAATGTCAACAGGTTTGTCACAAACACTTAACGCGTATGAGGGTATTTCACCAAGTTTATAAATAACAGTCGATATGTGCCACTGTCAACAGCTGGTTTCTGTTATTGCACTAATTTATATTTCAGTGCCAGATTGTGTCGAAGGTGTCAATGATTGCTCCAATACTTCAGGAATGGAATTTAATTGTAAGAAAATGTAGGCCTACATGGAACATTAAAACATTAGGAAATTGTTAACATTCATAGCAATCATTGGGAACATGAATTATTATCTATTTTATTGTTTTCTTAACCCCCTTGACCAAACACTATATATATATATATATATATATATATATATATATATATATATATATATATATATATATCCTTAACCCCCTTGACTTACAAACATACGCAAACATTATATATATTATACCATAAAGTACGAGGCTGTAGACTAAATTAAGTTAGTTGCGAAAATAAATCATCTATAGGATTTAGCAAAGAAAATACAAATAGTTTTCTAGTGCGGACAAAGCAGGTACCAAAGCAGGTCATTATTCTTTTCCAGGAAGTTTATAAGTGGAGTCCGGCAAATAGACAAAGGTCCAAGGCTTGTTAAGATGGGAAATCCAGCGGCCGATATAGCCTGGGGAATTAACCGTGTACCGTTGGGTTTGGCTAATAGTAGAACTGTGGGTAACTGACAAAGAACGTATTGGTGGTAGTGGGAGAGATTAGATTTCATAAAAACTAAATGAAGGGAAGTTTTGAGGAGAGTCTCGAGGGAGGAAGACAGGTTGGTGGGGACAAGGATGGAAGTGTTGTAAAGGGAGAATTTTGTTAATTTAAGTAGAGTTTTTTTACAAGTAAATTTTAGTAAAGTGCGACGTAAAAGTTTTGTGAAATATAAAGTAAGTTTTTTTTGTATCAAGTGTTAGCGCGGAAGTGAACAAGCCAGGATTCCAGGGACTCTTCACAACAATAAGTATATTTGAAAATAAGTGTAGCCAACAGACATCTATCTTTTAGTTTAAAACAAAATTTAAGTTCATCAAAATTTATACAAATTATTCTAGTCACTATTTCTAATTTAAAGCAAAGTTCCCATAATAGCGACCCCGAGAGCAAGAATATAATTTTAATACTGTTTTTTTGTTATTCTATTAGAATCTAAAGCCTCAGAAGTCAAACTTTATTATTGTAGTTTAGTTAAGAGATCAAGCCTGTCACTGTACAATATTAATATAAATTAGGAATAATGTGTAGAAATAATTGTAGAGAATAAATGCAAGTGATGGTAAAAAATTTGATAAGATTGTTAATTCTTTTATAAACCTGAAGGTGTGACTTCAATAGGTAAGGTAATTAAATAACATTTAAAAATAATTTTAATTATAACAAAAGTTAAGTTATAATATATATATCTTAAACCCCTAACGCAAAAACATACGCAAACACTATATATATATATATATATATATATATATATATATATATATATATATATATATATATATTAAAACAACATAGGTTATTCAAATACAAGAATATTTATTAATTTATATTCAAAGCTTTTCGTTGGTTAACAGTACCAACATCATCACGAATGAAAATTACATTACATTGAAATAAATTACAGATTGTAATTTTCATTCCTGATGATGTTGGTGCTGTTTACCAACGAAAAGCTTTGAATATAAATTAATAAATATTCTTGTATTTGAATAACCTATGTTGTTTTAAATTATCAAACAAGATAACGTATTATATATATATATATATATATATATATATATATATATATATATATATATCTTAACCCCCTTGACGCACGAACATACGCAAACACTATATATATAGTTAAACAAACGCGATCTTCATGAACAAGAATATTTTATTTTATTTCATAGACTACTATTATTTTTCACCGGTGAAAACTATCAGCATTTTCAAAATTTATTTAGTACTGTGACACTATTAGGACTAATGTACATTTCTATATTCATATACAAATATTATATATCTGTGTGTGTGTGTGTGTGTGTGTGTGTGTTGGCGCGCGAGCGTATTGCTATAGAAATTGCAGAGAATTATTAAAAATTCAACATGAATGATTGCATATATATAATTATTAAAATGCTATAAACATTAATATATTACTTGAGATTTAATATTTTCCTTTTAGATAGGCCTATATAAAATTAATACACACCGAAAGAAATGTTTTTAAAGTCCCCGTCAGTAAAAGCCTGTGATTCTTTAAACCAGAAGAAGACATATGGTTTTGACTGCAGCAAACCTGCAGTTCCTTAACTGTAGTACAGTACTGTAATTATAAATTGCCACAATGCCTTTGTAAAATGAAATCTTACAGTAATTTTCTCTGTATTAATATTTATTCCCAACGAAATTAAAATTAGAATACTGGATATTTTAAATGTAAAACACATTAGAGAAAATCCAATTCGGGAAAATTCCCACAATATTTTGAACAAAGCTGTACAAGACGTCGGGTTCCTTTGGAATGGGTTCCCCACCCGTGAGACCTAAGGGAGGCAATCATGTCCATGAAGCGGCTGCACGCTATGCATGGCGAGTTCCCTGTTAAATTCGTCGCTACAATGCGTGACTGGATATTAATAAAGCTAATCCTAATTGTGTTGAGATATCTTAAAACTACTCGTTAAGTCCGCAGTCCCTGGATCGAGTTCTGGAGCGGATTTTCCAAAAGGAAATTTTATTGCTTGCTTGTAACATTTATTGCAATACAGTGAGCAACCGTATTTATAAAACAATTGCGCTACTCCTCACAGTGACCAAGATACAGTAATCTAGATAGATAAATTACTTTAGGTAATCTTAGTGACAGCTTTACAATATCTAAAGTGTTTCAAGTTATCGTGTTTAGATCTTAGTGTCAGCTTTACAATATCTAAAGTATTTCAAGTTATCGTGTTTAGATAAGGTCACCTTTGTGATTACCAATCAAAACGGAATTCCTGATATTTCTCTTTTCTTATAAAATGTTTAATTTGAAAAATTTGACAAGGTTTTAAAAAAATAGGAGCTATTATACGCGGATACGTTAAAGCAAATCACTGTGGATGGCATGAAATTAATCGCAATGCTTGATTTGTCTTTGTATACTCACTGAGCTTTAACACCAGATTTCAAGGTCGAGGAAATTTCATCATGTAGTACGCATCCAACGAAACAATGTAAGACATTTGAATCCGGTTTTAAATAGCTTAAAGGCCGTTCGGGCATTAAAGTCTCTGATGATGGCTTTAATATCAACTTACATGAATGCATTAGCGTCCCGTGTTTACGAAGACAGTCTTCATAACTCTACCTTAGAATTCCTCTGTGTATAGATAATTGTAAGTAGTTACCTGTGCCTTGCCAAGAAGAGGAAGTCCCAGTGCCATCATGAATAACCTGTCATATGGAAAAATAAGAAATGTAAAGGATTTGCTAACCAATAGACGGAATCACACGAGATTCTGAATAGCATAGAAGTAAATATAAAAAACTTTGTAAACATTGTGGAATCTGCAAAAGAAAAACAAACAGAGGCAGTATAGCCAAAGGTACTACCTACAGATGCACTTCAAAACCTCATACAATCCTGTGTGTACAACTTTACCTCCGAACATCATACAATCCTGTGTGTACAACTTTAAAAAGAAACCTCATACAATCCTGTGTGTTCATCTTCACTTCCAAACCTCATACAATCCTGTGTGTACAACTTTACCTCCAAACCTCATACAATCCTGTATATACAACTTTACCTCCAAACCACATACAATCCTCCAACTACAACATCACTTCCAAATCTCATACAATCCCTCAACTACAACATCACTTTCAAGTCTCATACAATCCTCCAACTAAAACTTTACTTTCAAATCTCATACGATCCTCCAACTAAAACTTTACGTCAAGATCTCATACAATCTTTCAACTACAACACCACTCCCAAATCTCATACAATCCTCCAACTAAAACTTTACGTCAAGATCTCATACAATCTTTCAACTACAACACCACTCCCAAATCTCATACAATCCTCCAACTACAACCTTACTTCCAAATCTCATACAATCCTGTGTGTACAACATCACTTCCAAATCTCATACAATCCAACAACTAAAACTTTACGTCAAGATCTTATACAATCTTTCAACTACAACACCACTCCCAAATCTCATACAATCCTCCAACTAAAACTTTACGTCAAGATCTCATACAATCTTTCAACTACAACACCACTCCCAAATCTCATACAATCCTCCAACTACAACCTTACTTCCAAATCTCATACAATCCTGTGTGTACAACATCACTTCCAAATCTCATACAATCCAACAACTAAAACTTTACGTCAAGATCTCATACAATCTTTCAACTACAACACCACTCCCAAATCTCATACAATCCTCCAACTAAAACTTTACGTCAAGATCTCATACAATCTTTCAACTACAACACCACTCCCAAATCTCATACAATCCTCCAACTACAACCTCACTTCCAAATCTCATACAATCCTTCAACTACAACACCACTTCTAAATGACATACAATCCTCCAACTAAAACTTGTCTTCCAAATCTCATAAAATTCTCCAACTAAAACTTGTCTTCCAAATCTTATACAATCCTGCAACTACAACTTCACTTCCAAATCTCATGCAATCCTCCAGCTACAAAATCACTTCCAAATCATATACAATCCTCCAACTAAAACCTTACTTCCAAATCTCATACAATCCTGTGTGTACAACTTTACTTCCAAATCTCATAAAATTCTCCAACTAAAACTTGTCTTCCAAATATCATACAATCCTCCAACTACAAAATCACTTCCAAATCTCATACAATCCTCCAACTACAACACCACTCCCAAATCATATACAATCCTCCAACTAAAACCTTACTTCCAAATCTCATACAATCCTGTGTGTACAACTTTACTTCCAAATCTCATAAAATTCTCCAACTAAAACTTGTCTTCCAAATATCATACAATCCTCCAACTACAAAATCACTTCCAAATATCATACAATCCTCCAGCTACAAAATCACTTCCAAATCTCATACAATCCTGTGTGTACAACTTTACTTCCAAATCTCATAAAATTCTCCAACTAAAACTTGTCTTCCAAATATCATACAATCCTCCAGCTACAAAATCACTTCCAAATCTCATACAATCCTCCAACTAAAACCTTACTTCCAAATCTCATACAATCTTGTGTGTACAACTTCACTTCCAAATCTCTTACAATCCTCCAACTACAACTTCACTTCCAAAACTAATTTAATCCTATACCTACAAAATTCACATCCAAACTCATTTAATCCTCTGACGTAAAAATTCACCTCATACAGCCCTCTGCGTACAATCCTCCGTCTACTTCACGTCCATATTCCCAATCCAGAAAGCTCTACGCGATAAAGCGGTTCAATGTTAAGCCACATAATTTGTTTCTAAGCCACGTAATCATTACTAAAGTTACGAGAAAGCACTTAATCTTGGAGACAAATATAAAACGGAGAAGTGGAATATTCCTTTAGGCAGACTGACCTTTTGCTCATTAAGTATTGACATTCAAATCCTTCTACTGTTAGCTATATCGTTTCCTGTTTTAAATAAAATTAAAGGATATATACAAGCATAGATACGTTACAGATAATGATTTTTTAAAATTATTTACATGTTTCAAAAGTCCATACATGGAATAAAAATCAGATAACGGGCAATAAAATTGCCAGAGATCAGCGCTCAAGATCCTATCAATAGTATTTTACAACAGTAGTTAATGGGGCTACTTTGGCAAAAACTACCCCTAACTGTCCTGTACGTCACCGGTGAGTATAGGGGTAGTTTTGGATGATGGAGGGGGTTGGTATGGCCTTGATCGTAGCCTTTGGGGTGGGTTTGACTACGTTTAGAGGCGTAGGGGGTAGTTTTTGGAAAAAAATCTAATCTAAACTAACCCTTCCCCTATTTGTGTTGTGTGGTAGGGGTGGTTCCTACGTAAGTTTGGGAGCTGCCCCGGGGATTGCTCCGGGGGTGGATGTGGGGTTGGGGGTAGTTTTTGGAAAATGTGTAATGCGTGTTAGGGTGAGTTTAGAGTGTATTTTGGTTAGAGGTGGGGTGGGTTTGAGGTGGGAGTGAAATTGCCAAAAAATGATCGGTTAGATCAAATGACCAACGTTTCCACTAAACAACTGTCTTACGCTAAGTTTAACCGACCGACTTGCACACATATCAATCGACCAACAATTACGTTGATTCCAGATAACCAACAGTCTTTGCGGAAATTGACCAATCACGTTGCATGGGCTCGGTAGTGCTGCCAAACCCAATTCACTTAGATGGCCTGTAACCTACCCCTAAGCGTGTTTTAGGGGTGATTTTCGAGGGTCACGGAGGATAGATGTCATAGAGTCCTAACCTAACTCACCCTTAAGTGTCTGTTGTGTTTGTAGTGTATGTTGGGTATATGTGGGGTGGGTCCGGGAGGTGGGGGTAGTTTATAATAATAATATATGAAAGCATCAAAAAGTAATCGGTTAGATCAAATGACCAACGTTTCAACTAAACAACATTGAAAAACTATTTTACGCTAAGTTTAACCGACCAATTTACACTCATTTCAATCGACCAATAATTACTTTAAATTCAAATAGTCAACAGTCTGTGCGGGGAATCGACCTATCACATTGCAGGGGCTCGGTAGGCTTACGCAACACAACGCAAACGGTCGCAGTAAGTTGTGTAGGCTTATTACTATGTTAAGCCAACATGCATTATAGCCCTATATAGTGTGTTAAACAAATATGCATGTAAACCTACATAGACTTATATACTATGTTAAGCCAACATGTATGAATCCCAACATGGGTCTACTATGTCGGTAAACCACTGGACAAAGCCTTTATGGTCTGAGTCACACACACACACACACACACACACACACACACACACACACACACACACGCACGCACGCACGCACGCACGCACGCACACACACACGCACGCACGCACACACATTCTCATCTAGGTATGTTCTATCAGGTAGAGCCTCAGGCAAGCAATTCGAAAAGTTCATATGGGAAGTACTATAAGGCCCACTATATCCGTAAATCACTGGCAAATGCCTTTATGGTCTAAGCTTTACACACATTGTCCGCTATTCTAGGTATGCTGTATCAATTAGAGCCTTAAATAACACTAGTAACCTCACGTGTAGGGGCTTCCTAAACCAGAGATACAGTCGCTGTAAATACACAACAAACAGGTTAATCTTCGGGTACTAGGCATAGATCTAAAGCAAGTAAGGCCTAAGGCATATAGTCGCTGTAAATATTATAACACTCAACAAATAGGTTAATCATTGGGTACTAGGCATAGATCTAAGGCAAGTAAGGCCTAAGGCATATAGTCGCTGATTATAACACTCAACAAACAGGTTAATCTTCGGGTACTAGGCATAGATCTAAGGCATAGCAATTCCAATGTTTCAACTCAATGTTATTATTTGAGACTTATAAAGAGTCCATCCCGCTCTGGTTCATAACAACAACCTAATTTATTAAAATATATATACGGTGTTACAGTAGAATCTGTACTGTCATAACCTCTGTATCACACCTACAAGCTCTCACAATATGTTATTAATTGAGACTTATAAAGAGTCTAGCCCACTCTGGTTCATAACAACAACCTAATTTATTAAAATATATATATACGGTGTTACAGTAGAATCTGTACTGTCATAACCTCTGTATCACACCTACAAGCTCTCACAATATGTTATTAATTGAGACTTATAAAGAGTCTATCCCACTATGGTTCAAGGCAACAGCCTAATTTATTAAAATATAATTCAGCAACAGTAAAAACTGATATACAATAATAATACATTTTATTGATTATTGCACGTACCATGCGACTTTGTCCATCAGGACGTCCAAGAAGATGTCAATCACTCGTCTGCCTCCGTTACATGGTCTGAACATGTTGACTCGAATGTGTGGAATTTTACAACCGCAAGTCCATATCCGATCTGAGTAGATAGTTGACATTATCTGAAACCCACATTCGATATGCTTGCGTGTGTGAAATTTCACCCTGAAAATAATCACTGGGAGCCATTGCGGTCTTATCTTGCTACATTTAGAATTTCCAAACTTTCGTCACGTGTACATTATATATAAAATTGCTAAGCCAACATACATGATTCCCATAAAATTGCTAAACCAACATACATGATTCCCTACAAGGCCTACTATAAGGCCTACCACGTGAACAAGGCATCCCAAACCCGAGATATAGTCGCTGTAGAAACTATAACACACATAACATATAGGTTATTCATAAGGTATTAAGCATAGGTCTAGGGCATAGCAAGAGTACCTAAACTGTAGGGGGCATCCCAAACCTGAGATATAGTCGCTGTAAATACGATAACACTCAACAAATAGGTTAATGATCAGGTACTAGGCAGAGATCTAAGCAAGAGTAACCTTAAGTGTAAGGGGCTTCCTAACCCGAAATATAGTCGCTGTAAATTAACAAACAACAAATAGGTTAATCAGCAGGTACTAGGCAAAGATCTATGACAAAGCAAGAGTAACCTTAGGTGTAGGGAGCTTCCCAATCTGAGATACAATCGTTGTAAATTAACACTCAACAAACAGGTTAATCATCGGGTACTAGGCAGAGATATAAGGCATTGCAAGAGTAACCTTAGGTGTAGGGAGCTTCCCAATCTGAGATACAATCGTTGTAAATTAACACTCAACAAACAGGTTAATCATCGGGTACTAGGCAGAGATATAAGGCATTGCAAGAGTAACCTCAGGTGTAGCCCACACGCTGCCGATTACGTCACAGTTGTCATGGTTACAGTGAACGAGTCATGTATACTCTAAAATATAATCAAATGACCAACGTTTCAACTAAACAAATACATAGCTTGACAACAGATACCTAACCTGACAACCGATACATAGCCTGACAACAGATGCATAGCTTGACAACAAATACATAGCCTGACAACAGATACCTAACCTGAAAACAAACACATAGCTTGACAACAAATACATAGCCTGACAACAGATACATAGCCTGACAACGGATACATAGCCTGGCAACAGATACATAGCCTGACAACAAATACATAGCCTGACAACAGATACATAGCCTGACAACAGAGCTAGATCAAATGACCAACGTTTCACCTAAACAACATTGAAAAACTGTATTACGCGAAGTTTAACCGACCAACATACACGAAGTTCAAACGAACAACATTTACACCAAGTTCAAATAGGCTATGGCGGTTATGGCTGGTGAAGGCTAGATCAAATGATCAACGTTTCAGCTAATCAAAGTTGAAAAACTTACGCTAATCAACCAACATTTACACCTAGTTCAAATGGGTTATGGTTAGCGAAGAGACTGGCAAGAGCCTTTATGATCTGAGCTTTAGACCTTGGACAATATTTAGATAGCTACCAAAGCATACCAAAATAGCTATGTAGAAACCGTCAAGGCCTTTATGATCTGAGCTTCACACATATTATCTAGGTATGTTGTATCAATTACAGCCTCTCGACTAAGACATATACCTCCATCAATTCTTAGGTAAAGCTACCTTGGAGGTAGGCCCTAGGTAAAGCCACCCTAGAGTCAGGCCGTAGGTAAAGCCAGTCTGGAGTCGAGCATTAGGTAAAGTCATGCTTGAGGCCAGGCATCAGGTCTCAGGTAAAGTCTCTCTGGAATCAGACCTTAGGTAAAGCTACCTTGGAGTCAGCCCTTATCAATAGCTACAGCTACGTAAAGGCAGCTACTATTGCATACACAATCACAATAGCTACGTAAAGACAGCTACCAAAGCATACCCTATACAATAGTATACATCCTGTATTACGTCATAATGTACGTTACCCTACATAGGCCTACATCCTGTATTAAGTCAAAATGCACGTTACCCTACATACATCTGGTATTAAGCAAATATGCACGTTACCCTACATAGGCCTACATCCTGTATTAAGTCAATATGCACGTTACCCTACATACATCTGGTATTAAGCAAATATGCACGTTACCCTACATAGGCCTACATCCTGTATTAAGTCAATATGCACGTTACCCTACATACATCTGGTATTAAGCAAATATGCACGTTACCCTACATAGGCCTACATCCTGTATTAAGCAAATATGTACGTTACCCTACATAGGCCTACATACTGTATTAAGCAAATATGCACGTTACCCTACATAGGCCTACATCCTGTATTAAGCAAATATGCACGTTACCCTACATAGGCCTACATCCTGTATTAAGTCAATATGCACGTTACCCTACATACATCTGGTATTAAGCAAATATGCACGTTACCCTACATAGGCCTACATCCTATATTAAGCAAATATGCACGTTACCCTACATAGGCCTACATCCTGTATTAAGTCAATATGCACGTTACCCTACATACATCTGGTATTAAGCAAATATGCACGTTACCCTACATAGGCCTACATCCTGTATTAAGCAAATATGCACGTTACCCTACATAGGCCTACATCCTGTATTAAGTCAATATGCACGTTACCCTACATACATCTGGTATTAAGCAAATATGCACGTTACCCTACATAGGCCTACATCCTGTATTAAGCAAATATGCACGTTACCCTACATAGGCCTACATCCTGTATTAAGTCAATATGCACGTTACCCTACATACATCTGGTATTAAGCAAATATGCACGTTACCCTACATAGGCCTACATCCTATATTAAGCAAATATGCACGTTACCCTACATAGGCCTACATCCTGTATTAAGTCAATATGCACGTTACCCTACATACATCTGGTATTAAGCAAATATGCACGTTACCCTACATAGGCCTACATCCTGTATTAAGCAAATATGCACGTTACCCTACATAGGCCTACATCCTGTATTAAGTCAATATGCACGTTACCCTACATACATCTGGTATTAAGCAAATATGCACGTTACCCTACATAGGCCTACATCCTGTATTAAGCAAATATGTACGTTACCCTACATAGGCCTACATCCTGTATTAAGCAAATATGCACGTTACCCTACATAGGCCTACATCCTGTATTAAGCAAATATGCACGTTACCCTACATAGGCCTACATCCTGTATTAAGCAAATATGCACGTTACCCTACATAGGCCTACATCCTGTATTAAGTCAATATGCACGTTACCCTACATACATCTGGTATTAAGCAAATATGCACGTTACTCTACATAGGCCTACATACTGTGTTATGGAATATACATTTAAATCTACATAGTCCTACATACTGTGTTAAGCTAATAAGCATTTAAACCTACATTCTTTCTGTATTAATCCAATGTGTATGTTACCCTACATAGGCATACATACTGTATTAAGCCAATATGCATGTACACCTAAATAGGCCTACATCCTCTTTTAAGCCGATATGCATGTTTTCCTACAAAAGCCTACATAATGTGTTAAGCCGGTATGCATGTAAACCTACATAGGC
Source organism: Prosapia bicincta (assembly GCA_036971475.1). NCBI lineage: Eukaryota > Metazoa > Arthropoda > Insecta > Hemiptera > Cercopidae > Prosapia > Prosapia bicincta. The sequence goes on from JBAIZL010000002.1 coordinate 9,588,348, forward strand.
TACACCCTGTAGGAATACTATCGCCTAAAAAGTATGGGAAAATTACAAGAGTGATTACTATCGCCTACAAAGTGTGGGAGAGTTGCAAAGTGTCTACTATCGCCTACAAAGTATGGGGGAGATACAGAGTGACTACTATCGCCTACAAAGTATGGGAGAGGTAAACAGTGACTACTACGCCCTACAAAGCATGGGAGAGTTACAGAGTGACTACTATCCCCTACAAAGAATTAGAGAGTTACAAAGTGACTACTATCGCCTACAATGTATGGGAAAATTACAGAGTGATTACTATCGCCTACAACGTATGGGAGAGTTACACAGTGACTACAATCGCCTACAATGTATGGAAGAGTTACACAGTGACTACAATCGCCTACAATGTATGGAAGAGTTACAGAGTGACTACTATCCCCTACAAAGTATGGGAGAGTTACAGAGAGACTACTATCGCCTACAATGTATGGGAAAATTACAGAGTGATTACTATCGCCTACAACGTATGGGAGAGTTACACAGTGACTACAATCGCCTACAAAGCATGGGAGAGTTACATAGTGACTACAATCGCCTACAATGTATGGAAGAGTTACACAGTGACTACAATCGCCTACAAAGTATGGGAAAATTACAGAGTGATTACTATCGCCTACAACGTATGGGAGAGTTACACAGTGACTACAATCGCCTACAAAGCATGGGAGAGTTACACAGTGACTACAATCGCCTACAAAGTATGGAAGAGTTACACAGTGACTACAATCGCCTACAAAGCATGGGAGAGTTACACAGTAACTACTATCGCCTACAACGTATGGGAGAGTTACACAGTGACTACAATCGCCTACAAAGCATGGGAGAGTTACATAGTGACTACAATCGCCTACAATGTATGGAAGAGTTACACAGTGACTACAATCGCCTACAAAGTATGGGAAAATTACAGAGTGATTACTATCGCCTACAACGTATGGGAGAGTTACACAGTGACTACAATCGCCTACAAAGCATGGGAGAGTTACACAGTGACTACAATCGCCTACAAAGTATGGAAGAGTTACACAGTGACTACAATCGCCTACAAAGCATGGGAGAGTTACACAGTAACTACTACCCCTACAAAGTATGGAAGAGTTACACAGTGACTACTATCGCCTACAATGTATGGGAAAATTACAGAGTGATTACTATCGCCTACAACGTATGGGAGATTTACACAGTGACTACAATCGCCTACAAAGCATGGGAGAGTTACACAGTGACTACAATCGCCTACAAAGTATGGAAGAGTTACACAGTGACTACAATCGCCTACAAAGTATGGGAGAGTTACACAGTGACTACAATCGCCTACAAATCATGGGAGAGTTACACAGTGACTACTGTCGCCTACAAAGCATGGAAGAGTTACACAGTGACTACAATCGCCTACAAAGCATGGGAGAGTTACACAGTAACTACTACCCCTACAAAGTATGGAAGAGTTACACAGTGACTACTATCGCCTACAAAGTATGGGAGAAATATACAGTGACTACTATCTCCCACAAAGTATGGGAGAGTTACACAGTGACTATTATCCCCTACAAAGTATTAGAGAGTTACAAAGTGACTACTATCGCCTACAATGTATGGGAAAATTACAGAGTGTTTACTATCGCCTACAACGTATAGGAGAGTTAAACAGTGACTACAATCGCCTACAAAGCATGGGAGAGTTACACAGTGACTACAATCGCCTACAAAGTATGGAAGAGTTACACAGTGACTACAATAGCCTACAAAGCATGGGAGAGTTACACAGTGACTACTACCCCTACAAAGTATGGAAAAGTTACACAGTGACTACTATCGCCTACAAAGTATGGGAGAAATATACAGTGACTACTATCTCCCACAAAGTATGGGAGAGTTACACAGTGACTACTGTCGCCTACAAAGCATGGGAGAGTTACAGAGTGACTACTATCCCCTACAAAGTATTAGAGAGTTACAAAGTGACTACTATCGCCTACAATGTATGGGAAAATTACAGAGTGTTTACTATCGCCTACAACGTATAGGAGAGTTAAACAGTGACTACAATCGCCTACAAAGCATGGGAGAGTTACACAGTGACTACAATCGCCTACAAAGTATGGGAGAAATATACAGTGACTACTATCCCCCACAAAGTATGGGAGGGTTACACAGTGACTACTGTCGCCTACAAAGCATGGGAGAGTTACACAGTGACTAACTACCCCTACAATGTATGTAAGAGTTACACAGTGACTACAATAGCCTACAAAGCATGGGAGAGTTACACAGTGACTACTACCCCTACAAAGTATGGAAAAGTTACACAGTGACTACTATCGCCTACAAAGTATGGGAGAAATATACAGTGACTACTATCCCCCACAAAGTATGGGAGGGTTACACAGTGACTACTGTCGCCTACAAAGCATGGGAGAGTTACACAGTGACTAACTACCCCTACAATGTATGTAAGAGTTTCACAGTGTCTACAATCGCCTACAAAGTATGGGAGAGTTACACAGTGACTACTACCCCTACAAAGTATGGAAGAGTTACACAGTGACTACTATCGCCTACAAAGTATGGGAGAAATATACAGTGACTACTATCCCCCACAAAGTATGGGAGGGTTACACAGTGACTACTGTCGCCTACAAAGCATGGGAGAGTTACACAGTGACTAACTACCCCTACAATGTATGTAAGAGTTTCACAGTGTCTACAATCGCCTACAAAGTATGGGAGAGTTACACAGTGACTACTATCGCCTACAGAGTACGGGAGGGTTACACAGTGACTACTGTCGCCTACAAAGCATGGGAGAGTTACACAGTGACTAACTACCCCTACAATGTATGTAAGAGTTTCACAGTGACTACTATCGCCTACAAAGTATGGGAGAGTTACACAGTGACTACTGTCGCCTACAAAGCATGGGAGAGTTACACAGTGACTAACTACCCCTACAATGTATGTAAGAGTTTCACAGTGTCTACAATCGCCTACAAAGTATGGGAGAGTTACACAGTGACTACTATCGCCTACAGAGTTTGGGAGAGTTACACAATGACTACTATCGCCTACAAAGTATGGGAGAGTTACACAGTGACTACTATCGCCTACATCGTATGGGAGAGTTACACAGAGACTACTACCCCCTACAAAGTATGGGAGAGTTACACAGTGACTACTATCGCCTACAATGTATGGGAAAATTACAAAGTGATTACTATCGCCTACAACGTATGGGAGAGTTACACAGTGACTACAATCGCCTACAAAGCATGGGAGAGTTACACAGTGACTACAATCGCCTACAATGTATGGAAGAGTTACACAGTGACTACAATCGCCTACAAAGTATGGGAAAATTACAGAGTGATTACTATCGCCTACAACGTATGGGAGAGTTACACAGTGACTACAATCGCCTACAAAGCATGGGAGAGTTACACAGTGACTACAATCGCCTACAAAGTACGGAAGAGTTACACAGTTACTACAATCGCCTATAAAGCATGGGAGAGTTACACAGTAACTACTACCCCTACAAAGTATGGAAGAGTTACACAGTGACTACTATCGCCTACAATGTATGTGGAAAATTACAGAGTGATTACTATCGCCTACAACGTATGGGAGAGTTACACAGTGACTACAATCGCCTACAAAGCATTGGAGAGTTACACAGTGACTACAATCGCCTACAAAGTATGGAAGAGTTACACAGTGACTACAATCGCCTACAAAGCATGGGAGAGTTACACAGTAACTACTACCCCTACAAAGTATGGAAGAGTTACACAGTGACTACTATCGCCTACAAAGTATGGGAGAAATATACAGTGACTACTATCTCCCACAAAGTATGGGAGAGTTACACAGTGACTACTGTCGCCTACAAAGCATGGGAGAGTTACAGAGTGACTACTATCCCCTAAAAAGTATTAGAGAGTTACAAAGTGACTACTATCGCCTACAATGTATGGGAAAATTACAGAGTGTTTACTATCGCCTACAACGTATAGGAGAGTTAAACAGTGACTACAATCGCCTACAAAGCATGGGAGAGTTACACAGTGACTACAATAGCCTACAAAGCATGGGAGAGTTACACAGTGACTACTACCCCTACAAAGTATGGAAGAGTTAAACAGTGACTACTATCGCCTACAAAGTATGGGAGAAATATACAGTGACTACTATCCCCCACAAAGTATGGGAGGGTTACACAGTGACTACTGTCGCCTACAAAGCATGGGAGAGTTACACAGTGACTAACTACCCCTACAATGTATGTAAGAGTTTCACAGTGTCTACAATCGCCTACAAAGTATGGGAGAGTTACACAGTGACTACTATCGCCTACAGAGTATGGGAGAGTTACACAATGACTACTATCGCCTACAAAGTATGGGAGAGTTATACAGTGACTACTACCCCCTACAAAGAATGGGAGAGTTACACAGTGACTACTATCACCTACAAAGTATGGAAGAGTTACTCAGTGACTATTATCGCCTACAAGTATGGGAGAGTTACACAGTGACTACAATCGCGTACAAAGTAAGGGAGCGTTACACAGTGACTACTATCGCCTACAAAGTATAGGAGCGTTACACAGTGACTACTTTCGCCTACAAAGTATGGAAGAGTTACACAGTGACTACTACCCCCTGCAAAGTATTTAAGAGTTACACAGTGACTACAATCGCCTACAAAGTAAGGGAGAGTTACACAGTGACTACTATCGCCTTCAAAGTATTGGAGAGTTACACATTGACTACTATCGCCTACAACGTATGGAAGAGTTACACGGTGACTACATCCCCCTACAAAGTATGGGAGAGTTACACAGTGAGTACTATCGCCTACAAAGGATGGGAGAGTTACAGTGTTTACTATCGCCTACATTGTATGGAAGAGTTACACAGTGACTACAATCGCCTACAAAGTACGATAGAGTTACACAGTGACTACTTCCGCCTACAAAGTATGGGTGATTACACAGTGACTACTATCGCCTACAAAGTATGGATAAGTTACACAGTGACTACTATCGCCTACAAAGTATGGGAGAGTTACACATTGACTACTATCGCCTACAAAGTATGGAAGAGTTACACGGTGACTACATCCCCCTACAAAGTATGGGAGAGTTACACAGTGAGTACTATCGCCTACAAAGGATGGGAGAGTTACAGTGTTTACTATCGCCTACATTGTATGGAAGAGTTACACAGTGACTACAATCGCCTACAAAGTACGATAGAGTTACACAGTGACTACTTCCGCCTACAAAGTATGGGTGAGTTACACAGTGACTACTATCGCCTACAAGGTATGGGAGAGTTATACAGTGACTACGATCGCCTACAAAGCATGGGAGAGTTACAGAGAGACTACAATCGCCTACAAAGTATGGAAGAGTTACACAGTGACTACTACCCCCTGCAAAGTATTTAAGAGTTACACAGTGACTACAATCGCCTACAAAGAAAGGGAGAGTTACAGTGACTACTATCCCCCACAAAGTATGGGAGAGTTACACAGTGAGTACTATCGCCTACAAAGGATGGGAGAGTTACAGTGTTTACTATCGCCTACATTGTATGGAAGAGTTACACAGTGACTACAATCGCCTACAAAGTACGATAGAGTTACACAGTGACTACTTCCGCCTACAAAGTATGGGTGAGTTACACAGTGACTACTATCGCCTACAAGGTATGGGAGAGTTATACAGTGACTACGATCGCCTACAAAGCATGGGAGAGTTACAGAGAGACTACAATCGCCTACAAAGTATGGAAGAGTTACACAGTGACTACTACCCCCTGCAAAGTATTTAAGAGTTACACAGTGACTACAATCGCCTACAAAGTAAGGGAGAGTTACACAGTGACTACTATCCCCCACAAAGTATGGGAGAGTTACACAGTGACTACTATCGCCTACAAAGTATGGGAGAAATATACAGTGACTACTATCCCCCACAAAGTATGGGAGGGTTACACAGTGACTACTGTCGCCTACAAAGCATGGGAGAGTTACACAGTGACTAACTACCCCTACAATGTATGTAAGAGTTTCACAGTGTCTACAATCGCCTACAAAGTATGGGAGAGTTACACAGTGACTACTATCGCCTACAAAGTATGGGAGAGTTATACAGTGACTACTACCCCCTACAAAGAATGGGAGAGTTACACAGTGACTACTATCACCTACAAAGTATGGAAGAGTTACACAGTGACTATTATCGCCTACAAGTATGGGAGAGTTACACAGTGACTACAATCGCGTACAAAGTAAGGGAGAGTTACACAGTGACTACTATCGCCTACAAAGTATAGGAGCGTTACACAGTGACTACTTTCGCCTACAAAGTATGGAAGAGTTACACAGTGACTACTACCCCCTGCAAAGTATTTAAGAGTTACACAGTGACTACAATCGCCTACAAAGTAAGGGAGAGTTACACAGTGACTACTATCGCCTTCAAAGTATTGGAGAGTTACACATTGACTACTATCGCCTACAACGTATGGAAGAGTTACACGGTGACTACTACCCCCTGCAAAGTATTTAAGAGTTACACAGTGACTACAATCGCCTACAAAGTAAGGGAGAGGTACACAGTGACTACTACCCCCTTCAAAGTATGGAAGAGTTACACAGTGACTACTATCGCCTACAAAGTATGGATAAGTTACACAGTGACTACTATCGCCTACAAAGTATGGGAGAGTTACACATTGACTACTATCGCCTACAAAGTATGGAAGAGTTACACGGTGACTACATCCCCCTACAAAGTATGGGAGAGTTACACAGTGAGTACTATCGCCTACAAAGGATGGGAGAGTTACAGTGTTTACTATCGCCTACATTGTATGGAAGAGTTACACAGTGACTACAATCGCCTACAAAGTAAGGGAGAGTTACAGTGACTACTATCCCCCACAAAGTATGGGAGAGTTACACAGTGAGTACTATCGCCTACAAAGTATGGGTGAGTTACACAGTGACTACTATCGCCTACAATGTATGGAAGAGTTACACAGTGACTACTGTCGCCTACAAAGCATGGGAGAGTTACAGTGACTACTATCCCCCACAAAGTATGGGAGAGTTACACAGTGAGTACTATCGCCTACAAAGTATGGGAGAGTTACACAGTGACTACTATCCCCCACAAAGTATGGGAGAGTTACACAGTGAGTAATATCGCCTACAAAGTATGGGAGAGTTACACAGTGAGTACTACCCCCTACAAAGGATGGGAGAGTTACAGTGTTTACTATCGCCTACATTGTATGGAAGAGTTACACAGTGACTACAATCGCCTACAAAGTACGATAGAGTTACACAGTGACTACTTCCGCCTACAAAGTATGGGTGAGTTACACAGTGACTACTATCGCCTACAAGGTATGGGAGAGTTATACAGTGACTACGATCGCCTACAAAGCATGGGAGAGTTACAGAGAGACTACAATCGCCTACAAAGTATGGAAGAGTTACACAGTGACTACTACCCCCTGCAAAGTATTTAAGAGTTACACAGTGACTACAATCGCCTACAAAGTAAGGGAGAGTTACACAGTGACTACTATCCCCCACAAAGTATGGGAGAGTTACACAGTGACTACTACCCCCTGCAAAGTATTTAAGAGTTACACAGTGACTACAATCGCCTACAAAGTAAGGGAGAGTTACACAGTGACTACTATCCCCCACAAAGTATGGGAGAGTTACACAGTGACTACTACCCCCTGCAAAGTATTTAAGAGTTACACAGTGACTACAATCGCCTACAAAGTAAGGGAGAGTTACACAGTGACTACTATCCCCCACAAATTATGGAAGAGTTACACAGTGACTACTACCCCCTGCAAAGTATTTAAGAGTTACACAGTGACTACAATCGCCTACAAAGTAAGGGAGAGTTACACAGTGACTACTATCACCTACAAAGTATGGAAGAGTTACACAGTGACTATTATCGCCTACAAGTATGGGAGAGTTACACAGTGACTACAATCGCGTACAAAGTAAGGGAGAGTTACACAGTGACTACTATCGCCTACAAAGTATAGGAGCGTTACACAGTGACTACTTTCGCCTACAAGTATGGGAGAGTTACACAGTGACTACAATCGCGTACAAAGTAAGGGAGAGTTACACAGTGACTACTATCGCCTACAAAGTATGGGAGAGTTACACATTGACTACTATCGCCTACAAAGTATGGAAGAGTTACACGGTGACTACATCCCCCTACAAAGTATGGGAGAGTTACACAGTGAGTACTATCGCCTACAAAGGATGGGAGAGTTACAGTGTTTACTATCGCCTACATTGTATGGAAGAGTTACACAGTGACTACAATCGCCTACAAAGTAAGGGAGAGTTACACAGTGACTACTATCCCCCACAAAGTATGGAAGAGTTACACAGTGACTACTACCCCCTGCAAAGTATTTAAGAGTTACACAGTGACTACAATCGCCTACAAAGTAAGGGAGAGTTACACAGTGACTACTATCACCTACAAAGTATGGAAGAGTTACACAGTGACTATTATCGCCTACAAGTATGGGAGAGTTACACAGTGACTACAATCGCGTACAAAGTAAGGGAGAGTTACACAGTGACTACTATCGCCTACAAAGTATAGGAGCGTTACACAGTGACTATTATCGCCTACAAGTATGGGAGAGTTACACAGTGACTACAATCGCGTACAAAGTAAGGGAGAGTTACACAGTGACTACTATCGCCTACAAAGTATGGGAGAGTTACACATTGACTACTATCGCCTACAAAGTATGGAAGAGTTACACGGTGACTACATCCCCCTACAAAGTATGGGAGAGTTACACAGTGAGTACTATCGCCTACAAAGGATGGGAGAGTTACAGTGTTTACTATCGCCTACATTGTATGGAAGAGTTGCACAGTGACTACAATCGCCTACAAAGTACGATAGAGTTACACAGTGACTACTTCCGCCTACAAAGTATGGGTGAGTTACACAGTGACTACTATCGCCTACAAGATATGGGAGAGTTATACAGTGACTACGATCGCCTACAAAGCATGGGAGAGTTACAGAGAGACTACAATCGCCTACAAAGTATGGAAGAGTTACACAGTGACTACTACCCCCTGCAAAGTATTTAAGAGTTACACAGTGACTACAATCGCCTACAAGGTAAGGGAGAGTTACAGTGACTACTATCCCCCACAAAGTATGGGAGAGTTACACAGTGAGTACTATCGCCTACAAAGGATGGGAGAGTTACAGTGTTTACTATCGCCTACATTGTATGGAAGAGTTACACAGTGACTACAATCGCCTAAAAAGTACGACAGAGTTACACAGTGACTACTTCCGCCTACAAAGTATGGGTGAGTTACACAGTGACTACTATCGCCTACAAGGTATGGGAGAGTTATACAGTGACTACGATCGCCTACAAAGCATGGGAGAGTTACAGAGAGACTACAATCGCCTACAAAGTATGGAAGAGTTACACAGTGACTACTACCCCCTGCAAAGTATTTAAGAGTTACACAGTGACTACAATCGCCTACAAAGTAAGGGAGAGTTACACAGTGACTACTATCCCCCACAAAGTATGGGAGGGTTACACAGTGACTACTATCGCCTCCTAAGTACGGGAGAGTTACACAGTGACTACTATCGCCTACAAAGTATGGATACGTTACACAGTGACTACTATCGCTTACAAAGAATGGAAGAGTTACACAGTGACTACTGTCGCCTACAAAGCATGGGAGAGTTACACAGTGACTAACACCCCTACAACGTATGTAAGAGTTACACAGTGTCTACAATCGCCTACAAAGTATGGGAGAGTTACACAGTGACTACTACCAACTACAAAGTATGGGAGAGTTACACAGTGACTACCATCGCCTACAAAGTAAGGGGCAGTTATACAGTGACTACAACGACCTACAAAGTATGGGAGAGTTACATAGTGACTACTATCGCCTACAAAATATGGGTGAGTTAAAAAGTGAGTACTGTTGCCTACAAAGTATGGGAGAGTTACACAGTGACTACTATCGCCTGCATAGTATGCGAGAGTAAAAAAGTGACTACTATCTCCTACAGAGTAAGGGAGAGTTACACAGTGACTACTGTCGAATACAAATTATGGGAGAGATACACAGTGACTACTTTCCCCTACAAAGCATGGGAGAGTTTCACAGTGATTACTATCGAATACAAATTATGGGAGAGTTACAGAGTGACTACTATCGCCTACAAAAGATGGGATATACACTGACTACTACCCCCTACAAAGAATGGGAGAGTTACAAAGTGACTACTATCACTTACAAAGTATGGGAGAGGTACAGAGTGACTACTATCGCCTTCAAAGTATTGGAGAGTTACACAGTGACTACTATCGCCTACAAAGTATAGGAAAGTTACAAAGGGACTACTATCGCTCACAAAGTATGGGAGATTTACAGAGTGACTACTATCGCCTACAAAGTATGGGAGAGTTACACAGTGACTACTATCGCCTACAAAGTATGGTAGAGTTACTCAGTGACTGCTATCGCCTACAAAGTATGGGAAAGTTACAGAGTGACTACTATCGCCTACAAAGTATGGGAGAGTTACACAGTGTTTACTTTCGCCTACAATGTATGGGAGAGTTACACAGTGTTTACTAATGCTACAATGTATGGAAGAGTTACACAGTGACTACAATCGCCTACAAAGTATGGAAAAATTACAGAGAGACTACTATCGCCTACAAAGTATGGGAGAGTTACACAGTGACTTCTATCGCCTACAGAGGATGGGAGAATTACAGAGAGACTACTATCGCCTACAAAGTATGAGACAGTTACACAGTGACTACTATCCCCCACAAAGTATGGGAGAGTTACACAGTGACTACTGTCGCCTACAAAGTATGGGAGAGTTACACAGTTACTACTACGCCCTACAATGTATGGGAGAGTTACAGAGTGACTACTGTCGGCTATAAAGTATGGGAGAGTTACACAGTGACTACTATCCCCCACAAAGTATGGGAGAGTTACACAGTGACTACTATCCCCCACAAAGTATGGGAGAGTTACACAGTGACTACTACCAACTACAAAGTATGGGAGAGTTACACAGTGACTACCATCGCCTACAAAGTAAGGGGCAGTTATACAGTGACTACAACGACCTACAAAGTATGGGAGAGTTACACAGTGACTGCTATCGCCTACAAGGTATGGGAGAGTTACACAGTGACTACAACACCCTACAAAGTATGGGAGAGTTACACAGTGACTACTATCGCCTGCATAGTATGCGAGAGTAAAAAAGTGACTACTATCTCCTACAGAGTAAGGGAGAGTTACACAGTGACTACTGTCGAATACAAATTATGGGAGAGATACACAGTGACTACTTTCCCTACAAAGCATGGGAGAGTTTCACAGTGATTACTATCGAATACAAATTATGGGAGAGTTACAGAGTGACTACTATCGCCTACAAAAGATGGGATATACACTGACTACTACCCCCTACAAAGAATGGGAGAGTTACACAGTGACTACTATCGCCTACAAAGTATAGGAAAGTTACAAAGGGACTACTATCGCTCACAAAGTATGGGAGATTTACAGAGTGACTACTATCGCCTACAAAGTATGGGAGAGTTACACAGTGACTACTATCGCCTACAAAGTATGGTAGAGTTACTCAGTGACTGCTATCGCCTACAAAGTATGGGAGAGTTACAGAGTGACTACTATCGCCTACAAAGTATGGGAGAGTTACACAGTGTTTACTTTCGCCTACAATGTATGGGAGAGTTACACAGTGTTTACTAATGCTACAATGTATGGAAGAGTTACACAGTGACTACAATCGCCTACAAAGTAAGGAAAAATTACAGAGAGACTACTATCGCCTACAAAGTATGGTAGAGTTACACAGTGACTTCTATCGCCTACAGAGGATGGGAGAATTACAGAGAGACTACTATCGCCTACAAAGTATGAGACAGTTACACAGTGACTACTATCCCCCACAAAGTATGGGAGAGTTACACAGTGACTACTGTCGCCTACAAAGTATGGGAGAGTTACACAGTTACTACTACGCCCTACAATGTATGGGAGAGTTACAGAGTGACTACTGTCGGCTATAAAGTATGGGAGAGTTACACAGTGACTACTATCCCCCACAAAGTATGGGAGAGTTACACAGTGACTACTATCCCCCACAAAGTATGGGAGAGTTACACAGTGACTACTATCGCCTACAAAGTATGGGAGAGTTACACAGTGACTACTACCCCCTACAATGTATGGGAGAGTTACAGAGTGACTACTATCGGCTATAAAGTATGGGAGAGTTACACAGTGACTACTACCCCCTACAATGTATGGGAGAGTTACAGAGTGACTACTATCGGCTATAAAGTATGGGAGAGTTACACAGCGACTACTATCGCCCACAAAGTATGGGAGAGTTACACAGTTACTACAATCGCCTACAAAGTATGGGAGAGTTACACAGTGACTACTATCGCCTACAAAGTATTGGAGAGTTAGACAGTGACTACTATCGGTTATAAAGTATGGGAGTTACACAGTGACTACTATCGCCTACAAAGTATGGGAGAGTTACACAGTGACTACTATCGCCTACAAAGTATTGGAGAGTTAGACAGTGACTACTGTCGCCTACAAAGCATGGGAGAGTTACACAGTGATTTCTATCGCCTACAAAGTATGGGAGAGATACAGAGTGACTACTATCGCCTACAAAGTATGGGAGAGGTAAAGAGTGACTACTACCCCCTACAAAGCATGGGAGAGTTACAGAGTGACTACTATCCCCTACAAAGTATGGGAGAGTTACACAGGGACTACTATCACATATAAAGTACGGGAGAGTTACACAGGTACTGCTATTTCCTACAAAGTATTAGAGAGTTGCAAAGTGACTACTATCGCCTACAAAGTATGGGAAAATTACAGAGTGATTACTATCGCCTGCAAAGTATGGGAGAGTTTAACAGTGACTATTATCTCCTACAAAGGATGGGAGTTACACAGTGACTACTATCCCCCACAAAGTATGGGAGAGTTACACAGTGACTACTACCAACTACAAAGTATGGGAGAGTTACACAGTGACTACCATCGCCTACAAAGTAAGGGGCAGTTATACAGTGACTACAACGACCTACAAAGTATGGGAGAGTTACACAGTGACTACTATCCCCCACAAAGTATGGGAGAGTTACACAGTGACTACTGTCGCCTACAAAGTATGGGAGAGTTACACAGTTACTACTACGCCCTACAATGTATGGGAGAGTTACAGAGTGACTACTGTCGGCTATAAAGTATGGGAGAGTTACACAGTGACTACTATCCCCCACAAAGTATGGGAGAGTTACACAGTGACTACTATCCCCCACAAAGTATGGGAGAGTTACACAGTGACTACTACCAACTACAAAGTATGGGAGAGTTACACAGTGACTACCATCGCCTACAAAGTAAGGGGCAGTTATACAGTGACTACAACGACCTACAAAGTATGGGAGAGTTACACAGTGACTGCTATCGCCTACAAGGTATGGGAGAGTTACACAGTGACTACAACACCCTACAAAGTATGGGAGAGTTACACAGTGACTACTATCGCCTGCATAGTATGCGAGAGTAAAAAAGTGACTACTATCTCCTACAGAGTAAGGGAGAGTTACACAGTGACTACTGTCGAATACAAATTATGGGAGAGATACACAGTGACTACTTTCCCCTACAAAGCATGGGAGAGTTTCACAGTGATTACTATCGAATACAAATTATGGGAGAGTTACAGAGTGACTACTATCGCCTACAAAAGATGGGATATACACTGACTACTACCCCCTACAAAGAATGGGAGAGTTACAAAGTGACTACTATCACTTACAAAGTATGGGAGAGGTACAGAGTGACTACTATCGCCTTCAAAGTATTGGAGAGTTACACAGTGACTACTATCGCCTACAAAGTATAGGAAAGTTACAAAGGGACTACTATCGCTCACAAAGTATGGGAGATTTACAGAGTGACTACTACCGCCTACAAAGTATGGGAGAGTTACACAGTGACTACTATCGCCTACAAAGTATGGTAGAGTTACTCAGTGACTGCTATCGCCTACAAAGTATGGGAGAGTTACAGAGTGACTACTATCGCCTACAAAGTATGGGAGAGTTACACAGTGTTTACTTTCGCCTACAATGTATGGGAGAGTTACAAAGTGTTTACTAATGCTACAATGTATGGAAGAGTTACACAGTGACTACAATCGCCTACAAAGTAAGGAAAAATTACAGAGAGACTACTATCGCCTACAAAGTATGGTAGAGTTACACAGTGACTTCTATCGCCTACAGAGGATGGGAGAATTACAGAGAGACTACTATCGCCTACAAAGTATGAGACAGTTACACAGTGACTACTATCCCCCACAAAGTATGGGAGAGTTACACAGTGACTACTGTCGCCTACAAAGTATGGGAGAGTTACACAGTTACTACTACGCCCTACAATGTATGGGAGAGTTACAGAGTGACTACTGTCGGCTATAAAGTATGGGAGAGTTACACAGTGACTACTATCCCCCACAAAGTATGGGAGAGTTACACAGTGACTACTATCCCCCACAAAGTATGGGAGAGTTACACAGTGACTACTATCGCCTACAAAGTATGGGAGAGTTACACAGTGACTACTACCCCCTACAATGTATGGGAGAGTTACAGAGTGACTACTATCGGCTATAAAGTATGGGAGAGTTACACAGTGACTACTACCCCCTACAATGTATGGGAGAGTTACAGAGTGACTACTATCGGCTATAAAGTATGGGAGAGTTACACAGCGACTACTATCGCCCACAAAGTATGGGAGAGTTACACAGTTACTACAATCGCCTACAAAGTATGGGAGAGTTACACAGTGACTACTAACGCCTACAAAGTATTGGAGAGTTAGACAGTGACTACTATCGGTTATAAAGTATGGGAGTTACACAGTGACTACTATCGCCTACAAAGTATGGGAGAGTTACACAGTGACTACTATCGCCTACAAAGTATTGGAGAGTTAGACAGTGACTACTGTCGCCTACAAAGCATGGGAGAGTTACACAGTGATTTCTATCGCCTACAAAGTATGGGAGAGATACAGAGTGACTACTATCGCCTACAAAGTATGGGAGAGGTAAAGAGTGACTACTACCCCCTACAAAGCATGGGAGAGTTACAGAGTGACTACTATCCCCTACAAAGTATGGGAGAGTTACACAGGGACTACTATCACATATAAAGTACGGGAGAGTTACACAGGTACTGCTATTTCCTACAAAGTATTAGAGAGTTGCAAAGTGACTACTATCGCCTACAAAGTATGGGAAAATTACAGAGTGATTACTATCGCCTGCAAAGTATGGGAGAGTTTAACAGTGACTATTATCTCCTACAAAGGATGGGAGTTACACAGTGACTACTATCGCTTACAAAGTATGGGAGAGGTACAGAGTGACTACTATCGCCTTCAAAGTATTGGAGAGTTACACAGTGACTACTATCGCCTACAAAGTATAGGAGAGTTACAAAGGGACTACTATCGCCTACAAAGTATGGGAGAGTTACACAGTGACTACTATCGCCTTCAAAGTATGGGAGAGGTACAGAGTGACTACTATCGCCTTCAAAGTATTGGAGAGTTACACAGTGACTACTATCGCCTACAAAGTATAGGAGAGTTACAAAGGGACTACAATCGCCTACAAAGTATGGGAGAGTTACACAGTGACTACTATCGCCTACAAAGTATAGGAGAGTTACAAAGGGACTACAATCGCCTACAAAGCATGGGAGAGTTACAGAGTGACTACTATCGCCTACAACGTATGGGAGAGTTACACAGTGACTACTATCGCCTTCAAAGTATGGGAGAGGTACAGAGTGACTACTATCGCCTTCAAAGTATTGGAGAGTTACACAGTGACTACTATCACTTACAAAGTATGAGAGAGGTACAGATTGACTACTATCGCCTTCAAAGTATTGGAGAGTTACACAGTGACTACTATCGCCTACAAAGTATAGGAGAGTTACAAAGGGACTACTATCGCCTACAAAGTATGGGAGAGTTACACAGTGACTACTATCGCCTTCAAAGTATGGGAGAGGTACAGAGTGACTACTATCGCCTTCAAAGTATTGGAGAGTTACACAGTGACTACTATCGCCTACAAAGTATAGGAGAGTTACAAAGGGACTACTATCGCCTACAAAGTATGGGAGAGTTACACAGTGACTACTATCGCCTTCAAAGTATGGGAGAGGTACAGAGTGACTACTATCGCCTTCAAAGTATTGGAGAGTTACACAGTGACTACTATCGCCTACAAAGTATAGGAGAGTTACAAAGGGACTACAATCGCCTACAAAGTATGGGAGAGTTACACAGTGACAACTATCGCCTACAAAGTATAGGAGAGTTACAAAGGGACTACAATCGCCTATAAAGCATGGGAGAGTTACAGAGTGACTACTATCGCCTACAACGTATGGGAGAGTTACACAGTGACTACTATCGCCTACAAAGAATAGGAGAGTTACAAAGGGACTACAATCGCCTACAAAGCATGGGAGAGTTACAGAGTGACTACTATCGCCTACAAAGTATGGGAGAGTTACACAGTGACTACTATCGCCTTCAAAGTATGGGAGAGGTACAGAGTGACTACTATCGCCTTCAAAGTATTGGAGAGTTACACAGTGACTACTATCGCCTACAAAGTATAGGAGAGTTACAAAGGGACTACAATCGCCTACAAAGTATGGGAGAGTTACACAGTGACTACTATCGCCTACAAAGTATAGGAGAGTTACAAAGGGACTACAATCGCCTACAAAGCATGGGAGAGTTACAGAGTAACTACTATCGCCTACAACGTATGGGAGAGTTACACAGTGACTACAATCGCCTACAAAACATGGGAGAGTTACACAGTGACTACAATCGCCTACAAAGTATGGAGGAGTTACACAGTGACTACAATCGCCTACAAAGCATAGGAGAGTTACACAGTAACTACTACCCCTACAAAGTATGGAAGAGTTACACAGTGACTACTATCGCCTACAAAGTATGGGAGAAATATACAGTAACTACTATCTCCCACAAAGTATGGGAGAGTTACACAGTGACTACTGTCGCCTACAAAGCATGGGAGAGTTACAGAGTGACTACTATCCCCTACAAAGTATTAGAGAGTTACAAAGTGACTACTATCGCCTACAATGTATGGGAAAATTACAGAGTGTTTACTATCGCCTACAACGTATGGGAGAGTTAAACAGTGACTACAATCGCCTACAAAGCATGGGAGATTTACACAGTGACTACAATCGCCTACAAAGTATGGAAGAGTTACACAGTGACTACAATCGCCTACAAAGCATGGGAGAGTTACACAGTGACTACTACCCCTACAAAGTATGGAAGAGTTACACAGTGACTACTATCGCCTACAAAGTATGGGAGAAATATACAGTGACTACTATCCCCCACAAAGTATGGGAGGGTTACACAGTGACTACTGTCGCCTACAAAGCATGGGAGAGTTACACAGTGACTAACTACCCCTACAATGTATGTAAGAGTTTCACAGTGTCTACAATCGCCTACAAAGTATGGGAGAGTTACACAGTGACTACTATCGCCTACAGAGTATGGGAGAGTTACACAATGACTACTATCGCCTACAAAGTATGGGAGAGTTATACAGTAACTACTACCCCCTACAAAGAATGGGAGAGTTACACAGTGACTACTATCACCTACAAAGTATGGATACGTTACACAGTGACTACTATCGCTTACAAAGAATGGAAGAGTTACACAGTGACTACAATCGCGTACAAAGTAAGGGAGAGTTACACAGTGACTACAATCGCGTACAAAGTAAGGGAGAGTTACACAGTGACTACTATCGCCCACAAAGTATGGGAGAGTTACACAGTGACTACTAGTACCGTCAATGTATGGGTGAGATACACAGTGGCTACTACCCCCTACAAAGTATGAGACAGTTACACAGTGACTACTGTCGCCTACAAAGCATGGGAGAGTTACACAGTGACTAATACCCCTACAACGTATGTAAGAGTTACACAGTGTCTACAATCGCCTACAAAGTATGGGAGAGTTACACAGTGACTACTACCAACTACAAAGTATGGGAGAGTTACACAGTGACTAATACCCCTACAACGTATGTAAGAGTTACACAGTGTCTACAATCGCCTACAAAGTATGGGAGAGTTACACAGTGACTACTACCAACTACAAAGTATGGGAGAGTTACACAGTGACTACCATCGCCTACAAAGTAAGGGGCAGTTATACAGTGACTACAACGACCTACAAAGTATGGGAGAGTTACATAGTGACTACTATCGCCTACAAAATATGGGTGAGTTAAAAAGTGAGTACTGTCGCCTACAAAGTATGGGAGAGTTACACAGTGACTGCTATCGCCTACAAGGTATGGGAGAGTTACACAGTGACTACTATCGCCTACAAGTATTAGAGAGTTGCAAAGTGACTACTATCGCCTAAAAAGTATGGGAAAATTACAGTGATTACTATCGCCTACAAAGTATGGGAGAGTTACACAGTGACTACCATCACCTACAAAGTAAGGGACAGTTATACAGTGACTACTACGACCTACAAAATATGGGAGAGTTACATAGTGACTACTATCCCCTACAAAGTACGAGAGAGTTACACAGTGACTACTATCGCCTATAAAGTATGGGAGAGTTACAGAGTGAGTACTATCGCCTACATCGTATGGGAGAGTTACACAGAGACTACTACCCGCTACAAAGTATGGGAGAGTTACACAGTGACTACTATCGCCTGCAAAGTATGCGAGAGTAAAAAAGTGACTACTATCTCCTACAGAGTAAGGGAGAGTTACACAGTGACTACTGTCGAATACAAATTATGGGAGAGATACACAGTGACTACTTTCCCCTACAAAGCATGGGAGAGTTTCACAGTGATTACTATCGAATACAAATTATGGGAGAGTTACAGAGTGACTACTATCGCCTACAAAAGATGGGATATACACTGACTACTACCCCCTACAAAGAATGGGAGAGTTACAAAGTGACTACTATCGCTTACAAAGTATGGGAGATTTACAGAGTGACTACTATCGCCTACAAAGTATGGGAGAGTTACACAGTGACTACTATCGCCTACAAAGTATGGTAGAGTTACTCAGTGACTGCTATCGCCTACAAAGTATGGGAGAGTTACACAGTGACTACTATCGCCTACAAAGTATGGTAGAGTTACTCAGTGACTGCTATCGCCTACAAAGTATGGGAGATTTACAGAGTGACTACTATCGCCTACAAAGTATGGGAGAGTTACACAGTGACTACTATCGCCTACAAAGTATGGTAGAGTTACTCAGTGACTGCTATCGCCTACAAAGTATGGGAGAGTTACACAGTGACTACAATCCCCTACAAAGTATGGGAGAGTTACACAGTGACTACTATCACATATAAAGTACGGGAGAGTTACACAGGTACTGCTATTTCCTACAAAGTATTAGAGAGTTGCAAAGTGACTACTATCGCCTACAAAGTATGTGAAAATTACAGAGTGATTACTATCGCCTACAAAGTATGGGAGAGTTACATAGTGACTACTATCCCCTACAAAGTACGGGAGAGTTACACAGTGACTACTAACGCCTGCAAAGTATGCGAGAGTTTAACAGTGACTACTATCTCCTACAAAGTATGGGAGTTACACAGTGACTACTATCGCTTACAAAGTATGGGAGAGATACACAGTGACTACTATCGCCTTCAAAGTATTGGAGAGTTATTCAGTGACTACTACCCCCTACAAAGAATGGGAGAGTTACAAAGTGACTACTATCACTTACAAAGTATGGGAGAGGTACAGAGTGACTACTATCGCCTTCAAAGTATTGGAGAGTTACACAGTGACTACTATCGCCTACAAAGTATAGGAGAGTTACAAAGGGACTACTATCGCTTACAAAGTATGGGAGATTTACAGAGTGACTACTATCGCCTACAAAGTATGAGAAAGTTACACAGTGACTACTATCGTCTACAAAGTATGGTAGAGTTACTCAGTGACTGCTATCGCCTACAAAGTATGGGAGATTTACAGAGTGACTACTATCGCCTACAAAGTATGGGAGAGTTACAGAGTTAGTACTATCACCTACATCGAATGGGAGAGTTACACAGAGACTACTACCCCCTAGAAAGTAATGGACAGTTACAGAGTGAATACTATCGCCTACAAAGTATGTGAGAGTTACACAGTGCTTACTATCGCCTACAATGTATGGGAGAGTTACACAGTGTTTACTAATGCTACAATGTATGAAAGAATTACACAGTGACTACAATCGCCTACAAAGTATGGGAGAATTACAGAGAGACTACTATCGCCTACAAAGTATGGGAGAGTTACACAGTGACTTCTATCGCCTACAGAGTATGGGAGAGTTACACAGTGACTACTATCACGTAAAAAGTATGGGAGAGTTACACAGTTACTACTATTTCCTACAAAGTATGGGAGAGTTACAAAGTGATTACTATCGCCTACAAAGCATGGGAGAGGTACAGAGTGACTACTATCGCCTACAAAGTATGAGAGAATTACACAGTGACTAGTATCACCTACAAAGTATGGGAGAGTTACACAGTGACTACTATCGCCTACAAAGTATGGGAGAGTTACACAGTGACTACTGTCGCCTACAAAGTATGGGAGAGTTACACCGTGACGACTATCGCCTACAAAGTATGAGAGAATTACACAGTGACTACTATCACCTACAAAGTATGGGAGAGTTACACAGTAACTACTATCGCCTACAAAGTATGGGAGAGTTACACAATGACTACGATCGCCTACAAAGCATGGGAGAGTTACAGAGTGACTACTATCGCCTACAAAGTATGGAATAGTTACAGAGTTACTACAATCGCCTACAAAGTATGGGAGAGTTATACAATGACTACTACCCCCTACAAAATATGGAAGAGTTACACAGTGACTACAATCGCGTACAAAGTAAGGGAGAGTTACACAGTGACTACTATCGTCCACAAAGTATGGGAGAGTTACACAGTGACTACTATCACCTTTAAAGTATGGGAGAGTTACACAGTGACTACTTGTACCTACAATGTATGGGTGAGATACACAGTGGCTACTACCCCCTACAAAGTATGAGGCAGTTACACAGTGACTACTATCCCCCACAAAGTATGGGAGAGTTACACAGTGACTACTGTCGCCTACAAAGTATGGGAGAGTTACAGAATGACTACTATCGCCTACAAAATATGGGTGAGTTAAAGAGTGAGTACTGTCGCCTACAAAGTATGGGAGAGTTACACAGTGACTACTATCGCATACAAAGTATGGGAGAGTTACACAGTGACTACTATCGCCTACAAAGTATTAGAGAGTTGCAAAGTGACTACTATCGCCAACATAGTATGGGAAAATTACAGAGTGATTACAATCGCCTACAAAGTATGGGAGAGTTACACAGTGACTACCATCGCCTACAAAGTAAGGGACAGTTATACAGTGACTACAACGACCTACAAAGTATGGGAGAGTTACACAGTGACTACTATCGCCTACAAAGTATGGGAGAGTTACACAGTGACTACTGTCGCCTACAAAGTATGGGAGAGTTACACCGTGACGACTATCGCCTACAAAGTATGAGAGAATTACACAGTGACTACTATCACCTACAAAGTATGGGAGAGTTACACAGTGACTACTATCGCCTACAAAGTATGGGAGAGTTACACAATGACTACGATCGCCTACAAAGCATGGGAGAGTTACAGAGTGACTACTATCGCCTACAAAGTATGGAAGAGTTACAGAGTTACTACAATCGCCTACAAAGTATGGGAGAGTTATACAATGACTACTACCCCCTACAAAATATGGAAGAGTTACACAGTGACTACAATCGCGTACAAAGTAAGGGAGAGTTACACAGTGACTACTATCGTCCACAAAGTATGGGAGAGTTACACAGTGACTACTATCACCTTTAAAGTATGGGAGAGTTACACAGTGACTACTAGTACCTACAATGTATGGGTGAGATACACAGTGGCTACTACCCCCTACAAAGTATGAGACAGTTACACAGTGACTACTATCCCCCACAAAGTATGGGAGAGTTACACAGTGACTACAATCGCCTACAAAGTATGGTAGAGTTACACAGTGACTACTATCGCATACAAAGTATGGGAGAGTTACACAGTGACTACTATCGCCTACAAAGTATTAGAGAGTTGCAAAGTGACTACTATCGCCAACATAGTATGGGAAAATTACAGAGTGATTACAATCGCCTACAAAGTATGGGAGAGTTACACAGTGACTACCATCGCCTACAAAGTAAGGGACAGTTATACAGTGACTACAACGACCTACAAAGTATGGGAGAGTTACATAGTGACTACTATCGCCTACAAAATATGGGTGAGTTAAAGAGTGAGTACTGTCGCCTACAAAGTATGGGAGAGTTACACAGTGACTACTATCGCCTACAAAGTATGGGAGAGTTACACAGCGACTACTATCGCCCACAAAGTATGGGAGAGTTACACAGTGACTACTATCGCCTACAAAGTATGGGAGAATTACACAGCGACTACTATCGCCCACAAAGTATGGGAGAGTTACACAGTGACTACTATCGCCTACAAAGTATGGTAGAGTTACACAGTGACTACTATCGCCTACAACAATGGAGAGTTACAGAGTGACTACTATCGCCTACAAAGTATGGGAGAGTTACACAGTGACTACTATCGCCTGTAAAGTATGGGAGAATTACACAGCGACTACTATCGCCCACAAAGTATGGGAGAGTTACACAGTGACTACTATCGCCTACAACAATGGAGAGTTACACAGTGACTACTATCGCCTACAACAATGGAGAGTTACACAGTGACTACTATCGCCCACAAAGTATGGGAGAGTTACACAGTGACTACTATCGCATACAAAGTATGGGAGAGTTACACAGTGACTACTGTCGCCTACAAAGTATGGTACAGTTACACAGTGACTACTATCGCCTACAACAATGGAGAGTTACACAGTGACTACTATCGCTTACAAAGTATGGGAGATTTACAGAGTGACTACTATCGCCTACAAAGTATGGGAGAGTTACACAGTGACTACTATCGCCTACAAAGTATGGTAGAGTTACTCAGTGACTGCTATCGCCTACAAAGTATGGGAGAGTTACACAGTGACTACTATCGCCTACAAAGTATGGTAGAGTTACTCAGTGACTGCTATCGCCTACAAAGTATGGGAGATTTACAGAGTGACTACTATCGCCTACAAAGTATGGGAGAGTTACACAGTGACTACTATCGCCTACAAAGTATGGTAGAGTTACTCAGTGACTGCTATCGCCTACAAAGTATGGGAGAGTTACACAGTGACTACAATCCCCTACAAAGTATGGGAGAGTTACACAGTGACTACTATCACATATAAAGTACGGGAGAGTTACACAGGTACTGCTATTTCCTACAAAGTATTAGAGAGTTGCAAAGTGACTACTATCGCCTACAAAGTATGTGAAAATTACAGAGTGATTACTATCGCCTACAAAGTATGGGAGAGTTACATAGTGACTACTATCCCCTACAACGTACGGGAGAGTTACACAGTGACTACTAACGCCTGCAAAGTATGCGAGAGTTTAACAGTGACTACTATCTCCTACAAAGTATGGGAGTTACACAGTGACTACTATCGCTTACAAAGTATGGGAGAGATACACAGTGACTACTATCGCCTTCAAAGTATTGGAGAGTTATTCAGTGACTACTACCCCCTACAAAGAATGGGAGAGTTACAAAGTGACTACTATCACTTACAAAGTATGGGAGAGGTACAGAGTGACTACTATCGCCTTCAAAGTATTGGAGAGTTACACAGTGACTACTATCGCCTACAAAGTATAGGAGAGTTACAAAGGGACTACTATCGCTTACAAAGTATGGGAGATTTACAGAGTGACTACTATCGCCTACAAAGTATGAGAAAGTTACACAGTGAATACTATCGCCTACAAAGTATGGTAGAGTTACTCAGTGACTGCTATCGCCTACAAAGTATGGGAGATTTACAGAGTGACTACTATCGCCTACAAAGTATGGGAGAGTTACAGAGTTAGTACTATCACCTACATCGAATGGGAGAGTTACACAGAGACTACTACCCCCTACAAAGTAATGGACAGTTACAGAGTGAATACTATCGCCTACAAAGTATGTGAGAGTTACACAGTGCTTACTATCGCCTACAATGTATGGGAGAGTTACACAGTGTTTACTAATGCTACAATGTATGAAAGAGTTACACAGTGACTACAATCGCCTACAAAGTATGGGAGAATTACAGAGAGACTACTATCGCCTACAAAGTATGGGAGAGTTACACAGTGACTTCTATCGCCTACAGAGTATGGGAGAGTTACACAGTGACTACTATCACGTAAAAAGTATGGGAGAGTTACACAGTTACTACTATTTCCTACAAAGTATGGGAGAGTTACAAAGTGATTACTATCGCCTACAAAGCATGGGAGAGGTACAGAGTGACTACTATCGCCTACAAAGTATGAGAGAATTACACAGTGACTAGTATCACCTACAAAGTATGGGAGAGTTACACAGTGACTACTATCGCCTACAAAGTATGGGAGAGTTACACAGTGACTACTGTCGCCTACAAAGTATGGGAGAGTTACACCGTGACGACTATCGCCTACAAAGTATGAGAGAATTACACAGTGACTACTATCACCTACAAAGTATGGGAGAGTTACACAGTAACTACTATCGCCTACAAAGTATGGGAGAGTTACACAATGACTACGATCGCCTACAAAGCATGGGAGAGTTACAGAGTGACTACTATCGCCTACAAAGTATGGAATAGTTACAGAGTTACTACAATCGCCTACAAAGTATGGGAGAGTTATACAATGACTACTACCCCCTACAAAATATGGAAGAGTTACACAGTGACTACAATCGCGTACAAAGTAAGGGAGAGTTACACAGTGACTACTATCGTCCACAAAGTATGGGAGAGTTACACAGTGACTACTATCACCTTTAAAGTATGGGAGAGTTACACAGTGACTACTTGTACCTACAATGTATGGGTGAGATACACAGTGGCTACTACCCCCTACAAAGTATGAGGCAGTTACACAGTGACTACTATCCCCCACAAAGTATGGGAGAGTTACACAGTGACTACTGTCGCCTACAAAGTATGGGAGAGTTACAGAATGACTACTATCGCCTACAAAATATGGGTGAGTTAAAGAGTGAGTACTGTCGCCTACAAAGTATGGGAGAGTTACACAGTGACTACTATCGCATACAAAGTATGGGAGAGTTACACAGTGACTACTATCGCCTACAAAGTATTAGAGAGTTGCAAAGTGACTACTATCGCCAACATAGTATGGGAAAATTACAGAGTGATTACAATCGCCTACAAAGTATGGGAGAGTTACACAGTGACTACCATCGCCTACAAAGTAAGGGACAGTTATACAGTGACTACAACGACCTACAAAGTATGGGAGAGTTACACAGTGACTACTATCGCCTACAAAGTATGAGAGAGTTACACAGTGACTACTGTCGCCTACAAAGTATGGGAGAGTTACACCGTGACGACTATCGCCTACAAAGTATGAGAGAATTACACAGTGACTACTATCACCTACAAAGTATGGGAGAGTTACACAGTGACTACTATCGCCTACAAAGTATGGGAGAGTTACACAATGACTACGATCGCCTACAAAGCATGGGAGAGTTACAGAGTGACTACTATCGCCTACAAAGTATGGAAGAGTTACAGAGTTACTACAATCGCCTACAAAGTATGGGAGAGTTATACAATGACTACTACCCCCTACAAAATATGGAAGAGTTACACAGTGACTACTATCGCCTACAAAGTATGGGAGAGTTACACAGCGACTACTATCGCCCACAAAGTATGGGAGAGTTACACCGTGACGACTATCGCCTACAAAGTATGGGAGAATTACACAGCGACTACTATCGCCCACAAAGTATGGGAGAGTTACACAGTGACTACTATCGCCTACAAAGTATGGTAGAGTTACACAGTGACTACTATCGCCTACAACAATGGAGAGTTACAGAGTGACTACTATCGCCTACAAAGTATGGGAGAGTTACACAGTGACTACTATCGCCTGTAAAGTATGGGAGAATTACACAGCGACTACTATCGCCCACAAAGTATGGGAGAGTTACACAGTGACTACTATCGCCTACAACAATGGAGAGTTACACAGTGACTACTATCGCCTACAACAATGGAGAGTTACACAGTGACTACTATCGCCCACAAAGTATGGGAGAGTTACACAGTGACTACTATCGCATACAAAGTATGGGAGAGTTACACAGTGACTACTGTCGCCTACAAAGTATGGTACAGTTACACAGTGACTACTATCGCCTACAACAATGGAGAGTTACACAGTGACTACTATCGCTTACAAAGTATGGGAGATTTACAGAGTGACTACTATCGCCTACAAAGTATGGGAGAGTTACACAGTGACTACTATCGCCTACAAAGTATGGTAGAGTTACTCAGTGACTGCTATCGCCTACAAAGTATGGGAGAGTTACACAGTGACTACTATCGCCTACAAAGTATGGTAGAGTTACTCAGTGACTGCTATCGCCTACAAAGTATGGGAGATTTACAGAGTGACTACTATCGCCTACAAAGTATGGGAGAGTTACACAGTGACTACTATCGCCTACAAAGTATGGTAGAGTTACTCAGTGACTGCTATCGCCTACAAAGTATGGGAGAGTTACACAGTGACTACAATCCCCTACAAAGTATGGGAGAGTTACACAGTGACTACTATCACATATAAAGTACGGGAGAGTTACACAGGTACTGCTATTTCCTACAAAGTATTAGAGAGTTGCAAAGTGACTACTATCGCCTACAAAGTATGTGAAAATTACAGAGTGATTACTATCGCCTACAAAGTATGGGAGAGTTACATAGTGACTACTATCCCCTACAAAGTACGGGAGAGTTACACAGTGACTACTAACGCCTGCAAAGTATGCGAGAGTTTAACAGTGACTACTATCTCCTACAAAGTATGGGAGTTACACAGTGACTACTATCGCTTACAAAGTATGGGAGAGATACACAGTGACTACTATCGCCTTCAAAGTATTGGAGAGTTATTCAGTGACTACTACCCCCTACAAAGAATGGGAGAGTTACAAAGTGACTACTATCACTTACAAAGTATGGGAGAGGTACAGAGTGACTACTATCGCCTTCAAAGTATTGGAGAGTTACACAGTGACTACTATCGCCTACAAAGTATAGGAGAGTTACAAAGGGACTACTATCGCTTACAAAGTATGGGAGATTTACAGAGTGACTACTATCGCCTACAAAGTATGAGAAAGTTACACAGTGACTACTATCGCCTACAAAGTATGGTAGAGTTACTCAGTGACTGCTATCGCCTACAAAGTATGGGAGATTTACAGAGTGACTACTATCGCCTACAAAGTATGGGAGAGTTACAGAGTTAGTACTATCACCTACATCGAATGGGAGAGTTACACAGAGACTACTACCCCCTACAAAGTAATGGACAGTTACAGAGTGAATACTATCGCCTACAAAGTATGTGAGAGTTACACAGTGCTTACTATCGCCTACAATGTATGGGAGAGTTACACAGTGTTTACTAATGCTACAATGTATGAAAGAGTTACACAGTGACTACAATCGCCTACAAAGTATGGGAGAATTACAGAGAGACTACTATCGCCTACAAAGTATGGGAGAGTTACACAGTGACTTCTATCGCCTACAGAGTATGGGAGAGTTACACAGTGACTACTATCACGTAAAAAGTATGGGAGAGTTACACAGTTACTACTATTTCCTACAAAGTATGGGAGAGTTACAAAGTGATTACTATCGCCTACAAAGCATGGGAGAGGTACAGAGTGACTACTATCGCCTACAAAGTATGAGAGAATTACACAGTGACTAGTATCACCTACAAAGTATGGGAGAGTTACACAGTGACTACTATCGCCTACAAAGTATGGGAGAGTTACACAGTGACTACTGTCGCCTACAAAGTATGGGAGAGTTACACCGTGACGACTATCGCCTACAAAGTATGAGAGAATTACACAGTGACTACTATCACCTACAAAGTATGGGAGAGTTACACAGTAACTACTATCGCCTACAAAGTATGGGAGAGTTACACAATGACTACGATCGCCTACAAAGCATGGGAGAGTTACAGAGTGACTACTATCGCCTACAAAGTATGGAATAGTTACAGAGTTACTACAATCGCCTACAAAGTATGGGAGAGTTATACAATGACTACTACCCCCTACAAAATATGGAAGAGTTACACAGTGACTACAATCGCGTACAAAGTAAGGGAGAGTTACACAGTGACTACTATCGTCCACAAAGTATGGGAGAGTTACACAGTGACTACTATCACCTTTAAAGTATGGGAGAGTTACACAGTGACTACTTGTACCTACAATGTATGGGTGAGATACACAGTGGCTACTACCCCCTACAAAGTATGAGGCAGTTACACAGTGACTACTATCCCCCACAAAGTATGGGAGAGTTACACAGTGACTACTGTCGCCTACAAAGTATGGGAGAGTTACAGAATGACTACTATCGCCTACAAAATATGGGTGAGTTAAAGAGTGAGTACTGTCGCCTACAAAGTATGGGAGAGTTACACAGTGACTACTATCGCATACAAAGTATGGGAGAGTTACACAGTGACTACTATCGCCTACAAAGTATTAGAGAGTTGCAAAGTGACTACTATCGCCAACATAGTATGGGAAAATTACAGAGTGATTACAATCGCCTACAAAGTATGGGAGAGTTACACAGTGACTACCATCGCCTACAAAGTAAGGGACAGTTATACAGTGACTACAACGACCTACAAAGTATGGGAGAGTTACACAGTGACTACTATCACCTTTAAAGTATGGGAGAGTTACACAGTGACTACTAGTACCTACAATGTATGGGTGAGATACACAGTGGCTACTACCCCCTACAAAGTATGAGACAGTTACACAGTGACTACTATCCCCCACAAAGTATGGGAGAGTTACACAGTGACTACAATCGCCTACAAAGTATGGTAGAGTTACACAGTGACTACTATCGCATACAAAGTATGGGAGAGTTACACAGTGACTACTATCGCCTACAAAGTATTAGAGAGTTGCAAAGTGACTACTATCGCCAACATAGTATGGGAAAATTACAGAGTGATTACAATCGCCTACAAAGTATGGGAGAGTTACACAGTGACTACCATCGCCTACAAAGTAAGGGACAGTTATACAGTGACTACAACGACCTACAAAGTATGGGAGAGTTACATAGTGACTACTATCGCCTACAAAATATGGGTGAGTTAAAGAGTGAGTACTGTCGCCTACAAAGTATGGGAGAGTTACACAGTGACTACTATCGCCTACAAAGTATGGGAGAGTTACACAGCGACTACTATCGCCCACAAAGTATGGGAGAGTTACACAGTGACTACTATCGCCTACAAAGTATGGGAGAATTACACAGCGACTACTATCGCCCACAAAGTATGGGAGAGTTACACAGTGACTACTATCGCCTACAAAGTATGGTAGAGTTACACAGTGACTACTATCGCCTACAACAATGGAGAGTTACAGAGTGACTACTATCGCCTACAAAGTATGGGAGAGTTACACAGTGACTACTATCGCCTGTAAAGTATGGGAGAATTACACAGCGACTACTATCGCCCACAAAGTATGGGAGAGTTACACAGTGACTACTATCGCCTACAACAATGGAGAGTTACACAGTGACTACTATCGCCTACAACAATGGAGAGTTACACAGTGACTACTATCGCCCACAAAGTATGGGAGAGTTACACAGTGACTACTATCGCATACAAAGTATGGGAGAGTTACACAGTGACTACTGTCGCCTACAAAGTATGGTACAGTTACACAGTGACTACTATCGCCTACAACAATGGAGAGTTACACAGTGACTACTATCGCCTACAATGTATGGGAGAGTTACAGAGTGACTACTATCGCCTACAACAATGGAGAGTTACAGAGTGACTACTATCGCCTACAAAGTATGGGAGAGTTACAGAGTGACTACTATCGCCTACAAAGTATGGGAGAGTTACACAGTGACTACTATCGCCCACAATGTATGGGAGAGTTACACAGTGACTACTATCGCCTACAACAATGGAGAGTTACAGAGTGACTACTATCGCCTACAAAGTATGGGAGAGTTACAGAGTGACTACTATCGCCTACAAAGTATGGGAGAGTTACACAGTGACTACTATCGCCTACAAAGTATGGGAGAATTACACAGCGGCTACTATCGCCCACAAAGTATGGGAGAGTTACACAGTGACTACTATCGCCTACAACAATGGAGAGTTACACAGTGACTACTATCGCCTACAATGTATGGGAGAGTTACACAGTGACTACTATCGCCTACAACAATGGAGAGTTACAGAGTGACTACTATCGCCTACAAAGTATGGTAGAGTTACACAGTGACTACTATCGCCTACAAAGTATGGGAGAATTACACAGCGACTACTATCGCCCACAAAGTATGGGAGAGTTACACAGTGACTACGATCGCCCACAAAGTATGGGAGAGTTACACAGTGACTACTATCGCCCACAAAGTATGGTAGAGTTACACAGTGACTACTATCGCCCACAAAGTATGGGAGAATTACACAGCGACTACTATCGCCCACAAAGTATGGGAGAATTACACAGCGACTACTATCGCCCACAAAGTATGGGAGAGTTACACAGTGACTACTATCGCCCACAAAGTATGGTAGAGTTACACAGTGACTACTATCGCCCACAAAGTATGGGAGAATTACACAGTGACTACTATCGCCCACAAAGTAAGGGAGAATTACACAGCGACTACTATCGCCCACAAAGTATGGGAGAGTTACACAGTGACTACTATCGCCCACAAAATATGGTAGAGTTACACAGTGACTACTATCGCCCACAAAGTATGGTAGAGTTACACAGTGACTACTATCGCCTACAAAGTATGGTAGAGTTACACAGTGACTACTGTCGCCTACAAAGTATGGTAGAGTTACACAGTGACTACTATCGCCCACAAAGTATGGGAGAGTTACACAGTGACTACTATCGCCTACAACAATGGAGAGTTACACAGTGACTACTATCGCCTACAACAATGGAGAGTTACACAGTGACTACTATCGCCCACAAAGTATGGGAGAGTTACACAGTGACTACTATCGCATACAAAGTATGGGAGAGTTACACAGTGACTACTGTCGCCTACAAAGTATGGTACAGTTACACAGTGACTACTATCGCCCACAAAGTATGGGAGAGTTACACAGTGACTACTATCGCCTACAACAATGGAGAGTTACACAGTGACTACTATCGCCTACAACAATGGAGAGTTACACAGTGACTACTATCGCCCACAAAGTATGGGAGAGTTACACAGTGACTACTATCGCCCACAAAGTATGGTAGAGTTACACAGTGACTACTATCGCCTACAAAGTATGGGAGAGTTACACAGTGACTACTGTCGCCTACAAAGTATGGTAGAGTTACACAGTGACTACTATCGCCCACAAAGTATGGTAGAGTTACACAGTGACTACTATCGCCCACAAAGTATGGTAGAGTTACACAGTGACTACTATCGCCTACAAAGTATGGGAGAGTTACACAGTGACTACTATCGCCCACAAAGTATGGTAGAGTTACACAGCGACTACTATCGCCTACAAAGTATGGGAGAATTACACAGCGACTACTATCGCCCACAAAGTATGGTAGAGTTACACAGTGACTACTATCGCCTACAAAGTATGGGAGAGTTACACAGTGACTACTATCGCCCACAAAGTATGGTAGAGTTACACAGTGACTACTATCGCCTACAAAGTATGGTAGAGTTACACAGTGACTACTATCGCCTACAAAGTATGGTAGAGTTACACAGTGACTACTATCGCCTACAAAGTATGGGAGAGTTACACAGTGACTACTATCGCCCACAAAGTATGGTAGAGTTACACAGCGACTACTATCGCCTACAAAGTATGGGAGAATTACACAGCGACTACTATCGCCCACAAAGTATGGTAGAGTTACACAGTGACTACTATCGCCTACAAAGTATGGGAGAGTTACACAGTGACTACTATCGCCCACAAAGTATGGTAGAGTTACACAGTGACTACTATCGCCCACAAAGTATGGGAGAGTTACACAGTGACTACTATCGCCCACAAAGTATGGTAGAGTTACACAGCGACTACTATCGCCCACAAAGTATGGGAGAGTTACACAGTGACTACTATCGCCTACAAAGTATGGGAGAGTTACACAGTGACTACTATCGCCTACAAAGTATGGTAGAGTTACACAGTGACTACTATCGCCCACAAAGTATGGGAGAGTTACACAGTGACTACTATCGCCCACAAAGTATGGTAGAGTTACACAGCGACTACTATCGCCTACAAGTATGGGAGAGTTACACAGTGACTACTATCGCCTACAAAGTATGGTAGAGTTACACAGTGACTACTATCGCCTACAAAGTATGGGAGAGTTACACAGTGACTACTATCGCCCACAAAGTATGGTAGAGTTACACAGCGACTACTATCGCCTACAAAGTATGGGAGAATTACAAAGCGACTACTATCGCCCACAAAGTATGGTAGAGTTACACAGTGACTACTATCGCCTACAAAGTATGGGAGAGTTACACAGTGACTACTATCGCCCACAAAGTATGGTAGAGTTACACAGCGACTACTATCGCCTACAAGTATGGGAGAGTTACACAGTGACTACTATCGCCTACAAAGTATGGGAGAGTTACACAGTGACTACTATCGCCTACAACAATGGAGAGTTACACAGTGACTACTATCGCCTACAAGTATGGGAGAGTTACACAGTGACTACTATCGCCTACAAAGCACACGAGAGTTACACAGTGACTACTATCGCCCACAAAGTATGGGAGAGTTACACAGTGACTACTATCCCCCACAAAGTATGGGAGAGTTACACAGTGACTACAATCGCCTACAAAGTATTGGAGAGCTACACAGTGACTACTGTCGCCTACAAAGTATGGGAGAGTTACACAGTGACTACTATCGCCCACAAAGTATGGAAGAGTTACACAGTGACTACTATCGCCTACAAAGTATGGGAGAGTTACACAGTGACTACTATCGCCCACAAAGTATGGTAGAGTTACACAGTGACTACTATCGCCCACAAAGTATGGGAGAGTTACACAGTGACTACTATCGCCCACAAAGTATGGTAGAGTTACACAGCGACTACTATCGCCCACAAAGTATGGGAGAGTTACACAGTGACTACTATCGCCTACAAAGTATGGTAGAGTTACACAGTGACTACTATCATCACTAAAAAACAATCGAAAAGTGGTTGTATCACAAAAACAACTCAAAAATATTCGCATCACAGAAAACGATCCAAAAATGGTTACATCACACAAAAATCCAAATCGTGTTGTACCACAAACTGCTACGGTAGTGGGTATATATACACAAACCTCCCTTCTGACAACATATCTGGATGTTACCGCCACTGAGTTAACAAATCTGAAATTTATTCGGCATTTTTTAGTAATTAATGTTAAAAAAACGTTTATATTCACAAATTCTATCATTTATGTGTATAAATTTGTTTTACTCTGCTTCATCACTGCGTTTAGGCCATTTGAAACACAAACAATCAGGAGTGGACCTTATTTCGGCCACAACTACTTATGCCTAATATAAAATACTACACACAATTTTTGAAAAATCTTGTGTGAATAAGAGTTTTTATAACATATTCGTACGTCTAATACAAATACTAAAAAACATTATTTTTTTCAATAATTAATGTAATAACCTCCTCTAATCCCAATAATATGTGATATAGCAAAAATACTGATACATTGTTCCTCTACACTATAGCAAAAGTTTAACTATGAAATTACCATGACTTCTTTTTACACCAGAGATGCAAAGTAAAGCTGCCTTGTGGCCAGCAATACACTTACAATGCCAAACCTAAAATGGATACCTAAAATAATATTATCTAATTACTTAAGAAAATGTAATAGTTCTAGTGCACGGAGAACCTCTCATAACTAGGTCTTCTTCAAAGAATCGATTATGTAAATATCGATAGATCGCTCCCTTTCGCTATCTGGCATAACAATTTGTTTCATTCTCTATTGCAATCCGAAGCGGGCAGAGGATGCCGGGTTGTCGAACAATTACGTCTGGCACAAAACAAACAACTTTCACCGGGCACATTTCCTGGATTACGTCGCGAGGACGGAATTTCTGCAGTGACAGCGATACCGATTCTCTACCGCTTTCCTGTCCTCCGTTCTACTCGAGACAACCAGTTGGGTACTTGTGTTTGCTTAGCCCCATATGCCAGCATGTTTACAGGTTTTTCTTGAAAATTGCTAAATCTGAAAGCATTGTTTCACTACATTACACGGTCAATTTCGTAGAAAGTAGTAAAATATTTTTAAATCGGTTATTTATTTCCCGTTCCCACGAACCTATTTTAGCAATAAAACAAATATACCGGGCGATGCAGAAAGTCATTAGGAATAAGAAAACTATTTTTAAAAAACTTCCGTCCCGGGTCTAAAAATTAAAATTTTGAAAATAACCCCCCCCCCTCTCCACGGCACACCTAATTCAACGTTTTGGCTTTATTTTGTTGACGTAGTAACTCGCCAAATGCCTGGCAATGTAAATAAACTTGCTGTTACTAACAAAGCACTAAAACTCTACGTTTCACCCGGTAGGCCTACACAAACTTTATAGAATTATAAAATTATAAAACTTTATAGAATTATTGTTCCTGAAAACGTATTCCAGTGTGTGACACACTTGACCCACCCGCACGTCCATTTCCAAATGAACGAAAAAAAGCACTACGATAAATGTTTTCTCTGCAATAGTTAGCACCATGGCAGCTAAAACTAACCTCAAATGAAATACATCAACACGAATACGCGGCAACATTCAAATGTCGGCACAGCTGATCGAGAAGGCAACTACAGCTGATTCAGTTTCAGTACTGTTTGTTTTGGCGCATACGGTACCTGTGCATGTATCTTCGGGGTTTGTCTAAAAACAGACTATTATGCCGGACAGTTTCAAGGTAAAGCTGTACAAAATTACCAAAAGCGTGTAGTATGCAACTCATTAGTTAATAGTTTATCCTCAATACACGAGCGATATTAACATATCGTCGCCACGGCGTCTGAAGGCACAGCCAAGTCAAGAGAAGTCCTCCGGCTGGTGTCAGTAACGCTGAAAGATCTGTCCGTCACAGAGTGGCGTCCTGCCAGGGAGATCCAGGTGGGTTAACGTACCTGGGTTTCAATCTTACGTAAGAGACAAGGAATATAAATAAAAGTCCTCCGGCCGGTGTCAGTAACGCTGAAAGATCTGTCAGTCACGGAGTGGCGTCCTGCCAGGGAGATCCAGGTGGGTTAACGTACCTGGGTTTCAATCTTACGTAAGAGACAAGGAATATAAATAAAAGTCCTCCGGCCGGTGTCAGTAACGCTGAAAGATCTGTCCGTCACGGAGTGGCGTCCTGCCAGGGAGATCCAGGTGGGTTATCGTACCTTGGTTTCAATCTTACGTAAGAGACAAGGAATATAAATAAAAGTCCTCCGGCCGGTGTCAGTAACGCTGAAAGATCTGTCCGTCACGGAATGGCGTCCTGCCAGGAAAATCCAGGTGGGTTATAGTACCTCGCTTTCAATCTTACGTAAGAGACAAGGAATATAAATAAAAGTCCTCCGGCCGGTGTCAGTAACGCTGAACGATCTGTCCGTCACGGAGTGGCGTCCTGCCAGGGAGATCCAAGTGAGTTATCGTACCTCGCTTTCAATCTTACGTAAGAGACAAGGAATATAAATAAAAGTCCTCCGGCCGGTGTCAGTAACGCTGAAAGATCTGTCCGTCACGGAATGGCGTCCTGCCAGGGAGATCCAGGTGGGTTATAGTACCTCGCTTTCAATCTTACGTAAGAGACAAGGAATATAAATAAAAGTCCTCCGGCCGGTGTCAGTAACGCTGAAAGATCTGTCCGTCACAGAGTGGCGTCCTGCCAGGGAGATCCAGGTGGGTTATCGTACCTGGGTTTCAATCTTACGTAAGAGACAAGGAATATAAATAAAAGTCCTCCGGCCGGTGTCAGTAACGCTGAAAGATCTGTCCGTCACGGAATGGCGTCCTGCCAGGGAGATCCAGGTGGGTTATAGTACCTCGCTTTCAATCTTACGTAAGAGATAAGGAATATAAATAAAAGTCCTCCGGCCGGTGTCAGTAACGCTGAAAGATCTGTCCGTCACGGAATGGCGTCCTGCCAGGGAGATCCAGGTGGGTTATAGTACCTCGCTTTCAATCTTACGTAAGAGATAAGGAATATAAATAAAAGTCCTCCGGCCGGTGTCAGTAACGCTGAAAGATCTGTCCGTCACGGAGTGGCGTCCTGCCAGGGAAATCCAGGTGGGTTATAGTACCTCGCTTTCAATCTTACGTAAGAGATAAGGAATATAAATAAAAGTCCTCCGGCCGGTGTCAGTAACGCTGGAAGATCTGTCCGTCACGGAATGGCGTCCTGCCAGGGAAATCCAGGTGGGTTATAGTACCTCGCTTTCAATCTTACGTAAGAGATAAGGAATATAAATAAAAGTCCTCCGGCCGGTGTCAGTAACGCTGGAAGATCTGTCCGTCACGGAATGGCGTCCTGCCAGGGAAATCCAGGTGGGTTATAGTACCTCGCTTTCAATCTTACGTAAGAGACAAGGAATATAAATAAAAGTATTTCTACCATATAAGCTATTACATAAAATCAGCTGTTGTATGAAATCATATGTTATCACTTATTTTAAGCTTAATGGGAGGAAATAACTATATTCTATGTTTTGCTCTTTTTGGGAATCTATTTTCCATATAAAACTAATATTAATTCATTATTAAATTAATTGAATAATTATTTGCAAAACTGTATTAACATCAAGTGTCATCAATTACACGTTTAAAACAATGTATTTGAGCTTGTGTGAATAAATAAAAAGAATTTTATTAACGATTGAAAATTTTAACAAGATATTTATAAGGAGAGTGGGAAGTAAAAGAAGGAATTGTAAAATACAGTTAGTAGAAGGGTAATTGTTGGAATTCCATTCGATTACAATTTGCCATTGGCTAAATATTATACACGTGATACAGAGAGATAGGAGTTTTTTTTAAATGTTACTTAATCTACGAGGTAAACCGTTAAAAGTGTTAAACACGGGCTCCTTGTTCCGTCAGGCGATGCATAGATATGCATAATAAAATGGATCTCATATCCCGGGTTAAAAAGGTGGCTTACGTACGCAAATTTCATTTTGTTTTTTTTAAAACCAAACCTATCCGCAAGCTATTTTGTAGCAATATTGTACAACATTACAACATAAATAATGTTATAGATTAACATAATTCATATTGTTTTATAAATTAAAAATGTATATTCTTTATATACAAATATATTTTATTATTATTTATATCTTATTAAATATATATACATACAACAATTACAAATTGGAGCAACTGTGCTGAACATCATAATTATAAATAAATAAAAGCTCGAAAACCAAAAAACTGTTTTATTTATGTCCTGACGTATATTTCGATTGCAAAGCAATTATATTTAGAGGAAATTACTGCAAGATGATTGCTTTGCAATTGCAATGTACATCAGGACATAAACCGAATGTTTTTGCTGTATATAAGGTTTTATTTATGTCCTGACGTATATTTCGATTGTAAAGCAATTATATTCAGAGGAAATTACTGCAAGATGATTGCTTTGCAATTGCAATGTACGTCAGGACATAAACCGAATGTTTTTGCTGTATATAAGGTTTTATTTATGTCCTGACGTATATTTCGATTGTAAAGCAATTATATTCAGAGGAAATTACTGCAAGATGATTGCTTTGCAATTGCAATGTACGTCAGGACATAAACCAAATGTTTTTGCTGTATATAAGGTTTTATTTATGTCCTGATGTATATTTCGATTGCAAAGCAATTATATTCAGAGGAAATTACTGCAAGATGATTGCTTTGCAATTATATTTAGAGGAAATTACTGCAAGATGATTGCTTTGCAATTGCAATGTACGTCAGGACATAAACCAAATGTTTTTGCTGTATATGAGGTTTTATTTATGTTCTGATGTATATTTCGATTGCAAAGCAAT
Source organism: Prosapia bicincta (assembly GCA_036971475.1). Classification (NCBI taxonomy): domain Eukaryota; kingdom Metazoa; phylum Arthropoda; class Insecta; order Hemiptera; family Cercopidae; genus Prosapia; species Prosapia bicincta. Next base: position 9,627,093 of record JBAIZL010000002.1, read on the forward strand.
TATATTTAGAGGAAATTACTGCAAGATGATTGCTTTGCAATTGCAATGTACGTCAGGACATAAACCAAATTTTTTTGCTGTATATAAGGTTTTATTTATGTCCTGACGTATATTTCGATTGTAAAGCAATTATATTCAGAGGAAATTACTGCAAGATGATTGCTTTGCAATTATATTTAGAGGAAATTACTGCAAGATGATTGCTTTGCAATTGCAATGTACGTCAGGACATAAACCAAATGTTTTTGCTGTATATAAGGTTTTATTTATGTCCTGACGTATATTTCGATTGTAAAGCAATTATATTCAGAGGAAATTACTGCAAGATGATTGCTTTGCAATTATATTCAGAGGAAATTACTGCAAGATGATTGCTTTGCAATTATATTTAGAGGAAATTACTGCAAGATGATTGCTTTGCAATTGCAATGTACGTCAGGACATAAACCAAATGTTTTTGCTGTATATAAGGTTTTATTTATGTCCTGACGTATATTTCGATTGTAAAGCAATTATATTCAGAGGAAATTACTGCAAGATGATTGCTTTGCAATTATATTTAGAGGAAATTACTGCAAGATGATTGCTTTGCAATTGCAATGTACGTCAGGACATAAACCAAATGTTTTTGCTGTATATGAGGTTTTATTTATGTCCTGATGTATATTTCGATTGCAAAGCAATTATATTTAGACGAAATTACTGCAAGATGATTGCTTTGCAATTATATTCAGAGGAAATTACTGCAAGATGATTGCTTTGCAATTATATTTAGAGGAAATTACTGCAAGATGATTGCTTTGCAATTGCAATGTACGTCAGGACATAAACCAAATGTTTTTGCTGTATATAAGGTTTTATTTATGTCCTGACGTATATTTCGATTGTAAAGCAATTATATTCAGAGGAAATTACTGCAAGATGATTGCTTTGCAATTGCAATGTACGTCAGGACATAAACCAAATGTTTTTGCTGTATATGAGGTTTTATTTATGTCCTGATGTATATTTCGATTGCAAAGCAATTATATTTACAGGAAATTACTACAAGATGATTGCTTTGCAATTGCAATGTACATCCATACATAAACCAAATGTTTTTGCTGTATATGAGATTTTATTTATTTATAATTTACCATAAAACTGCTTATAAATAAACCTTTTTAGCGTGTTGTAGTTATTTATTATTTTTTAATTTTAACCTTCTGGAACGTCATCATACAATTTTATCATTTCCCCGTGATCCTGAAGAGCTTTGGCATTTCCAGGTATACTCTTTTTGGCAATATAAATTATGTCTATAAAGTCGATACCTGCCCCTAGTTCCCTTCTCGGATCCCCGCAGTTGCCGGCCACAACGAGGTTAAGTACAAACACGCTAGCTCTAAGAGGTTAAGCAACAACTTCAACGAGCTTTAGTAGAAAGTGGTAGCGCGTCAAAAAAAAGAAGTCTCTCCACTCTGCCACTGACGGACGAGCAGCATTCGAAGCGAGGATTTGCCAAACAAGGTCAACAAACTCGAGCCCGGCCTATACTACTTGCGATTCTGTGGCCTATACACTCAGATCAGCTGTGAGACGTGACACATTGTTACCACCTCTACGTAACAAAATTAATAACGTTAAACAGGATTTGGTCATTGCAATCCGTAAAATGTGTTTACAGCGCTGACATTTTTCTGTCAAAACACGGCTGATATAATCTCAGCTTAAAAACAAAACAATACATTTTTTGTGAATAATTATAAAATATTCTGACTTCGTATACATCATGGTTTTGGTTTTGTATTCAGGAAGACGTGTTGTACGTATTAATAACAACGGCTTTCAACTGAGGGCAATATTTATGTTTATGTAACATTCCTAATAATAATTTGGATTTCTACTAAGTCGTCAAAAACACTAAATTATTGTTACTTTTCATTCAACTACATTCAATTCGATTTTCATTCAACTATTTTTCTACGAATTTTATGTAAAATTTGTTTAATTTACAAATCATCGTCATTAATCAAACGTTAAAAAAACAAAATTCCTTTTTATAACAATTATTTAAAAAAACATATTTCCGAAGTTCTAAACCCTGGAGAACCCGCCGGGGGGGGGGGAGGGGTCGTTTCCGCCTAGACTGCCCTGCTTCCATCACATTCACAGTTGTAATCAGGAAGCGAGAGAGCGTTGGGCATTACCAATGGTACCAACAGACTATTTATTCTAACCAGCAATAATTAAGCTTTCTCTCTCCGGAATGAAAGCACAGAGCAATGGGATTCTGGTGGTCCAACATATTGTGACATTTACAAGTGAAATTGTGTATGATGGTTCGCCAGTCACAAAATTCAATAAAACATACTTTCAAAGCTATCTTTTTCGTATTAAACTGACAGTGTGCCAACCCGAGTGGAAAGTTAGTTTAGAAGAGATTATTAGTAAGTAGCCAAAATAAACAGTAGTGAAACTGAATCAGCTGTAGTTAGTTGCCTTCTCGATCAGTCGTGCCAACTTCTGTTTGTTGCCGCGTATTCGTGTTGACGTATTTCATTTGAGGTTAGTTTTTGCTGACATGGTGCTAACTATTGCGGAGAAAAGTTTTATCGCAGACCATTATTCTCGCTAATTTGGAATTGGACGTTGGGTGGGCCAAGTTTGTCACACACTGCGTTAGGTTTTCAGGAAAAATTTCACAAAATCCCGCCTAGTAAAGCTGTGATTATTAGTGTTTACAAAATTCTAAGATCAGGTATTGTTTTTCAGGGCTTCTCAGGTTGCCCAGCTACTGTCTGTACAAATGCAAACCATGGCAGAGTGATTAGGCAAGTGTTAAAATCAGGACACTTCAGGAGATTTTGTTGTGCACGAAACATCTCTTTTCGTACCCAATGGTTCTAGCAAGATGTCGCAACCAGATGCACTGCGTGGTTTACGCGGTACAATTCGAGAATATTTCTGCTTTAGGTAGACCTATGTATAACCCTGGATCGGGGACTAAGTGCCATCGCCAATAAATCCCCCTTCAGTCGTGACCTACCTGAAGCTGTTTCATCCCTACTGGGTATATTACTACGAGAATATTTCTGCTTTAGGTAGACCTATGTATAACCCTGGATCGGGGACTAAGTGCCATCGCCAATAAATCCCCCTTCAGTCGTGACCTACCTGAAGCTGTTTCATCCCTACTGGGTATATTACTACGAGAATATTTCTGCTTTAGGTAGACCTATGTATAACCCTGGATCGGGGACTAAGTGCCATCGCCAATAAATCCCCCTTCAGTCGTGACCTACCTGAAGCTGTTTCATCCCTACTGGGTATATTACTACGAGAATATTTCTGCTTTAGGTAGACCTATGTATAACCCTGGATCGGGGACTAAGTGCCATCGCCAATAAATCCCCCTTCAGTCGTGACCTACCTGAAGCTGTTTCATCCCTACTGGGTATATTACTACGAGAATATTTCTGCTTTAGGTAGACCTATGTATAACCCTGGATCGGGGACTAAGTGCCATCGCCAATAAATCCCCCTTCAGTCGTGACCTACCTGAAGCTGTTTCATCCCTACTGGGTATATTACTACGAGAATATTTCTGCTTTAGGTAGACCTATTTATAACCCTGGATCGGGGACTAAGTGCCATCGCCAATAAATCCCCCTTCAGTCGTGACCTACCTGAAGCTGTTTCATCCCTACTGGGTATATTACTACGAGAATATTTCTGCTTTAGGTAGACCTATGTATAACCCTGGATCGGGGACTAAGTGCCATCGCCAATAAATCCCCCTTCAGTCGTGACCTACCTGAAGCTGTTTCATCCCTACTGGGTATATTACTACGAGAATATTTCTGCTTTAGGTAGACCTATGTATAACCCTGGATCGGGGACTAAGTGCCATCGCCAATAAATCCCCCTTCAGTCGTGACCTACCTGAAGCTGTTTCATCCCTACTGGGTATATTACTACGAGAATATTTTTTTTTTTCATTAAACATAAGATTGTTTTCTTCAATTATTTGAAACCTTCTAAAAAGGTTATTGAAAATATTATCTAACTCGACTATATTAATCAATTATAAACCAATACAACCTCTTAAAGCACAAACTGTGTATAATGTCATGTAGAAATTACTACAAGACTCTTTGTAAACAGATTCCTAGTTAGGAAATTTACAAAAGTTAGTCTTGTAGTAATTTCGTCTGAAGATAATTGCTTTGCAATCAAAATGTATAACAGGACATAAATGAAACGTTTGTTGTGGTTTAAGAAATTTTATTTATTTATAACTGAAAATTACACCACAGTTGCCCCAAGTTGTTATCGACTATATTATCTTTCAAGTTTAACTTGGCTACTTACTTTTGTATCCAAGAAATAATGTCAACCATCAATACAAGCTATTAGTTTGAGTACGTAGCAAAAAGTATATTAAATGTGTTACCCTATAGTTGAATGCTACGGGTATAACTGTTTGTCACTCATATTCAAGAAATATTCCACTTAGAAAAATTCCAACTAAAATTTACCTACATTTTCTTCTAGTGTACACAAACGTTGCCACTATCGTAACGGATATTTTAATTTTTTACCCAGTTTTTCATGTCTGCTTAAAATATAATCTCTTGAGAATCTGTGCAAATATTTCTAAACGAACACTTTTCAAGCAAAATAAATCTTGTTGTATAAAAAAAATTTTAAACCCTCAAAATACTAGTATAAATATTAGAAAAATAGGTTTTTCTCGCATATAAAAAGAGGTTCTGTAGAGAAAGCACATATAACATCTGTTCCGCTTAGTACTGCTTCCACCACTAAAACTAGTACAGTTACTTACGGCAAGACTGGAGACGGGAGACGAGCAGCGAATAACCTGAAACAGAAAGATAAGTTTGATAAGGAAGGCATGTTGGGTCATTGGCTCTCGTTGTAATGTAATGTGGGTTGCAACAATCCCGCTCCGACAGGAATGCGGATGGAAACTGCTAAATACAAACATCAAGTCCTACACGGCGCGCTGATGCAACATACACCACAGGAGATTATTCTTCTGCAAATAATTTCCCTATTATTCAATTCCTTCTTTAAGCTCACATTCTCCTTATATATATATATATATATATTTTAAAACAACATAGGTAGGGCCTAATTCAAAATACAAGAATATTTATTAATTTATATTCAAAGCTTTTCGTTGGTAAACAGTACCAACATCATCAGGAATGAAAATTACAATAATGTATTGTAATTTATAATAAATAATGTATTGTACAAACATTATTGTAATTTTCATTCCTGATGATGTTGGTACTGTTTACCAACGAAAAGATTTGAATATAAATTAATAAATATTCTTGTATTTGAATAACCTATGTTGTTTTAAATTATTAAACAAGAAAACGTATTTTAATTATATATATATATATATATATATATATATATATATATATATATATATATGTATATATGTATATATATATATGTATATATATATATATATATATATATATATATATATATATATATATATATATATATTACAAATTTTCAATAGTTAATAAAATACATTTTATTCATTCACTTAATATCAAATACATTTTTTTACGCTTATAGTAGATGACATTTGATGTTAATACAGTTTTTTCAAATATTAAAATAAGTTTATGTCTCGGTCGAATTCGAACTGAGTGAGTACAGCTTTTAATCCAGCACTCTGGCACTGAGCCAACTAGACATCTAATACCCAAAGATGTAGCCTATATGAAATTATAAGAAAAGGGTTCCTTGCAATAATGATTTTAAGCTTCATAAATTAAAAACGAATAAAAGGAAAGATAATACATAGTAACGAAGAAACAATCAGTCCAACACCATATACTGTATAGAGGAAAATGGAAAATTGCAAGGACATTAGCTTGATATTTTGCCACTTGATATAGTGATTCTGCCATATGTATACACATATTTATAATAACTGTAATTATTTAATAAAAAGTAACTCATATAAAAGTTTTTTTGTTGACATCAGTAGGAATTGACTTAAATTTTTTTTTTATATTACTTCTTAAACAGTATTTTATATTTTCAACAACGGTAAAACTTGAAGTAATTGACTGTAAATCTCCTATTAGTGTGTAGACGATGAAGCCTTCTGAGTAGATATGCCTCACCTCACGAGAGTGTTTGTGCGCTGAGGTGCAGAGTCACCCGTTTTATGTTTTACCGATGTGAATAACGTGAGTATATTTTTAAATTTAATTTTACAAACAGGTATTTATACAAAGACGCTTCAGGAAAATCTTTCAAGATATTTGACTGCGCTGAAAGATCACTCCCTAGACTATATTGCTCCTTAGACTATGAGACTATATTGCCCAATATTACCCTTAGACTATGAGACTATATTACCCAATATGGCCCTTAGACTATGAGACTATATTACCAAAAATGGCCCTTAGACTATAAGACTATATTACAAAAAATGGCCCTTAGACTATGAGACTATATTGCCCAATATGGCCCTTAGACTATGAGACTATATTGCCCAATATGGCTCTTAGAATATGAGACTATATTGACCAATATTACCCTTAGACTATGAGACTATATTGCCCAATATAGCCCTTAGACTATGAAACTATATTGCCCAATATAGCCCTTAGACTATGAGACTATATTGCCCAATATAGCCCTTAGACTATGAGACTATATTACAAAAAATGGCCCTTAGACTATGAGACTATATTGCCCAATATGGCCCTTAGACTATGAGACTATATTGCCCAATATGGATCTTAGAATATGAGACTATATTGACCAATATTACCCTTAGACTATGAGACTATATTGCCCAATATGGCCCTTAGACTATGAGACTATATTGCCCAATATGGCTCTTAGAATATGAGACTATATTGACCAATATTACCCTTAGACTATGAGACTATATTGCCCAATATAGCCCTTAGACTATGAAACTATATTGCCCAATATAGCCCTTAGACTATGAGACTATATTACCCAATATCAACCTTAGACTATGAGACTATATTGCCCAATATGACCGTTAGAATATGAGAAACTATATTACCAAATAATAGCCTTAGATTATGAGACTATATTACCCAATATGACCCTTAGACTATAGGTCTATATTATCAAATATTACCATTAGACTATGAGACTATATTACCAAAAATTACCCTTAGATTATGAGACAATACTACCAAATAATACTCTTAGACTATGAGACTATATTACCCAATATGACCCTTAGACTATGAGACTATATTACCAAATAACACCCTTAGACTATGAGACTATATTACCCAATATGACCCTTAGACTATGAGACTATGTTACCCAATATGACCCTTAGACTATGAAACTATATTACAAAATATAACCCTTAGACTATAAGACTATATTATCCAATATGACCCTTAGACTATGAGACTATATTACCAAATAACACCCTTAGACTATGAGACTATATTACCCAATATAACCCTTGAACTATGAGACTATATTACCAAATAACACCCTTAGACTATGAGAGACTATATTACCAAATATTACCCTTATACTATGAGACTATAATACCAAATATTACAATGAGAGACTATATTACCAAATAACACCCTTAGACTATGAGACTATATTAGAAAACACAACCCTTAGACTATGAGACTATATTACCCAATATGACCCTTAGACTATGAGACTATATTACCCAATATAACCCTTAGACTATGAGACTATATTACCCAATATGACTCTTAGACTATGAGACTATATTACCAAATATAACCCTTAGACTATAAGACTATACTACCAAATAACACCCTTAGACTATGAGAGACTATATTACCAAATATTACCCTTAAACTATGAGACCATAATACCAAATATTACAATGAGAGACTATATTACCAAATAACACCCTTAGACTATGAGACTATATTACAAAATATAACCCTTAGACTATGAGTCTATATTACCCAATATGACCCTTAGACTATGAGACTATATTACCCAATATATGCCTTAGATTATGAGACTATATTACCCAATATGACCCTTAGACTATGAGACTATATTACCCAATATAACCCTTAGACTATGAAACTATATTACCCAATATGACCCTTAGACTATGAGACTATATTACCAAATAACTCCCTTAGACTATGAGACTATATTACCGAATATAACCCTTAGACTATGAGACTATATTACCCAATATAACCCTTAGACTATGATACTGCATTACCCAATATAACCCTTAGACTATGAGACTATAATACCAAATATTACAATGAGAGACTATATTTCCAAATATTACCCTTAGACTATGACACTGCAATAAAAATTTTAAAAAAACAGACAGACTAAAAAAATAACATGAAGATATAATTTTTACTTACTAAAAAGTAAAAAAAAATTTCCGATAACGAAAACATAATTTATCATAGGTTTATTACCCACAAAATTTTGAATTCGGTTATTTACCGAAAATCATCTCTGCTATTTGCTAACCCATCATATCTATTCCAAACATTTCCTAAACGATCCACTTTATGATTGCTTCATTTTCCGTGACTAATTATAGCGAACCATAGAGTCTACTCACGAAACAGAAATGTCATGTATTCGATATTATGAGAGTGTGTGGAAAGATAATTGATCTTTGTTCTCGGCAAACACCATACAATATGTGTTTCGAACAGATATACACACTGCGGACAATTCAATTTCCGTTGAATGATCTACGAGGAACGTGAATACTGTACATGTTTATAAATATAAGAGATCATATCTCCTTAATCCTTTTGTATCATAAATTTAATAAATTTCTTACACTGTATCTAGAAAATGGGTGGATGAAAGAAATGATTGAATAGCCTGTGTGTATATCATAATTTAATAGTCTACGTGCCAAGGAGCTCGAACATCATGCAAAACCCCTTTATTTGTCCCGTACAGTGTGTTAAATATGAGTGCAAGTATGAGATTCAGTGCCGACTTATACATTTTGTGGGTAATAAGCTTATGATAAATTATTGGAAGTAAAAATTATATATTAGAGTTCTTTTAATTCTAAAGTCGGTTTTTTTATTTTAAACTTGTAGTGGATGACTCTTGATGTTAATAATGCTTTTCAAACATTAGTTCATTAATTTTAGTTTTATATAGGAGAAAAACTTTTCACAAAAGGGCTAAAGTGTGTAATGTAATTATTTCCTCCCATTTGGCTTAAAATAAGTGACAAGACATGATTTCATAAAACAGCTGATTTTATATTATAGGTTATGTGGTAGAACAGCTGTTTTAACCCTTAGGTTATGTTACTTTATTTAAATTAATTGTAATTATTTCATACAAAATAACAAAAATTAAAAAAAATCTTGGTTGACCTAAGTAGGAAATGACTTTAAAATTGTTTAAATTACACGTTCTTCTGACAAAACACAATTGCCTAAACGCAATTAAAAAACTCCGATTTTAAAATGTGAGGGGCGTTTGTTCATTTACATTGAACTAATTTTGTTATTTATAACCTACAGAAATGTAAACTGAAATTTACGAAGCAAAAAAGGGTTTCTGTACGAGTAGGTTATATCAGCACAAAACACAACAGAGAAAGAAGTCGAAGACAATGAGGCCTGGTTCCGTCACGCTACAATAGAACAAACCATACCGAACAAACAAAACAAGGGCTAGATGGACGATCCGTGTATTTTTACGACTTCACGGTGCGTTTACTTTGGAACCGTTCGCCGAGGCCACGAAAAAGGCCGCCTAATGGGGACCGGCCGAATTAAAAGAGCGACGAAAGTGTCCCCCACTTGGTAATTAAAGTATTGCATACTTAGCGAATGGAGATAAACGTGTGATAGCAAGTAGGGAAGTGACCTTGGCCTAGGCGGGCTACAGTGCTTTCAGACGACCTACTCGTCATGATTTACCCATAATAGTCTGTATTTAGTGTTGTGTAATACTCCCCCAGGCATTCTCCCCTGTTTCAGCTTGCCTCCACAATGGTGGCTCCACACTACACTATACTCCAAACGTGAGCACACAAGCATTGATTAACTCCAGGGATTAGAAAAATACGAATTTTATAACAAATATATTAAACCATGGTAATAAACGAATAAATAAATGCACACAAACTCACATAACAATAATAGTTATATATCCCGGACAACGGACGTCACTGGGTTATATCTATTATATATTGCATTTGTGCTGGAGTACGGACATCACTGGATTACAGCTATTATATGGAACATCTATCCTGGAGAACGGACATCAATGGTTTAGAGCTATTTATGAAGCTCCTAACCTGGAAAACGAACCCCACTTGGTTATTGCTATTACATGAAGAACCTATCTTGGAGAACAGACGTTACTAGACTATAGCTATTATGTGGACCATATATATCGGAGAACGGACTTCACTGGACTATAGCTATTATATGGTGCACCTATGCTGGAGAACTTCAATGGGTTACAGCTATTATATGGAACATCTATCCCGGAGAACGAACGTCACTGGATTACAGCTATAATATGAAGCATCTATCCCGGTGAATGGACCACACTGGATTACAGCTATTATATAAATCATATAGACTATATCAGAGAACGGACCTCACTGAGTTATAGCTACTATATGGAGCATCTATCCCGGAGAACGGATGTTACTAGACTTAGTTATTATATGGAGCAACTATCCCGGAGAACGGACGTCACTAGACTATAGCTATTATATAGAGCATCTATCCCGGAGAACGGACGTCACTAGACTATAGCTATTATATGGAGCATCTATCTCGAAGAACTGATGTCACTAGACTATAGCTATTATATGGAGCATCTATGCCGAAGAATGGACCTCACTGGATTACACCTATTATATGGAGTAAAACGGGCAACTCTGAATTACAGCTATTATATGGAGTATCTATCCTGGAGATCGGACGTCATTGGGTTGCAGCTATTATATGTAACACCTATCCCGGAGAACGGACGTCACTGGATTATAGCTATTATATGGTGCACTTATGCTGGAGTACGGACGTCACTGGATTATAGCTATTATATGGTGCACTTATGCTCGAGTACGGACGTCACTGGATTATAGCTATTATATGGTGCACTTATGCTGGAGTACGGACGTCACTGGATTATAGCTATTATATGGATTATCTAACCTGGAGAACGGACGTCACTGGGAAGCAACAAGTTCTTCAGCGCGTAAAATTATGTTACTGTCTGATTGGTTGCTGGATAATAGAACAGGTATTTATTGAGCAAACACAAAGGCACTGTCAATGTCTGGTATATTAAAACAATAGGGAGCACGAATTAAAAGTGAATAAATTTACCTAGCAAAAATATTGTATACTTTGTGTATAACATTATTTATATTAACCTACGTTATTCCGATACGTACCAATAAATTTCCATACACATTCTATCCGTCCCAACAAAGGTCGTCGAGTGTTACACCACCTTCTATCCGTCCCAACAAAGGTCGTCGAGTGTTACACCACCTTCTATCCGTCCCAACAAAGGTCGTCGAGTGTTACACCACCTTCTATCCGTCCCAACAAAGGTCGTCGAGTGTTACACCACATTCTATCCGTCCCAACAAAGGTCGTCGAGTGTTACACCACCTTCTATCCGTCCCAACAAAGGTCGTCGAGTGTTACACCACATTCTATCCGTCCCAACAAAGGTCGTCGAGTGTTACACCACATTCTATTCGTCCCAACAAAGGTCGTCGAGTGTTACACCACCTTCTATCCGTCCCAACAAAGGTCGTCGAGTGTTACACCACATTCTATCCGTCCCAACAAAGGTCGTCGAGTGTTACACCACCTTCTATCCGTCCCAACAAAGGTCGTCGAGTGTTACACCACCTTCTATCCGTCCCAACAAAGGTCGTCGAGTGTTACACCACATTCTATCCGTCCCAACAAAGGTCGTCAGAGTGTTACACCACCTTCTATCCGTCCCAACAAAGGTCGCCGAGTGTTACACCACCTTCTATCCGTCCCAACAAAGGTCGTCGAGTGTTACACCACCTTCTATCCGTCTCAACAAAGGTCGTCGAGTGTTACACCACCTTCTATCCGTCCCAACAAAGGTCGTCGAGTGTTACACCACCTTCTATCCGTCCCAACAAAGGTCGTCGAGTGTTACACCACATTCTATCCGTCCCAACAAAGGTCCCCGAGTATTACACCACCTTCTATTCGTCCCAACAAAGGTCGTCGAGTATTACACCACCTTCTATCCGTCCCAACAAAGGTCGTCGAGTGTTACACCACCTTCTATCCGTCCCAACAAAGGTCGTCGAGTGTTACACCACCTTCTATCCGTCCCAACAAAGGTCGTCGAGTGTTACACCACCTTCTATCCGTCCCAACAAAGGTCGTCGAGTGTTACACCACATTCTATCCGTCCCAACAAAGGTCCCCGAGTATTACACCACCTTCTATTCGTCCCAACAAAGGTCGTCGAGTATTACACCACCTTCTATCCGTCCCAACAAAGGTCGTCGAGTATTACACCACCTTCTATCCGTCCCAATAAACGTCCCTGAGTATTACACCACATTCTAACCGTCCCAACAAAGGTCCCGAGTATTACACCACCTTCTATCTATCCCAACAAAGGTCCCCAAGCATTAAACCATCGTCTATCCGTCCCAACATATGTCGACATGTCCTCTCGTACCTGTGGGGAGTCTATAAGCTGGGTTAGGTTAAAAAACCTATAAATGTTTCCCAAATCTTTCTATTAGCTCACATTCTTTTTATATATTCCTTGTTAAGGAATGTAAAGTATTATAAATTTGCACCCGTTAGTAAAATACTCTATTCATCCACGCAAGTTTATATTTTCTTTAAACTTGTAGTGGTTAACTCCTGATGTTAATACAGTGTTTTTAAATATTAATTCATTAATTTAAATTTTTTAATTAATTATATACTACTTTTATGTGGGAGAAAAACTGTTCACTAAAGGGGCAAAGTTTGCAATATACTTATTTAATTTCATTTGGCTTATTTCATGGATCAGCTGATTTTATACTATAGGTTTTATGAAACAGCTGTTTAACGGATTGGGTATGTTACTTTATTATTATTAATTGTAATTATTTATCTAATAAAAAGTAATTAAAATAAAATTTTTCTTTTATGATTAAAAACAAAGTGTAAGCCTGAGATTTTATGAAATAAAGGAAGGACTTGTTTTAAGCAAAGGATATTATTAAGATATTACTCATCGTTTCATAGCCAAAACAAACATTTACCAGCCATCAATGGCAAAACCAACATTTACCAGCCATCAATGACAAAACCAACATTTACCAGTCATCAATGGCAAAACCTGAGATTTACCAGCCATCAATGACAAAACCAACATTTACCAACCATCAATGACAAAACCAACATTTACCAGCAATCAATGGCAAAACCTGAGATTTACCAGCCATCAATGACAAAAACAACATTTACCAGTCATCAATGGCAAAACCTGAGATTTACCAGCCATCAATGACAAAACCAACATTTACCAACCATCAATGACAAAACCAACATTTACCAGCAATCAATGGCAAAACCTGAGATTTACCAGCCATCAATAGCAAAACCAACATTTACCAGCCAACGATGACAAAACCAACATTTACCAGCCATTAATGACAAAGTAACAATTACCAGCCACCAATGGCAAAACCTAAGATTTACCAACCATCAATGGCAAAACCTGAGATTTACCAGTCATCAATGGCCAAACCTGAGATTTACCAGCGCACGTAACATTCTTGTAACGTTTGTCAAGATAAGCAATTAAGCCTATGACATATGTAAATATCGACGTTAACTCTATTACTAAACTGTAAACTTCAATTTATGAATTATAAAATCGTTTCATTAATAACAAATGATAACCAATCAGGACAATAAAGGACTGAAAAAATAATAAGATTGTCTACGATTTCTCCTTCAAGAGAATTTATTGTGTTTTATCATTTGATCTACAGTCTAAGAAGGATATAATCTATGGCCGATGGAAAGGGACGGGGAGACTATGGGGTTAAATTAATTATAAGTTTCTAACAAAACGAGCGGCGCCTCCAGCAACCACATTTTTTCCTCGACTTGGCCTTAAGCCACTGACAAAGACACCTGCTGCCAAGGTTAGAAGATAAAAGGTTTTCTCTGGTAGACATGCTGGTAAAATATTTACCAGTCTGTGTAGGGAAGTGAAGGTTCCAGAACAAAGAAAATACAGAGGGGGACATCTGTTTCAACAAATCATTACAATTACTAAACAAATAATGCCGTATGAAAGTACAAATAGGGATACACAATTGGATTAAATGTATGTTGATCAAGTGATATAAACAACAAATTTTGTACTTAGGTCAACAACAAAAAATTATTTTTTTTACTTTTTGTTAAATAATTACAATTAATGTAAATAATAAACATAACATATGCGATAAAACAGCTGTTCCCCCACATAACCTATCACATTAAATCAGCGGTTTTATTAAATCATGTTTACACTTACCTTAACTCAATTGGAGCGAAATACCTATATTGCATACCTTGTTTAGGTTTTTCCCCCATATTAAGCTGAAATTAATGGATTAAATTTAATTATTGAATTAAAGTTTGTAAGACAGTATTAACTAATCAAGTGTCATCCCCTACAACATTTAAAAAATCTAAATTGTATCCATTTTCTTATACAGTATTTGAAACTAATTAATTGCACATAAAGCTGAAAAAGGCTTGCTGACTTCAGTCAGTCAGTCAGTCAGAGAAAGGAGCGGCTATCTATGCTTGTGTATGGTTTGGGGCATAGTGGGACGTCTAATAGGGCTCCACACCATCTAAGATGTATGGTTTGATGTATAATGGGGCATTTATTAGGACTGAAGATATATGGTTTGGGGCATAGTGGGACGTCTAACAGGGCTCCACACCATCTAAGATGTATGGTTTGATGTATAATGGGGCATTTATTAGGACTGAAGATATATGGTTTGGGGCATAGTGGGACGTCTAACAGGGCTCCACACCATCTAAGATGTATGGTTTGGTGTATAATGGGGCATTTATTAGGACTGAAGATATATGGTTTGGGGCATAGTGGGACGTCTAACAGGGCTCCACACCATCTAAGATGTATGGTTTGATGTATAATGGGGCATTTATTAGGACTGAAGATATATGGTTTGGGGCATAGTGGGTCGTCTAACAGGGCTCCACACCATCTAAGATGTATGGTTTAAGGTATAATAGAGCATTTATTAGGACTGAAGATATATGGTTTGGGGCATAGTGGGTCGTCTAACAGGGCTCCACACCATCTAAGATGTATGGTTTGATGTATAATGGGGCATTTATTAGGACTGAAGATATATGGTTTGGGGCATAGTGGGTCGTCTAACAGGGCTCCACACCATCTAAGATGTATGGTTTAAGGTATAATAGAGCATTTATTAGGACTGAAGATATATGGTTTGGGGCATAGTGGGTCGTCTAACAGGGCTCCACACCATCTAAGATGTATGGTTTAAGGTATAATAGAGCATTTATTAGGACTGAAGATATATGGTTTGGGGCATAGTGGGTCGTCTAACAGGGCTCCACACCATCTAAGATGTATGGTTTAAGGTATAATAGAGCATTTATTAGGACTGAAGATATATGGTTTGGGGCATAGTGGGTCGTCTAACAGGGCTCCACACCATCTAAGATGTATGGTTTAAGGTAAAATGGAGCATTTATTAGGACTGAAGATATATGGTTTGGGGCATAGTGGGTCGTCTAACAGGGCTCCACACCATCTAAGATGTATGGTTTAAGGTATAATAGAGCATTTATTAGGACTGAAGATATATGGTTTGGGGCATAGTGGGTCGTCTAACAGGGCTCCACACCATCTAAGATGTATGGTTTGATGTATAATGGGGCATTTATTAGGACTGAAGATATATGGTTTGGGGCATAGTGGGACGTCTAACAGGGCTCCACACCATCTAAGATGTATGGTTTGATGTATAATGGGGCATTTATTAGGACTGAAGATATATGGTTTGGGGCATAGTGGGTCGTCTAACAAAGCTCCACACCATCTAACATGTATGGTTTAAGGTATAATAGAGCATTTATTAGGACTGAAGATATATGGTTTGGGGCATAGTGGGTCGTCTAACAGGGCTCCACACCATCTAAGATGTATGGTTTAAGGTAAAATGGAGCATTTATTAGGACTGAAGATATATGGTTTGGGGCATAGTGGGTCGTCTAACAGGGCTCCACACCATCTAAGATGTATGGTTTAAGGTATAATAGAGCATTTATTAGGACTGAAGATATATGGTTTGGGGCATAGTGGGTCGTCTAACAGGGCTCCACACCATCTAAGATGTATGTTTGATGTATAATGGGGCATTTATTAGGACTGAAGATATATGGTTTGGGGCATAGTGGGACGTCTAACAGGGCTCCACACCATCTAAGATGTATGGTTTGATGCATAATGGGGCATTTATTAGGACTGAAGATATATGGATTGGGGCATAGTGGGACGTCTAACAGGGCTCCACACCATCTAAGATGTATGGTTTGATGAATAATGGGGCATTTATTAGGACTGAAGATATATGGTTTGGGGCATAGTGGGTCGTCTAACAGGGCTCCACACCATCTAAGATGTATGGTTTGATGTATAATGGGGCATTTATTAGGACTGAAGATATATGGTTTGGGGCATAGTGGGTCGTCTAACAAAGCTTCACACCATCTAACATGTATGGTTTAAGGTACAATAGAGCATTTATTAGGACTGAAGATATATGGTTTGGGGCATAGTGGGTCGTCTAACAGGGCTCCACACCATCTAAGATGTATGGTTTAAGGTATAATAGAGCATTTATTAGGACTGAAGATATATGGTTTGGGGCATAGTGGGTCGTCTAACAGGGCTCCACACCATCTAAGATGTATGGTTTGATGTATAATGGGGCATTTATTAGGACTGAAGATATATGGTTTGGGGCATAGTGGGTCGTCTAACAGGGCTCCACACCATCTAAGATGTATGGTTTGATGAATAATGGGGCATTTATTAGGACTGAAGATATATGGATTGGGGCATAGTGGGTCGTCTAACAGGGTTCCACACCATCTAAGATGTATGGTTTGATGTATAATGGGGCATTTATTAGGACTGAAGATATATGGTTTGGGGCATAGTGGGACGTCTAACAGGGCTCCACACCATCTAAGATGTATGGTTTGATGAATAATGGGGCATTTATTAGGACTGAAGATATATGGTTTGGGGCATAGTGGGACGTCTAACAGGGCTCCACACCATCTAAGATGTATGGTTTGATGAATAATGGGGCATTTATTAGGACTGAAGATATGTGGTTTGGGGCATAGTGGGTCGTCTAACAGGGCTCCACACCATCTAAGATGTATGGTTTGATGAATAATGGGGCATTTATTAGGACTGAAGATATGTGGTTTGGGGCATAGTGGGTCGTCTAACAGGGCTCCACACCATCTAAGATGTATGGTTTGATGAATAATGGGGCATTTATTAGGACTGAAGATATGTGGTTTGGGGCATAGTGGGTCGTCTAACAAAGCTCCACACCATCTAAGATGTATGGTTTGATGTATAATGGGGCATTTATTAGGACTGAAGATATATGGTTTGGGGCATAGTGGGTCGTCTAACAGGGCTCCACACCATCTAAGATGTATGGTTTGATGTATAATGGGGCATTTATTAGGACTGAAGATATATGGTTTGGGGCATAGTGGGTCGTCTAACAAAGCTCCACACCATCTAAGATGTATGGTTTGATGTATAATGGGGCATTTATTAGGACTGAAGATATATGGTTTGGGGCATAGTGGGTCGTCTAACAGGGCTCCACACCATCTAAGATGTATGGTTTAAGGTATAATAGAGCATTTATTAGGACTGAAGATATATGGTTTGGGGCATAGTGGGTCGTCTAACAGGGCTCCACACCATCTAAGATGTATGGTTTGATGTATAATGGGGCATTTATTAGGACTGAAGATATATGGTTTGGGGCATAGTGGGACGTCTAACAGGGCTCCACACTATCTAAGATGTATGGTTTAAGGTATAATAGAGCATTTATTAGGACTGAAGATATATGGTTTGGGGCATAGTGGGTCGTCTAACAGGGCTCCACACCATCTAAGATGTATGGTTTGATGTATAATGGGGCATTTATTAGGACTGAAGATATATGGTTTGGGGCATAGTGGGACGTCTAACAGGGCTCCACACCATCTAAGATGTATGGTTTAAGGTATAATAGAGCATTTATTAGGACTGAAGATATATGGTTTGGGGCATAGTGGGTCGTCTAACAGGGCTCCACACCATCTAAGATGTTTGGTTTGATGAATAATGGGGCATTTATTAGGACTGAAGATATATGGTTTGGGGCATAGTGGGTCGTCTAACAGGGCTCCACACCATCTAAGATGTATGGTTTGATGTATAATGGGGCATTTATTAGGACTGAAGATATATGGTTTGGGGCATAGTGGGTCGTCTAACAGGGCTCCACACCATCTAAGATGTATGGTTTGATGTATAATGGGGCATTTATTAGGACTGAAGATATATGGTTTGGGGCATAGTGGGTCGTCTAACAGGGCTCCACGCCATCTAAGATGTATGGTTTGATGTATAATGGGGCATTTATTAGGACTGAAGATATATGGTTTGGGGCATAGTGGGACGTCTAACAGGGCTCCACACCATCTAAGATGTATGGTTTGGTGTATAATGGGGCATTTATTAGGACTGAAGATATATGGTTTGGGGCATAGTGGGACGTCTAACAGGGCTCCACACCATCTAAGATGTATGGTTTGATGTATAATGGGGCATTTATTAGGACTGAAGATATATGGTTTGGGGCATAGTGGGTCGTCTAACAGGGCTCCACACCATCTAAGATGTATGGTTTAAGGTATAATAGAGCATTTATTAGGACTGAAGATATATGGTTTGGGGCATAGTGGGTCGTCTAACAGGGCTCCACACCATCTAAGATGTATGGTTTGATGAATAATGGGGCATTTATTAGGACTGAAGATATATGGTTTGGGGCATAGTGGGACGTCTAACAGGGCTCCACACCATCTAAGATGTATGGTTTGATGAATAATGGGGCATTTATTAGGACTGAAGATATATGGTTTGGGGCATAGTGGGACGTCTAAAAGGGCTCCACACCATCTAAGATGTATGGTTTGATGTATAATGGGGCATTTATTAGGACTGAAGATATATGGTTTGGGGCATAGTGGGTCGTCTAGCAGGGCTCCACACCATCTAAGATGTATGGTTTGATGAATAATGGGGCATTTATTAGGACTGAAGATATATGGATTGGGGCATAGTGGGACGTCTAACAGGGCTCCACACCATCTAAGATGTATGGTTTGATGTATAATGGGGCATTTATTAGGACTGAAGATATGTGGTTTGGGGCATAGTGGGACGTCTAACAAAGCTCCACACCATCTAAGATGTATGGTTTGATGTATAATGGGGCATTTATTAGGACTGAAGATATATGGCTTGGGGCATAGTGGGTCGTCTAACAGGGCTCCACACCATCTAAGATGTATGGTTTGATGAATAATGGGGCATTTATTAGGACTGAAGATAGGTGGTTTGGGGCATAGTGGGACGTCTAACAAAGCTCCACACCATCTAAGATGTATGGTTTGATGCATAATGGGGCATTTATTAGGACTGAAGATATGTGGTTTGGGGCATAGTGGGACGTCTAAAAGGACTGATCCATAAGGGGCATGTAACAAGGCTGAAGATGTATGGTTTGGGCATAATAAGGTACCTATCAGAGGTGAAAATGGAAAGATGGCCAGTGTAATCGCTTCATCCCAGAGGTGGGGGTATTGTGAAGAACGGATATCACCGAAGGACATACCTTGCTAATGTTGGAGTAAGGTAACTGGTAATTACACGGCCAAGGAGGTACTATCACTGCTGTTTCCATGAGGGCTAAACGTGAGGAAATGCCGACAGCTGTAAACTGACCGCAACGCGCCATTACCTGCAACAATGAGACTATAACTCTGAAATTGGACAGTTGGCCAACTATCTCGACGCAGGCCCTCCCACAAGTTTCACTTTCACTCCAGTCGAAACCTTATGTGTTTCCAGATTTTAATCACACACTAACCCAGATCATTAGAATGCACAGTTGTTTGCTGCTGTGCGCGCTTCGTTGGATCGTACGGACTTTCCAGTGCTAGCTTTCGTTAGCGTTATTCAGAATGAAGTAAAGCTTATCATAAGGCCACAGGCATGATGGAAAAGATAAAGGAGCAAAAATACGATTTTTAAGGTAATTTGAAGCCCCAGGACGACTATTATAGCCTACGAAGGATAGGGACCCCCTTTTAAAAGATCTAAAAAAACCGATTCTGGAACTGTCTCCATTGCTTGAGCTTAAGCTGTTGTACGTTCGGGAACGGTGTCCACAAAACGTCCCTTCTATAAATTTTGAGAAAAGAATGACATCAAAGGAAGCCATTGTTATAGAAAACACTTGATCCAAAGAAACAATCGCCGTCGAACTCTGGTTCCTAATGCACAAATGTCTTCCTACTATTACAATCTACTATAGTCGAGTTAAAGTTAGAAAGTATTTAACAAGCCAAGGTCAAACTAGCGCCGGGACCATCCTAAATTATTAACGTTGTCATATCTATATATTCGAGTACATTTTTCTGCCTTTCCTAATATTACAATATCTTCCATTGTTAACGTATTTCGGAGTCACTAATTTCAAAACTTGAATAGTACTCGACGATAATATTTAAAAGATTGGAGTAGAGTCATTCCGAAACGAAGGGAAATAAAGGCAGAAAAATGTACTCGAATATATACAAATATTCTCAACAGAAATGAAGGTGAGTAGGCCAATATTGAAAATTTAGTAATTGTAAGATTAAACGGACACCTACGATATTTTGGAAAGTTGTTCAAAACCACCAAAGGACGATATACACAAGAATTTATTTTTATTACCTCGGAAAGTAATTTTTCTAAAATTTAAAGTAGGGTAAAAATTC
This sequence comes from Prosapia bicincta, assembly GCA_036971475.1. Classification (NCBI taxonomy): domain Eukaryota; kingdom Metazoa; phylum Arthropoda; class Insecta; order Hemiptera; family Cercopidae; genus Prosapia; species Prosapia bicincta. Next base: position 9,648,290 of record JBAIZL010000002.1, read on the forward strand.
AGTGCGGAGGCATAAGTTGTGAATGTTCGCGAAGTGATACAAATGTTTCTTGACGTCACAACTGTAGTTGGAGTTTTAGTAATCTTAACTTTATGAATCAAAAACATGTCCTAAAGCTATGTTGATAAATATTACTTTTGTTATTGCCAGGAAAGGTTAATGTTATAAATCTATATTGAAATATTCCTATGAAGTATCCATTCAGGATGGATTGGTTCTAATTTTATACATTTAACTACTTAAGTAATGTATAAAATTACAACATATCTATACTAACTGGACACTTTTTAGGTATACTCGTATTTTAATATAGGTATATAGTAATGTATAAATTTATAACCAAATCTATCCTAACTGGAGAATTTATAAGTGTAGGCTATATCTAAATATTCCTATGCAAAGACCATAAAAATTAGGCCAAAACGTTGTTTCTCAAATATCTACACACGAAAGGTATACGTCACGTCACTGTATTACTCCGCAGTCGATGCACAACTTAATGCTAAGCACTGTGACGTCACGAATCATTTGTATCACTCCGCATCCATTCACAACTTATGCCTCCGCTCTGAATTTTTACCTTACTTTAAATTGAAAAAAATAACTTTCCGAGGTCAATAACAAAATCTTCTTGTGGATATCGTCCTATTTTGTGGTTTTGAACAATTTTCCAAAATATAGTAGGTGTCCGCTAAAACTCACAGTGTCTTCGTACATTGTTTGCAGCATCCAAAGTTGTCTCCTGAGGGAGATTCGAATAGCATAACAATAATGTAATACTGACGAGAAAAATCTGCGATGATCTGCATCACGTTTTTGCAATACCTAACCAAGCTCCACTTTTAATAGTTTCTGTCCTTATTGTGTTGATTACTCACTCTCTCGACAACTTCTTTGAGATAAACTCTTTAACCTCTTTGAATCTACGTATAGTTAGAAAATGGACCTAAGGAATTCCGATATAATGCATAAGCACAAGAATTGTTCGCCTTTCCAAACTAATTACAGGCTTATGAATATAAGCCTGTAATGAAAATACTTTTTATTAATCCACTCAAGTTCAAATACATTTAAAAAAAGTTGTAGTGGATGACACTTGATGTTAATACAGTTTTTCAAATTTAAATTCATTAATTAAAAATAATGCATTAATTTTAGTTTGATAAGGGGAAAAGACTTTTCACAAAAGGTGCAAGGTATTGGATATAGTTGATTGTCCCATTTGGCTTAAATAAATGATAACATATGATTTCATAAAACAACTGATTTTATGTTATAGGTTATGTTGTACAACAGCTGTTTTAACGATTACGTTGTCTTGCTTTAATTATATTAATGGTAATTATTTAATTAAAAAGTAACTAAAATAAAATTTTCTTTGTTGACCCAAGTAGGAATTGACTTTTTAAATTTATATTAGGACTTACTTGTTTATAAGAAAGTGTAACCTAGCGAGATACTTTGTAACAATATTGTGATGTAGTATAAAGTGCTAGATATTTGCGTGTCTTCACAAGGGTGGGTCAATATAATTTTTCAAAATTTAAATTTTTTTGGGCATCAGCACCAGGTTTTATTATTTTTTTCCTTGTTCGTGAAGACTTTCTGCATCACGAGGTATGAGGTAGACCATATCCTACAGTCTGTAGCTGGCTAAGCGACTGGGCCAAGCTATCACTGGCCCCAGGTATACCTTATACACATAGCTAGTCTGCCCAGTGGTTGCTAAAACTGGCTTCCTGCGTTCCTACAGCTGGACCACTGCTCAGTTTACACTGATTAGGAAGCCATGTACACAGAACCAGTTCTGTTAGACCATATCCTACAGTCTTAACTAGCTAAGCGATTGGGTCAAGCTTAATACAGCCGCTGGCTGCTATCGGACAAAGTCAATAATCTGCGAGCTACGCGCCAACCTTATCGTCTTTGCTTCCAACGCCTTTGTTTAATTTCAGATAAAACATCAAAACTAGATTCAAAATGAGAATATTTAGTAGTGAATGACACTTAATGTTAATTAAGTTTTCATATATTAAATTATTAATTAAATTTTTAAAAAATAATTTTATTTTTATATGCGAAAAAAGGGGCAAGGTATGCAATATAGTTATTTTGTCCCATTTTGCTTGAAATAAGTGATAACTAATGATTTCATAGAACGGCCGATGTTATAGATTATGTGGGAGAACAGCTGTTTTAACGCATAAGTTATGTTACTTTATATTAATTGTCATTATTTAATAAAGAGTAACTAAAATGAAAAGTAGAAATTATTACTTTAGAATGTTTTTGTTTGTTACTTTACTGTTTTAAAGACTAGTTGTTATTCTCGACGTTGTTAGAAAAAGTGGGTCTGCAGGGGCTGACATCTATGATACGACATTCTTCAAACAGTAATTAAATTGAAACAGATAGTGTGCAATCGTCCCATACACTTTCTCAGACAAAATGCAACCGATATTAGCAAAAGCTAACTGTGTACTTGTTTGTTCTCTTGTATTGACGTGAGTAGTTAATTGCGATACTTTGGCACAAACTACCCCTAACTGGCCTGTACGTCACCGGTGAGTATAGGGGTAGTTTTGGATGATGGAGGGGGTTGGTGTGGCCTTGATCGTAGACTTTGGGGTGGGTTTGACTACGTTTAGAGGGGTAGGGGGTAGTTTTTGGAAAAAATATATTCTAACCCACTAACCTAAGGCTGGTAAATTGCATCTAACCTAACCTACCCCTAGGTGAAGGGATGTCCTCAGCTACGTTCAGGACCTTCCCCGGGGGTAGCTCCCGGGGTGGGGGGGGGTAACTTTTGGAAAAATTTAATGGTTATTTAAATATATTTGATGAAGTATCTGCGATCGAGCCCCGAGCGACTCTAGACAGGTAGTAGGCTCACCCCTAACTAGAGTGGTCTACCCCTAAATGCATTGGGTGATGCGGGGCCCCGGGGCAAGGGGTATACGATTGCCAAACTCAAAATTTGTCTATGCTACTAAATTAATAAACAATGCAACAAAGCCTTATCGTTTGAGGGAATACGCGTGGCCTACATAACCGGTGACCGTGTGTTGGACATGTGCAAACCCGCAGAGATAACACATTATCTTGGAGGTAGAGCCACCCAAACCTCAGGTATAGCATCCCTGCAGCGTGGACTTAGGTAAAGCCAACCCAAAGCCGGCCCTTAGGTAAAGCCACCTGGAGAAAGGCCTTAGGTAAAGCTACCCTGGAGTCAGCCCTTAGGTATGGCCTCATTGGAGCCAGACATTTAGGTAAAGCAGTCAGCCCTTAAGTAAAGCTACCAAAGAGTCAGGCCTTAGGTTCAGGATGGTTGCTATATCTATTTCAGCCTCTCGACTAAGACAAATACCTCCAACAATTCTTAGGTAAAGCTACCCTGGAGTCTGATCTTAGGTAAAGTCATCTTAGAGTCAGGCCTCAGGTAAAGCCACCCAGGAGCTAGGCCTTAGGTATAGCCTCCATGGAGTATGGACTTAGGTAAGGCCATCCCTAGGCCAGACCCTAGCTAGAGCCACCCTGGAGAAAGGCCTGAGGTAAATTCACACTAGAGTCAGTAAAGGCACCATGGAGTCAGGCCTAATTAAATCCTTTCTGGAGCTAGACATTAGGTAAAGCTACCCAAGAGTCGGACCATAGGGTAATCGACCATAGTATATCGAGTGTTGGTTTATTTTCAATAGATTCTTTTTTCATTTTTATAGGCGTACACTGCGCTTTCAGATTCTTCACTAACCTATTCGTCATCCTATTCGCCTCTACTACTACCCAGGGGCTCGTCTCCAGGAGATCTACCTTCCCGTCCGCCAGGCGTTGATACTGACAGCGAGGAAGACGAGGATCATAGACCCTGCTATAGTTGGGATGATTCGTTTTTGTTTCGCCTACACGATTTCCTAATGGATTCTATCCACCGAGGGACTCGCCTTCACCCTACACATGCATACAGACGCTGGATTACACTTTAATGCAGCTCCAGCTGGTGATTAGGGATTTGCGGACGGCTGCTTCAAAACCATACTACAGGAAGAGTCGGACCTTTGCGTATAACGTTTGGGGCATGACAAAGAGATTCCTAGAGGATATTGTGGGGGTGGGAGACGACCATTTACGAACTGTCCGTCGTACCAATAATGTAAGTAGATTTTCATATTCAATTGACTTTTACGCTTTCTTTCAGGCTATCTGGACCGATTTACTATTCGTAATGTTTCTTACAGGATTTGTATATGCATATACAGCTGTTACTAATTGACTATTTATTTTTTGCCTACAGAATAAGCCACGACCGGCGGAAATTAGCTTATGCAATATATGTTGTGAGAACCCTCGCAACGCAGTTGCCACGCCATGCGGACATGTCTTTTGCTTAACCTGTCTCTCAAGATGTAATCACTGCCCAAATTGCAGATCACGGATCATCGACACATTTAAATTATATATGTAATATTGAGTACAATTTATATCTATGCACTGTAAAATTATTATATGTTAGTTTAATAAACCATCATGCTGAATACCCCTAATATATATATTATTTCATATACCGTCATTTTTTCTATAACGGATCATTTTATATCATGCGCTTTATCCAAGGTTATATATTTAGACCGCTCTTATATTGCTAACTCACTCTGTTGAATATGTATCAAACAGAATTAGGATCGTTTTATAACATATATTTATTCATCACTCTACATGTTATGTGATAGGCCTCGTTATTAGTGTTTCTCCATAGACCTTTATATCTAAACGCATTTACAACTATAGAATATATCCATAAAAGCTATTTGTTTACTTAAACTATAACAACCTACATTTATGTATACCTAATACGGTTATATCTAAACACAATCCTAGCTGTAGGGTTTATACATAGCTGATTTTTTATTATATATGTATGCCTTGGTGTGCCGACAGTACATAGTAAATCGATACAGTAATCAAAACATAAACAATCGCCTTGATTCACATTGACACAGCTGTGCGGGTTTTATGCCTGCTATAGCGGTCAATGGCTGTCATTGCGGTTTTAAGATAATGCGTTATCTCTGCAGGTTTGCACATGTCTGGCACACGGTCATCGGTTATGTAGGCCACGCGTATTCCCTCAAACGATAAGGCTTTGTTGTATTGTTTATTAATTTTAGTAGCATAGACAAATTTTGAGTTTGGCAATCGTATCCCCTTGCCCCTGGGCCCCGCATCAGCCTGATCATTTAGGGGTAGACCACTCTAGTTATAGGTGCGCGTACTACTTGCCTAGAGTCGCTCAAACTCGGATACGTCATAAAATAACCATTAAATCTTTCCAAATGTTACCCCCCCCCGGGAGCTACCCCCGGGGAAGGTCCTGAACGTAGCTGAGGACACCCCTTCTACTAGAGGTAGGTTAGGTTAGATGCAATTTAGCTAGCTTAGGTTGTTACGTCATAGGCCTACTTGATTAGAAGTATTTCCAAAAACTACCCCCTACCCCTCTAAACGTAGTCAAAGCCACCCCGAAGTCTAGGATCAAGGCCATACCAGCCCCTTCGTCATCTAAAACTACCCCTATACTCGCCGGTGACGTACAGGCCAGTTAGGGGTAGTTTGCGCTCAAGTGCCGCAGTTAACTACTGACGTGTTTGCAGACACTCCGTGACGCTCAAGTACCATTTTCCCAATTCACTTGACGCTTTAACTAAAGTTCTCTAATGAAACAGCACTAATGAACACACAGTTCAGAATTTTCAGTTAGATAAATACAGCAATCCAGCAAATAAATGACACGACGTAAATTGAATCTAGAGGTGACTTGACATTAATAACGATGTGGTTCAGCGATCAGCTGACCTGGACGCATGCGTCCTCTTACAGTTGTCTATTGAATAAGAGAAAAGCCACTCACAAAAGATCCACCTTTTGATCTTTATTCAATTCCTTCTATTAGTTCACACTCTCCGTATGTATATATATATATATATATATATATATATATATATATATATTTATTTATTCATTTATATAGGCTATAGCGAAGCTTAACTTGACTAGCTTATCCATTATCTGTTATCTTTTACAAAAACAAAATTAAGTATTTATTAAAACAAAAGGTCATATTAAGTAATACCGACTTGATGAGGACAACACCAGTTGTCGAAACCTCTCTTTGTAATTAACTCGTTTACCTTGACGTTCTTAGCAAACTTGTCTTATCTTCCAGTAAAAAGAAACTAGCTATTTATGGAAATAAAAGGTCTTACCGTACTAAAGCCCGGAGAGAAAGCAAGAACGCACAACTGTAACGGTAAACGAAGCCGCCCAAGGTTTGGTGAAATCGTCTGCATTATCAGATTTCTACACGTTTTGGCGCGACCAACTATCAGACGCCGTGAAAAGGAAATGACTGCTTTAATTAGGGAACTGGCAGCGCGGTGACGCAACTGAAGGGAACTCCCTTGATGCAGAAACGCCGTGACCTCTCACGTAAGTGGAACAGACTGATCACTCTATACAAACTCGGGTGCATTGGACAAACAAAACAAAGACTTAACGGGGGTCTTTATGTTGAGGCACGTGCGCAGCGTTAGTTACACTCCGCTCTCCAAAAATCTTACACTTTTCTTTCAAAATTTGTCCCTAAGCAAACAGCGAAGATTAAAAGAGATTGTTTGAAGAGAAAATACAATGAAAATTATAAAAGTTATGTATCTTGATAAAACTTTAAGAATCAGTAATAAAACCTGCTCCTTATAATCTCACTTGATATTTTCAAAAAAAATATTACAAAAACAATATAAACAAAACTTTATAATGTCTATAGTAGAACTTAATTTTTTATTATTGAGGGAGATCTGACCTCCTGGTGGTTTTACGTTTGGGTGGAGTTAGGGTGTTATCTATAAACAACTACATATTGCATTATAACAACAAAAAGAAAGGCTGATTCGTAAACAAATTGTAAACTTGTGTAAATATTAAGCTTTGTTTTCCTAACAAGTAAACAATACTAAATGTGCCTAAAGAGCAAAAAGCCTTCCTTCCAGAGTAAACATTGCAATATTATTTCAACTGCTGAGGTAGATACCGCGGTCGTCTGTGATTCAAGACAGTGGACGGTTCGATCGACATTGCAACACCAAATACATTGTTACAATATTGCACGTTTCAGTCAGTAGCTGTAAATACGGGTACAGTAATCTCGCTTTTTTATCAATCTATCGCATGTCCTCCATCTTATCAGCGCTATCTTTTTATTGATAAAATGACAAGTTTTAAACTTTCCAAGACTCACGAAAGGTTACCTACTAACAGGACCAACTGAGACCAGCATTCCAGAAACAATTCTTTTAATCTATTTGGAGACTCTATCTTCGACAACGTGTAAAGATATAGAAAATAACACTAAAAAAACCTTGCAAATGTTCCTTCCTGTCACACGCCCTGAAAACAATTCCGCAGCCCAATAGCCCTGTAAGCCGCACACTGTAATGCATGATTGGAAATCAAATATTTATTGTTTACAATTTAAATTCACTTCTAAATGAAAAGTCATTTGACAAAAGACGGGAAATCATTCTGTTTTTTTTATTGTTATTATTAGGACAATTAAAATTCAATCATAATTTTAGTGTAAGGAAAATAAAAAAAGGGTTGGAAGTAAGACAAAAGGTAGGCAGGATACAAGTTGCATGGGACTTGCCTTGAGCTGTATATGTCGAAAATTAACAGTATTTGGAAGCAAGACAGGAAGACTTATCACACAGGATTTGGAAGTAAGACAAAAGGTAGGCAGGATACAAGTTGCATGGGACTTGCCTTGAGCTGTATATGTCGAAAATTAACAGTATTTGGAAGCAAGACAGGAAGACTTATCACACAGGATTTGGAAGTAAGACAAAAAGTAGGCAGGATACAAGTTGCATGGGACTTGCCATGAGCTGTATATGTGAAACATTAACAGTATTTGGAAGCAAGGCAGGAAGACTTATCACACAAAATTTGGAAGTAAGAAAAAAGAAGGCAGGATACAAGTTCGATGGGACTTGCCTTGAGCTGTATATGTGGAACATTAACATTATTTGAAGCAAAACAGGAAGACTTATCACACAGGATTTGGAAGTAAGAAAAAAAGTAGGCAGAATACAAGTTGCATGGGACTTGCTTTGGGCTGTATATGTGGAACATTAACAGTATTTGGAAGCAAGACAGGAAGACTTATCACACAGGATTTGGAAGTAAGACAGAAAGTAGGCAGGATACAAGTTGCATGGGACTTGCCTTGAGCCGTATATGTGGAACATTAACAGCTTTTGAAAGCAAGACAGGAAGACGTATCACAAAGGATTTGAAAGTAAGAAAAAAGTAGGCAGGATACAAGTTGCATGGGACTTGTCTTGAGCTGTATATGTGGAATATTAACAGTATTTGGAAGCAAGACAGGAAGACTTATGAAAGAGGATTTGGAAGTAGGACAAAAAGTAGGCAGGATACAAGTTGTATGGGACTTGCTTTGGGCTGTATATGTAGAACATTAACAGTATTTGGAAGCAAGACAGAAAGACTTATCACACAGGATTTGGAACTAAGACAAAAAGTAGGCAGGATACAAGTTGCATGGGACTTGCCTTGAGCTGTATATGTGGAACATTAACAATGTTTGGAAGCAAGACAGGAAGACTTATCAAAGAGGATTTGGAAGTAAAACAAAAAGGAGGCAGGATACAAGTTGCATGGGACTTGCCTTGAGCTGTATATGTGGAACATTAACAGTATTTGGAAGCAAGACAGGAAGACCTATCACACAGGATTTGGAAGTAAGACAGAAAGTAAGCAGGATACAAGTTGCATGGGACTTGCCATGAGCTGTATATGTGGAACATTAACAGTATTTGGAAGCAAGACAGGAAGACCTATCACACAGGATTTGGAAGTAAGACAGAAAGTAAGCAGGATACAAGTTGCATGGGACTTGCCATGAGCTGTATATGTGAAACATTAACAGTATTTGGAAGCAAGACAGGAAGACTTATCACACAGGATTTGGAAGTAAGACAAAATGTAGGCAGGATACAAGTTGCATGGGACTTGCCTTGAGCTGTATATGTGGAACATTAACAGTATTTGGAAGCAAGACAGGAAGACTTATCACACAGGATTTGGAAGTAAGACAAAATGTAGGCAGGATACAAGTTGCATGGGACTTGCCATGAGCTGTATATGTGGAACATTAACAGTATTTGGAAGCAAGACAGGAAGACTTATCACACAGGATTTGGAACTAAGACAAAAAGTAGGCAGGATACAAGTTGCATGGGACTTGCCTTGAGCTGTATATGTAGAACATTAACAGTATTTGGAAGCAAGACAGGAAGACTTATCACACAAGATTTGGAACTAAGACAAAAAGTAGGCAGGATACAAGTTGCATGGGACTTGCCTTGAGCTGTATATGTGGAACATTAACAGTATTTGGAAGCAAGACAGGAAGACTTATCAAAGAGGATTTGGAAGTAAGACAGAAAGTAAGCAGGATACAAGTTGCATGGGACTTGCCTTGAGCTGTATATGTGGAACATTAACAGTATTTGGAAGCAAGACAGGAAGACTTATCACACAGGATTTGGAAGTAAAAAAAAAGTAGGCAGGATACAAGTTGCATGGGACTTGCCTTCAGCTGTATAAGTGGAACATTAACAGTATTTGGAAGCAAGACAGGAAGACTTATCACACAGGATGTGGAACTAAGAAAAAAAATAGGCAGAATACAAGTTGCATGGGACCTGCCTTGAGCTGTATATGTGGAACATTAACAGTATTTGGAAGCAAGACAGGAAGACTTATCACAAAGGATTTGGAAGTAAAAAAAAAGTAGGCAGGATACAAGTTGCATGGGACTTGCCTTGAGCTGTATATGTGGAACATTAACAGTATTTGGAAGCAAGACAGAAAGATATATCACACAGGATTTGGAAGTAAGAAAAAAGTAGGCAGGATACAAGTTGCATGGGACTTCCCTTGAGCTGTATATGTGGAACATTAACATTATTTGGAAGCAAGACAGGAAGACTTATCACACAGGATTTGGAAGTAAAAAAAAAGTAGGCAGGATACAAGTTGCATGGGACTTGCCTTGAGCTGTATATGTGGAACACTAACAGTATTTGGAAGCAAGACAGGAAGACTTATCACAAAGGATTTGGAAGTAAGAAAAAAGTAGGCAGGATACAAGTTGCATGGGACTTGCCTTAAGCTGTATATGTGGAAAATAACAGTATTTGGAAGCAAGACAGGAAGACTTATCACTCAGGATTTGGAAGTAAGACAAAAAGTAGGCAGGATACAAGTTGCATGGGACTTTCCTTCAGCTGTATATGTGGAACATTAACAGTATTTGGAAGCAAGACAGGAATACTTATCACACAGGATGTGGAACTAAGAAAAAAAATAGGCAGAATACAAGTTGCATGGGACCTGCCTTGAGCTGTATATGTGGAACATTAACAGTATTTGGAAGCAAGACAGGAAGACTTATCACAAAGGATTTGGAAGTAAAAAAAAAGTAGGCAGGATACAAGTTGCATGGGACTTGCCTTGAGCTGTATATGTGGAACATTAACAGTATTTGGAAGCAAGACAGAAAGATATATCACACAGGATTTGGAAGTAAGAAAAAAGTAGGCAGGATACAAGTTGCATGGGACTTCCCTTGAGCTGTATATGTGGAACATTAACATTATTTGGAAGCAAGACAGGAAGACTTATCACACAGGATTTGGAAGTAAAAAAAAAGTAGGCAGGATACAAGTTGCATGGGACTTGCCTTCAGCTGTATAAGTGGAACATTAACAGTATTTGGAAGCAAGACAGGAAGACTTATCACACAGGATTTGGAAGTAAGACAGAAAGTAAGCAGGATACAAGTTGCATGGGACTTGCCATGAGCTGTATATGTGGAACATTAACAGTATTTGGAAGCAAGACAGGAAGACGTATCACACAGGATTCGGAAGTAAGACAAAAAGTAGGCAGGATACAAGTTGCATGGGACTTGCCTTAAGCTGTATATGTGGAACATTAACAGTATTTTGAAACAAGACAGGAAGATTTATCACACAGGATTTGGAAGTAAGACAGAAAGTAAGCAGGATACAAGTTACATGGGACTTGTCTTGAGCTGTATATGTGGAACATTAACAGTATTTGGAAGCAAGACAGGAAGACGTATCACACAGGATTCGGAAGTAAAACAAAAAGTAGGCAGGATACAAGTTGCATGGGACTTGCCTTAAGCTGTATATGTGGAACATTAACAGTATTTTGAAACAAGACAGGAAGATTTATCACACAGGATTTGGAAGTAAGACAGAAAGTAAGCAGGATACAAGTTGCATGGGACTTGCCATGAGCTGTATATGTGGAACATTAACAGTATTTGGAAGCAAGACAGGAAGACGTATCACACAGGATTCGGAAGTAAAACAAAAAGTAGGCAGGATACAAGTTGCATGGGACTTGCCTTGAGCTGTATATGTGGAACATTAACAATGTTTGGAAGCAAGACAGGAAGACTTATCAAAGAGGATTTGGAAGTAAAACAAAAAGGAGGCAGGATACAAGTTGCATGGGACTTGCCTTGAGCTGTATATGTGGAACATTAACAGTATTTGGAAGCAAGACAGGAAGACTTATCACACAGGATTTGGAAGTAAGACAGAAAGTAAGCAGGATACAAGTTGCATGGGACTTGCCTTAAGCTGTATATGTGGAACATTAACAGTATTTGGAAACAAGACAGGAAGACTTATCAAAGAGGATTTGGAAGTAAGACAGAAAGTAAGCAGGATACAAGTTGCATGGGACTTGCCTTGAGCTGTATATGTGGAACATTAACAGTATTTGGAAGCAAGACAGGAAGACTTATCACACAGGATTTGGAAGTAAGACAGAAAGTAAGCAGGATACAAGTTGCATGGGACTTGCCTTGAGCTGTATATGTGGAACATTAACAGTATTTGGAAGCAAGACAGGAAGACTTATCACACATGATTCGGAAGTAAGACAAAAAGTAGACAGGATACAAGTTGCATGGGACTTGCCTTGAGCTGTATATGTGGAACATTAACAGTATTTGGAAGCAAGACAGGAAGACTTATCACACAGGATTTGGAAGTAAGACAGAAAGTAAGCAGGATACAAGTTGCATGGGACTTGCCTTGAGCTGTATATTTGGAACATTATCAGTATTTGGAAGCAAGACAGGAAGACTTATCACACAGGATTTGGAAGTAAGACAAAATGTAGGCAGGATACAAGTTGCATGGGACTTGCCTTGAGCTGTATATGTGGAACATTAGCAGTATTTAGAGCAAGACAGGAAGACTTATCACACAGGATTTGGAAGTAAGAAAGAAAGTAAGCAGGATACAAGTTGCATGGGACTTGCCTTGAGCTGTATATGTGGAACATTAACAGTATTTGGAAGCAAGACAGAAAGATATATCACACAGGATTTGGAAGTAAGAAAAAAGTGGGCAGGATACAAGTTGCATGGGACTTCCCTTGAGCTGTATATGTGGAACATTAACAGTATTTGGAAGCAAGACAGGAAGACTTATCACAAAGGATTTGGAAGTAAGAAAAAAGTAGGCAGGATACAAGTGGCATGGGACTTGCCTTAAGCTGTATATGTGGAAAATAACAGTATTTGGAAGCAAGACAGGAAGACTTATCACAAAGGATTTGGAAGTAAGAAAAAAGTAGGCAGGATACAAGTTGCATGGGACTTGCCTTGAGCTGTATATGTGGAACACTAACAGTATTTGGAAGCAAGACAGGAAGACTTATCACAAAGGATTTGGAAGTAAGAAAAAAGAAGGCAGGATACAAGTTGCATGGGACTTGCCTTGAGCTGTATATGTGGAACATTAACAGTATTTGGAAGCAAGACAGGAAGACTTATCACAAAGGATTTGGAAGTAAGAAAAAAGTAGGCAGGATACAAGTTGCATGGGACTTGCCTTGAGCTGTATATGTGGAACACTAACAGTATTTGGAAGCAAGACAGGAATACTTATCACACAGGATGTGGAACTAAGAAAAAAAATAGGCAGAATACAAGTTGCATGGGACCTGCCTTGAGCTGTATATGTGGAACATTAACAGTATTTGGAAGCAAGACAGGAAGACGTATCACAAAGGATTTGGAAGTAAAAAAAAAGTAGGCAGGATACAAGTTGCATGGGACTTGCCTTGAGCTGTATATGTGGAACATTAACAGTATTTGGAAACAAGACAGGAAGACTTATCAAAGAGGATTTGGAAGTAAGACAGAAAGTAAGCAGGATACAAGTTGCATGGGACTTGCCTTGAGCTGTATATGTGGAACATTAACAGTATTTGGAAGCAAGACAGGAAGACTTATCACACAGGATTTGGAAGTAAGACAGAAAGTAAGCAGGATACAAGTTGCATGGGACTTGCCTTGAGCTGTATATGTGGAACACTAACAGTATTTGGAAGCAAGACAGGAAGACTTATCACAAAGGATTTGGAAGTAAGAAAAAAGTAGGCAGGATACAAGTTGCATGGGACTTGCCTTAAGCTGTATATGTGGAAAATAACAGTATTTGGAAGCAAGACAGGAAGACTTATCACTCAGGATTTGGAAGTAAGACAAAAAGTAGGCAGGATACAAGTTGCATGGGACTTTCCTTCAGCTGTATATGTGGAACATTAACAGTATTTGGAAGCAAGACAGGAATACTTATCACACAGGATGTGGAACTAAGAAAAAAAAATAGGCAGAATACAAGTTGCATGGGACCTGCCTTGAGCTGTATATGTGGAACATTAACAGTATTTGGAAGCAAGACAGGAAGACTTATCACAAAGGATTTGGAAGTAAAAAAAAAGTAGGCAGGATACAAGTTGCATGGGACTTGCCTTGAGCTGTATATGTGGAACATTAACAGTATTTGGAAGCAAGACAGAAAGATATATCACACAGGATTTGGAAGTAAGAAAAAAGTAGGCAGGATACAAGTTGCATGGGACTTCCCTTGAGCTGTATATGTGGAACATTAACATTATTTGGAAGCAAGACAGGAAGACTTATCACACAGGATTTGGAAGTAAAAAAAAGTAGGCAGGATACAAGTTGCATGGGACTTGCCTTCAGCTGTATAAGTGGAACATTAACAGTATTTGGAAGCAAGACAGGAAGACTTATCACACAGGATTTGGAAGTAAGACAGAAAGTAAGCAGGATACAAGTTGCATGAGACTTGCCATGAGCTGTATATGTGGAACATTAACAGTATTTGGAAGCAAGACAGGAAGACGTATCACACAGGATTCGGAAGTAGGACAAAAAGTAGGCAGGATACAAGTTGCATGGGACTTGCCTTAAGCTGTATATGTGGAACATTAACAGTATTTTGAAACAAGACAGGAAGATTTATCACACAGGATTTGGAAGTAAGACAGAAAGTAAGCAGGATACAAGTTACATGGGACTTGTCTTGAGCTGTATATGTGGAACATTAACAGTATTTGGAAGCAAGACAGGAAGACTTATCACACAGGATTTGGAAGTAAGACAGAAAGTAAGCAGGATACAAGTTGCATGGGACTTGCCTTGAGCTGTATATGTGGAACATTAACAGTATTTGGAAGCAAGACAGGAAGACTTATCACACATGATTCGGAAGTAAGACAAAAAGTAGACAGGATACAAGTTGCATGGGACTTGCCTTGAGCTGTATATGTGGAACATTAACAGTATTTGGAAGCAAGACAGGAAGACTTATCACACAGGATTTGGAAGTAAGACAGAAAGTAAGCAGGATACAAGTTGCATGGGACTTGCCTTGAGCTGTATATTTGGAACATTATCAGTATTTGGAAGCAAGACAGGAAGACTTATCACACAGGATTTGGAAGTAAGACAAAATGTAGGCAGGATACAAGTTGCATGGGACTTGCCTTGAGCTGTATATGTGGAACATTAGCAGTATTTAGAGCAAGACAGGAAGACTTATCACACAGGATTTGGAAGTAAGAAAGAAAGTAAGCAGGATACAAGTTGCATGGGACTTGCCTTGAGCTGTATATGTGGAACATTAACAGTATTTGGAAGCAAGACAGAAAGATATATCACACAGGATTTGGAAGTAAGAAAAAAGTGGGCAGGATACAAGTTGCATGGGACTTCCCTTGAGCTGTATATGTGGAACATTAACAGTATTTGGAAGCAAGACAGGAAGACTTATCACAAAGGATTTGGAAGTAAGAAAAAAGTAGGCAGGATACAAGTTGCATGGGACTTGCCTTAAGCTGTATATGTGGAAAATAACAGTATTTGGAAGCAAGACAGGAAGACTTATCACAAAGGATTTGGAAGTAAGAAAAAAGTAGGCAGGATACAAGTTGCATGGGACTTGCCTTGAGCTGTATATGTGGAACACTAACAGTATTTGGAAGCAAGACAGGAAGACTTATCACAAAGGATTTGGAAGTAAGAAAAAAGAAGGCAGGATACAAGTTGCATGGGACTTGCCTTGAGCTGTATATGTGGAACATTAACAGTATTTGGAAGCAAGACAGGAAGACTTATCACAAAGGATTTGGAAGTAAGAAAAAAGTAGGCAGGATACAAGTTGCATGGGACTTGCCTTGAGCTGTATATGTGGAACACTAACAGTATTTGGAAGCAAGACAGGAAGACTTATCACAAAGGATTTGGAAGTAAGAAAAAAGTAGGCAGGATACAAGTTGCATGGGACTTGCCTTAAGCTGTATATGTGGAAAATAACAGTATTTGGAAGCAAGACAGGAAGACTTATCACTCAGGATTTGGAAGTAAGACAAAAAGTAGGCAGGATACAAGTTGCATGGGACTTTCCTTCAGCTGTATATGTGGAACATTAACAGTATTTGGAAGCAAGACAGGAATACTTATCACACAGGATGTGGAACTAAGAAAAAAAATAGGCAGAATACAAGTTGCATGGGACCTGCCTTGAGCTGTATATGTGGAACATTAACAGTATTTGGAAGCAAGACAGGAAGACGTATCACAAAGGATTTGGAAGTAAAAAAAAAGTAGGCAGGATACAAGTTGCATGGGACTTGCCTTGAGCTGTATATGTGGAACATTAACAGTATTTGGAAACAAGACAGGAAGACTTATCAAAGAGGATTTGGAAGTAAGACAGAAAGTAAGCAGGATACAAGTTGCATGGGACTTGCCTTGAGCTGTATATGTGGAACATTAACAGTATTTGGAAGCAAGACAGGAAGACTTATCACACAGGATTTGGAAGTAAGACAGAAAGTAAGCAGGATACAAGTTGCATGGGACTTGCCTTGAGCTGTATATGTGGAACACTAACAGTATTTGGAAGCAAGACAGGAAGACTTATCACAAAGGATTTGGAAGTAAGAAAAAAGTAGGCAGGATACAAGTTGCATGGGACTTGCCTTAAGCTGTATATGTGGAAAATAACAGTATTTGGAAGCAAGACAGGAAGACTTATCACTCAGGATTTGGAAGTAAGACAAAAAGTAGGCAGGATACAAGTTGCATGGGACTTTCCTTCAGCTGTATATGTGGAACATTAACAGTATTTGGAAGCAAGACAGGAATACTTATCACACAGGATGTGGAACTAAGAAAAAAAAATAGGCAGAATACAAGTTGCATGGGACCTGCCTTGAGCTGTATATGTGGAACATTAACAGTATTTGGAAGCAAGACAGGAAGACTTATCACAAAGGATTTGGAAGTAAAAAAAAAGTAGGCAGGATACAAGTTGCATGGGACTTGCCTTGAGCTGTATATGTGGAACATTAACAGTATTTGGAAGCAAGACAGAAAGATATATCACACAGGATTTGGAAGTAAGAAAAAAGTAGGCAGGATACAAGTTGCATGGGACTTCCCTTGAGCTGTATATGTGGAACATTAACATTATTTGGAAGCAAGACAGGAAGACTTATCACACAGGATTTGGAAGTAAAAAAAAGTAGGCAGGATACAAGTTGCATGGGACTTGCCTTCAGCTGTATAAGTGGAACATTAACAGTATTTGGAAGCAAGACAGGAAGACTTATCACACAGGATTTGGAAGTAAGACAGAAAGTAAGCAGGATACAAGTTGCATGAGACTTGCCATGAGCTGTATATGTGGAACATTAACAGTATTTGGAAGCAAGACAGGAAGACGTATCACACAGGATTCGGAAGTAAGACAAAAAGTAGGCAGGATACAAGTTGCATGGGACTTGCCTTAAGCTGTATATGTGGAACATTAACAGTATTTTGAAACAAGACAGGAAGATTTATCACACAGGATTTGGAAGTAAGACAGAAAGTAAGCAGGATACAAGTTACATGGGACTTGTCTTGAGCTGTATATGTGGAACATTAACAGTATTTGGAAGCAAGACAGGAAGACGTATCACACAGGATTCGGAAGTAAAACAAAAAGTAGGCAGGATACAAGTTGCATGGGACTTGCCTTAAGCTGTATATGTGGAACATTAACAGTATTTTGAAACAAGACAGGAAGATTTATCACACAGGATTTGGAAGTAAGACAGAAAGTAAGCAGGATACAAGTTGCATGGGACTTGCCATGAGCTGTATATGTGGAACATTAACAGTATTTGGAAGCAAGACAGGAAGACGTATCACACAGGATTCGGAAGTAAAAGAAAAAGTAGGCAGGATACAAGTTGCATGGGACTTGCCTTGAGCTGTATATGTGGAACATTAACAATGTTTGGAAGCAAGACAGGAAGACTTATCAAAGAGGATTTGGAAGTAAAACAAAAAGGAGGCAGGATACAAGTTGCATGGGACTTGCCTTGAGCTGTATATGTGGAACATTAACAGTATTTGGAAGCAAGACAGGAAGACCTATCACACAGGATTTGGAAGTTAGACAGAAAGTAAGCAGGATACAAGTTGCATGGAACTTGCCATGAGCTGTATATGTGGAACATGAACAGTATTTGGAAGCAAGACAGGAAGACTTATCACACAGGATTTGGAAGTAAGACAAAATGTAGGCAGGATACAAGTTGCATGGGACTTGCCATGAGCTGTATATGTGGAACATTAACAGTATTTGGAAGCAAGACAGGAAGACTTATCACACAGGATTTGGAACTAAGACAAAAAGTAGGCAGGATACAAGTTGCATGGGACTTGTCTTGAGCTGTATATGTGGAAAATTAACAGTATTTGGAAGCAAGACAGGAAGACTTATGAAAGAGGATTTGGAAGTAGGACAAAAAGTAGGCAGGATACAAGTTGTATGGGACTTGCTTTGGGCTGTATATGTAGAACATTAACAGTATTTGGAAGCAAGACAGGAAGACTTATCACACAGGATTTGGAACTAAGACAAAAAGTAGGCAGGATACAAGTTGCATGGGACTTGCCTTGAGCTGTATATGTGGAACATTAACAGTATTTGGAAACAAGACAGGAAGACTTATCAAAGAGGATTTGGAAGTAAGACAGAAAGTAAGCAGGATACAAGTTGCATGGGACTTGCCTTGAGCTGTATATGTGGAACATTAACAGTATTTGGAAGCAAGACAGGAAGACTTATCACACAGGATTTGGAAGTAAGACAGAAAGTAAGCAGGATACAAGTTGCATGGGACTTGCCTTGAGCTGTATATGTGGAACATTAACAGTATTTGGAAGCAAGACAGGAAGACTTATCACACATGATTCGGAAGTAAGACAAAAAGTAGACAGGATACAAGTTGCATGGGACTTGCCTTGAGCTGTATATGTGGAACATTAACAGTATTTGGAAGCAAGACAGGAAGACTTATCACACAGGATTTGGAAGTAAGACAGAAAGTAAGCAGGATACAAGTTGCATGGGACTTGCCTTGAGCTGTATATTTGGAACATTATCAGTATTTGGAAGCAAGACAGGAAGACTTATCACACAGGATTTGGAAGTAAGACAAAATGTAGGCAGGATACAAGTTGCATGGGACTTGCCTTGAGCTGTATATGTGGAACATTAGCAGTATTTAGAGCAAGACAGGAAGACTTATCACACAGGATTTGGAAGTAAGACAAAAGGTAGGCAGCATACAAGTTGCATGGGACTTGCCTTGACCTGTATATGTGGAACATTAACAGTCTTTGGAAGCAAAACAGGAAGACTTATCACACAGGATTTGGAAGTAAGACAGAAAGTAAGCAGGATACAAGTTGCATGGGACTTGCTTTGGGCTGTATATGTGGAACATTAACAGTATTTGGAAACAAGACAGGAAGACTTATCAAAGAGGATTTGGAAGTAAGACAGAAAGTAAGCAGGATACAAGTTGCATGGGACTTGCCTTGAGCTGTATATGTGGAACATTAACAGTATTTGGAAGCAAGACAGGAAGACTTATCACACAGGATTTGGAAGTAAGACAGAAAGTAAGCAGGATACAAGTTGCATGGGACTTGCCTTGAGCTGTATATGTGGAACATTAACAGTATTTGGAAGCAAGACAGGAAGACTTATCACACATGATTCGGAAGTAAGACAAAAAGTAGACAGGATACAAGTTGCATGGGACTTGCCTTGAGCTGTATATGTGGAACATTAACAGTATTTGGAAGCAAGACAGGAAGACTTATCACACAGGATTTGGAAGTAAGACAAAAAGTAGGCAGGATACAAGTTGCATGGGACTTGCCTTAAGCTGTATATGTGGAACATTAAAAGTATTTGGAAACAAGACAGGAAGACTTATCACACAGGATTTGGAAGTAAGACAAAAAGTAGGCAGGATACAAGTTGCATGGGACTTGCCTTAAGCTGTATATGTGGAACATTAACAGTATTTGGAAGCAAGACAGGAAGACTTATCACAAAGGATTTGGAAGTAAGAAAAAAGTAGGCAGGATACAAGTTGCATGGGACTTGCCTTGAGCTGTATATGTGGAACATTAACAGCTTTTGAAAGCAAGACAGGAAGACGTATCACAAAGGATTTGAAAGTAAGACAAAAAGTAGGCAGGATACAAGTTGCATGGGACTTGCCTTGAGCTGTATATGTGGAACATTAACAGTATTTGGAAGCAAGACAGGAAGACTTATCACACAGGATTTGGAAGTAAGAAAAAAGTAGGCAGGATACAAGTTGCATGGGACTTGCCTTGAGCTGTATATGTGGAACACTAACAGTATTTGGAAGCAAGCCAGGAAGACTTATCACAAAGGATTTGGAAGTAAGAAAAAAGTAGGCAGGATACAAGTTGCATGGGACTTGCTTGAGCTGTATATGTGGAAATACTAACAGTATTTGGAAGCAAGACAGGAAGACTTATCACAAAGGATTTGGAAGTAAGAAAAAAGTAGGCAGGATACAAGTTGCATGGGACTTGCCTTGAGCTGTATAAGTGGAACACTAACAATATTTGGAAGCAAGACAGGAAGACTTATCACAAAGGATTTGGAAGTAAGAAAAAAGTAAGCAGGATACAAGTTGCATGGGACTTGCCTTAAGCTGTATATGTGGAAAATAACAGTATTTGGAAGCAAGACAGGAAGACTTATCACTCAGGATTTGGAAGTAAGACAAAAAGTAGGCAGGATACAAGTTGCATGGGACTTTCCTTCAGCTGTATATGTGGAACATTAACAGTATTTGGAAGCAAGACAGGAATACTTATCACACAGGATGTGGAACTAAGAAAAAAAATAGGCGGAATACAAGTTGCATGGGACCTGCCTTGAGCTGTATATGTGGAACATTAACAGTATTTGGAAGCAAGACAGAAAGATATATCACACAGGATTTGGAAGTAAGAAAAAAGTAGGCAGGATACAAGTTGCATGGGACTTGCCTTGAGCTGTATATGTGGAAAATAACAGTATTTGGAAGCAAGACAGGAAGACTTATCACACAGGATTTGGAAGTAAGAAAAAAGTAGGCAGGATACAAGTTGCATGGGACTTGCCTTGAGCTGTATATGTGGAACATTAACAGCTTTTGAAAGCAAGACAGGAAGACGTATCACACAGGATTTGAAAGTAAGACAAAAAGTAGGCAGGATACAAGTTGCATGGGACTTGCCTTCAGCTGTATAAGTGGAACATTAACAGTATTTGGAAGCAAGACAGGAAGACTTATCACACAGGATTTGGAAGTAAGACAAAAAGTAGGCAGGATACAAGTTGCATGGGACTTGCCTTCAGCTGTATAAGTGGAACATTAACAGTATTTGGAAGCAAGACAGGAAGACTTATCACACAGGATTTGGAAGTAAGACAGAAAGTAAGCAGGATACAAGTTGCATGGGACTTCCCATGAGTTGTATATGTGGAACATTAACAGTATTTGGAAGCAAGACAGGAAGACGTATCACACAGGATTCGGAAGTAAGACAAAAAGTAGGCAGGATACAAGTTGCATGGGACTTGCCTTAAGCTGTATATGTGGAACATTAACAGTATTTGGAAGCAAGACAGGAAGACTTATCACACAGGATTTGGAAGTAAGACAGAAAGTAAGCAGGATACAAGTTGCATGGGACTTCCCATGAGTTGTATATGTGGAACATTAACAGTATTTGGAAGCAAGACAGGAAGACGTATCACACAGGATTCGGAAGTAAGACAAAAAGTAGGCAGGATACAAGTTGCATGGGACTTGCCTTCAGCTGTATAAGTGGAACATTAACAGTATTTGGAAGCAAGACAGGAAGACTTATCACACAGGATTTGGAAGTAAGACAGAAAGTAAGCAGGATACAAGTTGCATGGGACTTCCCATGAGTTGTATATGTGGAACATTAACAGTATTTGGAAGCAAGACAGGAAGACGTATCACACAGGATTCGGAAGTAAGACAAAAAGTAGGCAGGATACAAGTTGCATGGGACTTGCCTTAAGCTGTATATGTGGAGCATTAACAGTATTTTGAAACAAGACAGGAAGATTTATCACACAGGATTTGGAAGTAAGACAGAAAGTAAGCAGGATACAAGTTACATGGGACTTGTCTTGAGCTGTATATGTGGAACATTAACAGTATTTGGAAGCAAGACAGGAAGACGTATCACACAGGATTCGGAAGTAAAACAAAAAGTAGGCAGGATACAAGTTGCATGGGACTTGCCTTGAGCTGTATATGTGGAACATTAACAATGTTTGGAAGCAAGACAGGAAGACTTATCAAAGAGGATTTGGAAGTAAAACAAAAAGGAGGCAGGATACAAGTTGCATGGGACTTGCCTTGAGCTGTATATGTGGAACATTAACAGTATTTGGAAGCAAGACAGGAAGACCTATCACACAGGATTTGGAAGTAAGACAGAAAGTAAGCAGGATACAAGTTGCATGGAACTTGCCATGAGCTGTATATATGGAACATTAACAGTATTTGGAAGCAAGACAGGAAGACTTATCACACAGGATTTGGAAGTAAGACAAAATGTAGGCAGGATACAAGTTGCATGGGACTTGCCATAAGCTGTATATGTGGAACATTAACAGTATTTGGAAGCAAGACAGGAAGACTTATCACACAGGATTTGGAACTAAGACAAAAAGTAGGCAGGATACAAGTTGCATGGGACTTGTCTTGAGCTGTATATGTGGAAAATTAACAGTATTTGGAAGCAAGACAGGAAGACTTATGAAAGAGGATTTGGAAGTAGGACAAAAAGTAGGCAGGATACAAGTTGTATGGGACTTGCTTTGGGCTGTATATGTAGAACATTAACAGTATTTGGAAGCAAGACAGGAAGACTTATCACACAGGATTTGGAAGTAAGACAGAAAGTAAGCAGGATACAAGTTGCATGGGACTTGCTTTGGGCTGTATATGTGGAACATTAACAGCTTTTGAAAGCAAGACAGGAAGACGTATCACAAAGGATTTGAAAG
The DNA here is from genome assembly GCA_036971475.1 of Prosapia bicincta. Taxonomy (NCBI): domain Eukaryota; kingdom Metazoa; phylum Arthropoda; class Insecta; order Hemiptera; family Cercopidae; genus Prosapia; species Prosapia bicincta. The sequence goes on from JBAIZL010000002.1 coordinate 9,671,209, forward strand.
TAAGACAAAAAGTAGGCAGGATACAAGTTGCATGGGACTTGCCTTGAGCTGTATATGTGGAACATTAACAGTATTTGGAAGCAAGACAGGAAGACTTATCACACAGGATTTGGAAGTAAGAAAAAAGTAGGCAGGATACAAGTTGCATGGGACTTGCCTTGAGCTGTATATGTGGAACACTAACAGTATTTGGAAGCAAGACAGGAAGACTTATCACAAAGGATTTGGAAGTAAGAAAAAAGTAGGCAGGATACAAGTTGCATGGGACTTGCCTTGAGCTGTATATGTGGAACACTAACAGTATTTGGAAGCATGACAGGAAGACTTATCACAAAGGATTTGGAAGTAAGAAAAAAGTAGGCAGGATACAAGTTGCATGGGACTTGCCTTGAGCTGTATATGTGGAACACTAACAGTATTTGGAAGCAAGACAGGAAGACTTATCACAAAGGATTTGGAAGTAAGAAAAAAGTAGGCAGGATACAAGTTGCATGGGACTTGCCTTAAGCTGTATATGTGGAAAATAACAGTATTTGGAAGCAAGACAGGAAGACTTATCACTCAGGATTTGGAAGTAAGACAAAAAGTAGGCAGGATACAAGTTGCATGGGACTTTCCTTCAGCTGTATATGTGGAACATTAACAGTATTTGGAAGCAAGACAGGAATACTTATCACACAGGATGTGGAACTAAGAAAAAAAATAGGCAGAATACAAGTTGCATGGGACCTGCCTTGAGCTGTATATGTGGAACATTAACAGTATTTGGAAGCAAGACAGGAAGACTTATCACAAAGGATTTGGAAGTAAAAAAAAAGTAGGCAGGATACAAGTTGCATGGGACTTGCCTTGAGCTGTATATGTGGAACATTAACAGTATTTGGAAGCAAGACAGAAAGATATATCACACAGGATTTGGAAGTAAGAAAAAAGTAGGCAGGATACAAGTTGCATGGGACTTGCCTTGAGCTGTATATGTGGAACATTAACAGTCTTTGGAAGCAAGACAGGAAGACTTATCACACAGGATTTGGAAGTAAGACAAAATGTAGGCAGGATACAAGTTGCATGGGACTTGCCTTGAGCTGTATATGTGGAACATTAACAGTATTTGGAAGCAAGACAGGAAGACTTATCACACAGGATTTGGAAGTAAGACAAAATGTAGGCAGGATACAAGTTGCATTGGACTTGCCATGAGCTGTATATGTGGAACATTAACAGTATTTGGAAGCAAGACAGGAAGACTTATCACACAGGATTTGGAAGTAAGACAAAATGTAGGCAGGATACAAGTTGCATGGGACTTGCCATGAGCTGTATATGTGGAACATTAACAGTATTTGGAAGCAAGACAGGAAGACTTATCACACAGGATTTGGAACTAAGACAAAAAGTAGGCAGCATACAAGTTGCATGGGACTTGCCATCAGCTGTATAAGTGGAACATTAACAGTATTTGGAAGCAAGACAGGAAGACTTATCACACAGGATTTGGAAGTAAGACAGAAAGTAAGCAGGATACAAGTTGCATGGGACTTGCCATGAGCTGTATATGTGGAACATTAACAGTATTTGGAAGCAAGACAGGAAGACTTATCACACAGGATTTGGAAGTAAGACAAAATGTAGGCAGGATACAAGTTGCATGGGACTTGCCATGAGCTGTATATGTGGAACATTAACAGTATTTGGAAGCAAGACAGGAAGACTTATCACACAGGATTTGGAACTAAGACAAAAAGTAGGCAGCATACAAGTTGCATGGGACTTGCCATCAGCTGTATAAGTGGAACATTAACAGTATTTGGAAGCAAGACAGGAAGACTTATCACACAGGATTTGGAAGTAAGACAGAAAGTAAGCAGGATACAAGTTGCATGGGACTTGCCATGAGCTGTATATGTGGAACAGTAACAGTATTTGGAAGCAAGACAGGAAGACGTATCACACAGGATTCGGAAGTAAAACAAAAAGTAGGCAGGATACAAGTTGCATGGGACTTGCCTTGAGCTGTATATGTGGAACATTAACAATGTTTGGAAGCAAGACAGGAAGACTTATCAAAGAGGATTTGGAAGTAAAACAAAAAGGAGGCAGGATACAAGTTGCATGGGACTTGCCTTGAGCTGTATATGTGGAACATTAACAGTATTTGGAAGCAAGACAGGAAGACCTATCACACAGGATTTGGAAGTAAGACAGAAAGTAAGCAGGATACAAGTTGCATGGGACTTGCCATGAGCTGTATATGTGAAACATTAACAGTATTTGGAAGCAAGACAGGAAGACTTATCACACAGGATTTGGAAGTAAGACAAAATGTAGGCAGGATACAAGTTGCATGGGACTTGCCTTGAGCTGTATATGTGGAACATTAACAGTATTTGGAAGCAAGACAGGAAGACTTATCACACAGGATTTGGAAGTAAGACAAAATGTAGGCAGGATACAAGTTGCATGGGACTTGCCATGAGCTGTATATGTGGAACATTAACAGTATTTGGAAGCAAGACAGGAAGACTTATCACACAGGATTTGGAACTAAGACAAAAAGTAGGCAGGATACAAGTTGCATGGGACTTGTCTTGAGCTGTATATGTGGAAAATTAACAGTATTTGGAAGCAAGACAGGAAGACTTATGAAAGAGGATTTGGAAGTAGGACAAAAAGTAGGCAGGATACAAGTTGTATGGGACTTGCCTTGAGCTGTATATGTGGAACATTAACAGTATTTGGAAACAAGACAGGAAGACTTATCAAAGAGGATTTGGAAGTAAGACAGAAAGTAAGCAGGATACAAGTTGCATGGGACTTGCCTTGAGCTGTATATGTGGAACATTAACAGTATTTGGAAGCAAGACAGGAAGACTTATCACACAGGATTTGGAAGTAAGACAGAAAGTAAGCAGGATACAAGTTGCATGGGACTTGCCTTGAGCTGTATATGTGGAACATTAACAGTATTTGGAAGCAAGACAGGAAGACTTATCACACATGATTCGGAAGTAAGACAAAAAGTAGACAGGATACAAGTTGCATGGGACTTGCCTTGAGCTGTATATGTGGAACATTAACAGTATTTGGAAGCAAGACAGGAAGACTTATCACACAGGATTTGGAAGTAAGACAAAAAGTAGGCAGGATACAAGTTGCATGGGACTTGCCTTAAGCTGTATATGTGGAACATTAAAAGTATTTGGAAACAAGACAGGAAGACTTATCACACAGGATTTGGAAGTAAGACAAAAAGTAGGCAGGATACAAGTTGCATGGGACTTGCCTTAAGCTGTATATGTGGAACATTAACAGTATTTGGAAGCAAGACAGGAAGACTTATCACACAGGATTTGGAAGTAAGACAAAATGTAGGCAGGATACAAGTTGCACGGGACTTGCCTTGAGCTGTATATGTGGAACATTAACAGTATTTAAAGCAAGACAGGAAGACTTATCACACTGGATTTGGAACTAAGACAAAACGTAGACAGGATACAAGTTGCATGGGACTTGCCTTGAGCTGTATATGTGGAACATTAATAGTCTTTGGAAGCAAGACAGGAAGACTTATCACACAGGATTTGGAACTAAGACAAAATGTAGGCAGGATACAAGTTGCATGGGACTTGCCTTGAGCTGTATATGTGGAACATTAACAGTCTTTGGAAGCAAGACAGGAAGACTTATCACACTGGATTTGGAACTAAGACAAAACGTAGGCAGGATACAAGTTGCATGGGACTTGCCTTGAGCTGTATATGTGGAACATTAACAGTCTTGGGAAGCAAGACAGGAAGACTTATCACACAGGATTAAGAAATAAGACAAAATGTAGGCAGGATACAAGTTGCATGGGACTTGCCTTGAGCTGTATATGTGGAACATTAACAGTATTTGGAAACAAGACAGGAAGACTTATCAAAGAGGATTTGGAAGTAAGACAGAAAGTAAGCAGGATACAAGTTGCATGGGACTTGCCTTGAGCTGTATATGTGGAACATTAACAGTATTTGGAAGCAAGACAGGAAGACTTATCACACAGGATTTGGAAGTAAGACAGAAAGTAAGCAGGATACAAGTTGCATGGGACTTGCCTTGAGCTGTATATGTGGAACATTAACAGTATTTGGAAGCAAGACAGGAAGACTTATCACACATGATTCGGAAGTAAGACAAAAAGTAGACAGGATACAAGTTGCATGGGACTTGCCTTGAGCTGTATATGTGGAACATTAACAGTATTTGGAAGCAAGACAGGAAGACTTATCACACAGGATTTGGAAGTAAGACAAAAAGTAGGCAGGATACAAGTTGCATGGGACTTGCCTTAAGCTGTATATGTGGAACATTAAAAGTATTTGGAAACAAGACAGGAAGACTTATCACACAGGATTTGGAAGTAAGACAAAAAGTAGGCAGGATACAAGTTGCATGGGACTTGCCTTAAGCTGTATATGTGGAACATTAACAGTATTTGGAAGCAAGACAGGAAGACTTATCACACAGGATTTGGAAGTAAGACAAAATGTAGGCAGGATACAAGTTGCACGGGACTTGCCTTGAGCTGTATATGTGGAACATTAACAGTATTTAAAGCAAGACAGGAAGACTTATCACACTGGATTTGGAACTAAGACAAAACGTAGACAGGATACAAGTTGCATGGGACTTGCCTTGAGCTGTATATGTGGAACATTAATAGTCTTTGGAAGCAAGACAGGAAGACTTATCACACAGGATTTGGAACTAAGACAAAATGTAGGCAGGATACAAGTTGCATGGGACTTGCCTTGAGCTGTATATGTGGAACATTAACAGTCTTTGGAAGCAAGACAGGAAGACTTATCACACTGGATTTGGAACTAAGACAAAACGTAGGCAGGATACAAGTTGCATGGGACTTGCCTTGAGCTGTATATGTGGAACATTAACAGTCTTGGGAAGCAAGACAGGAAGACTTATCACACAGGATTAAGAAATAAGACAAAATGTAGGCAGGATACAAGTTGCATGGGACTTGCCTTGAGCTGTATATGTGGAACATTAACAGTCTTTGGAAGCAAGACAGGAAGACTTATCAAAGAGGATTTGGAAGTAAGACAAAAAGTAGGCAGGATACAAGTTGCATGGGACTTGCTTTGGGCTGTATATGTGGAACATTAACAGTATTTGGAAGCAAGACAGGAAGACTTATCACACTGGATTTGGAACTAAGACAAAACGTAGGCAGGATACAAGTTGCATGGGACTTGCCTTGAGCTGTATATGTGGAACAGTACCAGTAATTGGAAGCAAGACAGGAAGACTTATCACACTGGATTTGGAACTAAGACAAAACGTAGGCAGGATACAAGTTGCATGGGACTTGCCTTGAGCTGTATATGTGGAACAGTACCAGTATTTGGAAGCAAGACAGGAAGACTTATCACACTGGATTTGGAACTAAGACAAAACGTAGGCAGGATACAAGTTGCATGGGACCTGCCTTGAGCTGTATATGTGGAACATTAACAGTCTTGGGAAGCAAGACAGGAAGACTTATCACACAGGATTAAGAAGTAAGACAAAATGTAGGCAGGATACAAGTTGCATGGGACTTGCCTTGAGCTGAATATGTGGAACATTAGCAGTATTTAAAGCAAGACAGGAAGACTTATCACACAGGATTTGGAAGTAAGACAAAAAGTAGGCAGCATACAAGTTGCATGGGACTTGCCTTGACCTGTATATGTGGAACATTAACAGTCTTTGGAAGCAAAACAGGAAGACTTATCACACAGGATTTGGAAGTAAGACAAAACGTAGGCAGGATACAAGTTGCATGGGACTTGCCTTGAGCTGTATATGTGGAACATTAACAGTATTTGGAAGCAAGACAGGAAGACTTATGAAAGAGGATTTGGAAGTAGGACAAAAAGTAGGCAGGATACAAGTTGTATGGGATTTGCCTTGACCTGTATATGTGGAACATTAACAGTCTTTGGAAGCAAAACAGGAAGACTTATCACACAGGATTTGGAAGTAAGACAGAAAGTAAGCAGGATACAAGTTGTATGGGACTTGCTTTGGGCTGTATATGTGGAACATTAACAGTATTTGGAAGCAAGACAGGAAGACTTATCACACATGATTCGGAAGTAAGACAAAAAGTAGGCAGGATACAAGTTGCATGGGACTTGCCTTAAGCTGTATATGTAGAACATTAACAGTATTTGGAAACAAGACAGGAAGACTTATCACACAGGATTTGGAACTAAGACAAAACGTAGGCAGGATACAAGTTGCATGGGACTTGCCTTGAGCTGTATATGTGGAACATTAACAGTATTTGGAAGCAAGACAGGAAGACTTATCACACATGATTCGGAAGTAAGACAAAAAGTAAGCAGGATACAAGTTGCATGGGACTTGCCTTAAGCTGTATATGTGGAACATTAACAGTATTTGGAAACAAGACAGGAAGACGTATCACACAGGATTTGGAACTAAGACAAAACGTAGGCAGGATACAAGTTGCATGGGACTTGCCTTGAGCTGTATATGTGGAACATTAACAGTATTTGGAAGCAAGACAGGAAGACTTATGAAAGAGGGTTTGGAAGTAGGACAAAAAGTAGGCAGGATACAAGTTGTATGGGATTTGCTTTGGGCTGTATATGTAGAACATTAACAGTATTTGGAAGCAAGACAGGAAGACGTATCACACAGGATTTGGAACTAAGACAAAAAGTAGGCAGGATACAAGTTGCGTGGGACTTGCTTTGGGCTGTATATGTGGAACATTAACAGTATTTGGAAACAAGACAGGAAGACTTATCACACAGGATTTGGAAGTAAGACAGAAAGTAAGCAGGATACAAGTTGCATGGAACTTGCCATGAGCTGTATATGTGGAACATTAACAGTATTTGGAAGCAAGACAGGAAGACGTATCACACAGGATTTGGAACTAAGACAAAAAGTAGGCAGGATACAAGTTGCATGGGACTTGTCTTGAGCTGTATATGTGGAAAATTAACAGTATTTGGAAGCAAGACAGGAAGACTTATGAAAGAGGATTTGGAAGTAAGACAAAAAGTAGGCAGGATACAAGTTGCATGGGACTTGCCTTAAGCTGTATATGTGGAACATTAACAGTATTTGGAAACAAGACAGGAAGACTTATCACACAGGATTTGGAAGTAAGACAAAAAGTAGGCAGGATACAAGTTGCATGGGACTTGCCTTAGCTGTATATGTGGAACATTAACAGTATTTGGAAGCAAGACAGGAAGACTTATCACACATGATTCGGAAGTAAGACAAAAAGTAGGCAGGATACAAGTTGCATGGGACTTGCCTTAAGCTGTATATGTGGAACATTAACAGTATTTGGAAACAAGACAGGAAGACTTATCACACAGGATTTGGAAGTAAGGCAAAAAGTAGGCAGGATACAAGTTGCATGGGACTTCCCATGAGCTGTATATGTGGAACATTAACAGTATTTTGAAGCAAGACAGGAAGACTTATCACACAGGATTTGGAACTAAGACAAAAAGTAGGCAGGATACAAGTTGCATGGGACTTGCTTTGGGCTGTATATGTGGAACATTAACAGTATTTGGAAGCAAGACAGGAAGACTTATCAAAGAGGATTTGGAAGTAAGACAAAAAGAAGGCAGGATACAAGTTGCATGGGACTTGCCTTGAGCTGTATATGTGGAACATTAACAGTATTTGGAAGCAAGACAGGAAGACTTATCAAAGAGGATTTGGAAGTAAGACAAAAAGTAGGCAGGATACAAGTTGCATGGGACTTGCCTTGAGCTGTATATGTGGAACATTAACAGTATTTGGAAGCAAGACAGGAAGACTTATCAAAGAGGATTTGGAAGTAAGACAAAAAGTAGGCAGGATACAAGTTGCATGGGACTTGCCTTGAGCTGTACATGTGGAACATTACCAGTATTTGGAAGCAAGACAGGAAGACTTATCAAAGAGGATTTGGAAGTAAGACAAAAAGTAAGCAGGATACAAGTTGCATGGGACTTGCCTTGAGCTGTATATGTGGAACATTAACAGTATTTGGAAGCAAGACAGGAAGACTTATCACACAGGATTTGGAAGTAAGACAAAATGTAGGCAGGATACAAGTTGCATGGGACTTGCCTTGAGCTGTATATGTGGAACATTAGCAGTATTTGGAAGCAAGACAGGAAGACTTATCAAAGAGGATTTGGAAGTAAGACAAAAAGTAGGCAGGATACAAGTTGCATGGGACTTGCCTTGAGCTGTATATGTGGAACAGTACCAGTATTTGGAAGCAAGACAGGAAGACTTATCAAAGAGGATTTGGAAGTAAGACAAAAAGTAGGCAGGATACAAGTTGCATGAGACTTGCCTTGAGCTGTATATGTGGAACATTACCAGTATTTAAAGCAAGACAGGAAGACTTATCACACAGGATTTGGAAGTAAGACAAAAAGTAAGCAGGATACAAGTTGCACGGGACTTGCCTTGGGCTGTATATGTGGAACATTAACAGTATTTGGAAGCAAGACAGGAAGACTTATCAAAGAGGATTTGGAAGTAAGACAAAAAGTAGGCAGGATACAAGTTGCATGGGACTTGCCTTGAGCTGTATATGTGGAACATTAACAGTATTTGGAAGCAAGACAGGAAGACTTATCAAAGAGGATTTGGAAGTAAGACAAAAAGTAGGCAGGATACAAGTTGCATGGGACTTGCCTTGAGCTGTATATGTGGAACATTAACAGTATTTGGAAGCAAGACAGGAAGACTTATCAAAGAGGATTTGGAAGTAAGACAAAAAGTAGGCAGGATACAAGTTGCATGGGACTTGCCTTGAGCTGTATATGTGGAACATTAACAGTATTTGGAAGCAAGACAGGAAGACTTATCAAAGAGGATTTGGAAGTAAGACAAAAAGTAGGCAGGATACAAGTTGCATGGGACTTGCCTTGAGCTGTATATGTGGAACATTACCAGTATTTAAAGCAAGACAGGAAGACTTATCACACAGGATTTGGAAGTAAGACAAAAAGTAAGCAGGATACAAGTTGCACGGGACTTGCCTTGGGCTGTATATGTGGAACATTAACAGTATTTGGAAGCAAGACAGGAAGACTTATCACACAGGGTTTGGAAGTAAGACAAAAAGTAGGCAGGATACAAGCTGCATGGGACTTGCTTTGAGCTGTATATGTGGAACATTAACAGTATTTGGAAGCAAGACAGGAAGACTTATCACACAGGATTTGGAAGCTAGAAAAAAAGAAATACTACTCCCGATTTGGAATCTAGAAAGTAAGAAATATTACAAACTATTTGGAAGCATGAGAGGGACAAATATTACACAAGAATTGGAGGCTAGAAAGTAATTACAAAAGATTTGGAGTCTAGAAAGTAAGAAATATTACAAAATATTTGGAAGCTAGAGAGAAAGAAATATTACACAAAAATTGAAAGCTGAAGAGGGAGAAATATTACTCAACATTTGGAAGCCTGAAAGTAAGAAATATTACACAAGTTTTGGAAGCGAGTTAGGACGAATTATTACTCAAGATTTGGAAGCTAGATAGGGAGAAATATTAAGATTTGTAAACTATAAAGGAAGAAATATTAAAAGGGATTGAAACGAGTAACGGTTAGTGAATGTGTTTGTTTTTGCACACAAAGTTTAAGAAATGAAAACTTGTTATGAAATTATTTTATAAAAATTTGTAATCAATAGGAAACCTTGTAATACATAAAGTGCGGACTTATAAAATGCTGAAGAATACTCGTATGAACCGCTCACAAGTACGTTTAATAAAAGCTTTACCGGTTGGAATATGCTACAGAATCCCAAGTGATTAAATCGGCTTTACTGCGGAATGTATGCAAAGCATAACAACCTATGATATAAAACCTTGAAGGCCAGGCAACCAACGACATTAGCTAAACGTACGGCCGTCTTTATCTCCGTATGCCTCTACCGTGAACAGACAATCGATTCAAGAGAAATGACATTGGCATTACCTCAATGTCAATATCTCTAATGATAAGTGTTTTAAAGTGCATCATTATCTATCTTATTTAAACTCTGTTCTAGAGATAAGCAATCTAAAAGTACTTATTTTTAAACATACTTGACTAATACATTTTCGTGTACGTGGCGAAATTATACGTCTTTGAAGTGGGTATAACTGTATCTTTGTACGAGAGAAAAGTTGTTTCATTCGTCACGTCACGGGACGCTCTTCATAATTTAGCTTAAATTAAGTGATAACATATGGTATCATACAACAACTGATTTTATGTTACTAAGTATATTTTATTAAAACCTCTTTAAAGTACATTCGCCCACAGAAAGTAATCGCTCTCCCAGGCGATATTTCATCAGCTCCATACGCGTTTACAACGCAGAACATATTTATCGTTTTCCGACATGGTTGTATTTACATAAAATGTACACGATACTTATAGATAATGTGTAGTGGGTTTGTAAAGATTTATGGATGTTTTGCGTTACAAGTTACTTCGTAATGTAACGACCTTTCCAATTCCTTCTATTAGTTCCACTCTTCTTATATATATATATTGTTCAATCTTTCAACCGTTAATAAAATACTTTTTATTCATTCAATCATGATCAAATACTTTTTTTTACTAGTAGTGGATAGCAATTGATGTTATTACGGGTTTTCCCAATATTAGCTCATTAATTATTTTAAGGAATTATTTTTAGTTTTATATGAGAGAAAAACACTTCACCAAAGCGTAAGGTTTGTAATATAGTTTTTTAGTCGCATTTAGCTTAAAATAAGTGATAACATTAAGAGCTAGAACAGCTGTTTTAACGCATACGTTAGGTTACTCTATTTATATTAATAGTAATTATATATTAAAAAGTAACTTTAAAAAATTAGTTTTTGTTGAACTAAGTAGATACTGACCTTTGTATACACCTATACATATTACTTGCTTTATATTATAACTTAGAGGTTACCTTGCGAAATTAAATATACAAGAAATGTAGGCCTACTCTGGTACAGAACCACACAGGTCAAGTTCTTAAATCATGACTTGTTTTTACCAAGAGTGTTGTCCTTATCAGGGTAATCAGCATATAGTTTTCCTTACACCATATAAATACTAAGGTGTTATTCCCTTACACCATATCCATACTAAAGCGTTATTCCCTTACACCATATCCATACAAAGGTGTTATTCTCGTACACCGTATCAATACTAACATGTTATTCCCTTACACCATATCCATACTAAGGTGTTATTCCCTTACACCATACCCATACTAAGGTGTTATTCCCTTACACCATATCCATACTAGGGTGTTATTCCCTTACACCATATCCATACTAAGGTGTTAGTTAGATTCCCATAAACCATACCCATAATAAGGTGTTAGTTAGTTTCCCTTACACCATATCCGTACTGTGATGTTAGTTAGTTTCCCTTACACCATATCCGTACTATGATGTTAGTTAGTTTCCCTTACACCATATCCGTACTATGATGTTAGTTAGTTTCCCTTACACCATATCCGTACTATGATGTTAGTTAGTTTCCCTTACACCATATCCGTACTATGATGTTAGTTAGTTTCCCTTACACCATATCCGTACTATGATGTTAGTTAGTTTCCCTTACACCATATCTGTACTGTGATGTTAGTTAGTTTCCCTTACACCATATCCGTACTGTGATGTTAGTTAGTTTCCCTTACACCATATTCATACTATTGTGTTATTCAGTTTTCAACACCATACCCATACTAAGGTGTTAGTTAGTTTCCCTTACACCATATCCGTACTGTGATGTTAGTTAGTTTCCCTTACACCATACCCATACTAAGGTGTTAGTTAGTTTCCCTTACACCATATCCGTACTATGATGTTAGTTAGTTTAACTTACACCATACCCATACTAAGGTGTTAGTTAGTTTCCCTTACACCATATCCGTACTGTGATGTTAGTTAGTTTCCCTTACACCATACCCATACTAAGGTGTTAGTTAGTTTCCCTTACACCATATCCGTACTATGATGTTAGTTAGTTTCCCTTACACCATACCCATACTAAGGTGTTAGTTAGTTTCCCTTACACCATATCCGTACTATGATGTTAGTTAGTTTAACTTACACCATACCCATACTAAGGTGTTAGTTAGTTTCCCTTACACCATATCCGTACTGTGATGTTAGTTAGTTTCCCTTACACCATATTCATACTATTGTGTTATTCAGTTTTCAACACCATACCCATACTAAGGTGTTAGTTAGTTTCCCTTACACCATATCCGTACTGTGATGTTAGTTAGTTTCCCTTACACCATACCCATACTAAGGTGTTAGTTAGTTTCCCTTACACCATATCCGTACTATGATGTTAGTTAGTTTAACTTACACCATACCCATACTAAGGTGTTAGTTAGTTTCCCTTACACCATATCCGTACTGTGATGTTAGTTAGTTTCCCTTACACCATACCCATACTAAGGTGTTAGTTAGTTTTCCTTACACCATATCCGTACTGTGATGTTAGTTAGTTTCCCTTACACCATACCCATACTAAGGTGTTAGTTAGTTTCCCTTACACCATACCCATACTAAGGTGTTAGTTAGTTTCCCTTACACCATATCCGTACTGTGATGTTAGTTAGTTTTCCTTACACCATATTCATACTATTGTGTTATTCAGTTTTCAACACCATACCCATACTAAGGTGTTAGTTAGTTTCCCTTACACCATATCCGTACTAAGGTGTTAGTTAGTTTCCCTTACACCATATCCGTACTAAGGTGTTAGTTAGTTTCCCTTACACCATATCCGTACTGTGATGTTAGTTAGTTTTCCTTACACCATATTCATACTATTGTGTTATTCAGTTTTCAACACCATACCCATACTAAGGTGTTAGTTAGTTTCCCTTACACCATATCCGTACTGTGATGTTAGTTAGTTTTCCTTACACCATATTCATACTATTGTGTTATTCAGTTTTCAACACCATACCCATACTAAGGTGTTAGTTAGTTTCCCTTACACCATATCCGTACTAAGGTGTTAGTTAGTTTCCCTTACACCATATCCGTACTGTGATGTTAGTTAGTTTTCCTTACACCATATTCATACTATTGTGTTATTCAGTTTTCAACACCATACCCATACTAAGGTGTTAGTTAGTTTCCCTTACACCATACCCATACTAAGGTGTTAGTTAGTTTCCCTTACACCATATTCATACTATTGTGTTATTCAGTTTTCAACACCATACCCATACTAAGGTGTTAGTTAGTTTCCCTTACACCATACCCATACTAAGGTGTTAGTTAGTTTCCCTTACACCATATCCGTACTGTGATGTTAGTTAGTTTCCCTTACACCATATTCATACTATTGTGTTATTCAGTTTTCAACACCATACCCATACTAAGGTGTTAGTTAGTTTCCCTTACACCATATCCATACTGTGATGTTAGTTAGTTTCCCTTGCACCATACCCATACTATGGTGTTAGTTAGTTTCCCTTACACCATATCCATACTGTGATGTTAGTTAGTTTCCCTTGCACCATATCCGTACTATTTTCTCCTTTGAAAGCAATACATTATTAACGATCCAAACGTTCCATAAATAATGAGTTAATAATTTCCCTGATTAAATAAGATATTTTCCCTCTTTAGGCTTTACTGTAGCCTATAAAAAGACATTTTAAAATTCAAAATTCCTTTTGAAAGACTAACCCGCTAGCCGCGTATCTCAATACGCACACTGCACAGTACTCCAATTAACCTCATCGAACGGGTAGAGCAGTTAATGGAAGCTGATGTGAGCCAGGCGCGGCGTAAATTGATGGGCGGAACTTCCTAAACTGCAAGTCCTGCCCACTACTTTGTCCCGGCCCAGTAAGCTTACCTGGACGCCTCTATATTACGTTCCGTACATATATGGACAGGACCTTTCTAAATCTTGTTTATGGTTATTTTTGTAATAATATCATCTGAAGTACAATGATCTGCAACTGAAATGTACACATTGGTTACAGTTTTACCTGGGGTTAAGAAGTTTTATTTGTTTAAATACAAATACATTAAAATAAATTATAAATACATATGAATATGACACGTCTACTATGGGTTATGGCACGTCTACTGCTGAGAAGCAATATGGGATATGGCACGTCTATGACTGTGAAGCAATATGGGTTATGGCACGTCTACTACTATGAAGCAATATGGGTTATGGCATGCCTACTACTGTGAAGCAATATGGATTATGGCATGCCTGCTACTGTGAAGCAATATGGGTTATGGCACGTCTACTACTGTGAAGCAATATGGGCTATGGCACGTCTACTACTGTGAGGCAATATGGGTTATGGCACGTCTACTACTGTGAAGCAATATGAGTTATGGCATGCCTACTACTGTGAAGCAATATGGGTTATGGCACGTCTACTACTGTGAAGCAATATGGGTTATGGCATGCCTACTACTGTGAAGCAATATGGGTTATGGCATACTACTACTACTGTGAAGCAAAATGGATTATGGCATGCCTACTACTGTGAACCATTCTGTGTTATGGCATGCCTACTACTGTGAAGCAATATGGGTTATGGCATACTACTACTACTGTGAAGCAATATGGGTTATGGCATGCCTACTACTGTGAAGCAATATGGGTTATGGCATACTACTACTACTGTGAAGCAAAATGGATTATGGCATGCCTACTACTGTGAAGCAATATGGGCTATGGCACGTCTACTACTGTGAGGCAATATGGGTTATGGCACGTCTACTACTGTGAAGCAATATGAGTTATGGCATGCCTACTACTGTGAAGCAATATGGGTTATGGCACGTCTACTACTGTGAAGCAATATGGGTTATGGCATGCCTACTACTGTGAAGCAATATGGGTTATGGCATACTACTACTACTGTGAAGCAAAATGGATTATGGCATGCCTACTACTGTGAACCATTCTGTGTTATGGCATGCCTACTACTGTGAAGCAATATGGGTTATGGCATGTATACTACTGTGAAGCAATATGGGTTATGGCACGTCTACTACTGTGAAGCAATATGGGTTATGG
This sequence comes from Prosapia bicincta, assembly GCA_036971475.1. Classification (NCBI taxonomy): domain Eukaryota; kingdom Metazoa; phylum Arthropoda; class Insecta; order Hemiptera; family Cercopidae; genus Prosapia; species Prosapia bicincta. Next base: position 9,686,320 of record JBAIZL010000002.1, read on the forward strand.
CACGCCTTCTAGTGTGAACCAATATGTGTTATGGCATGCCTACTTCTGTGAAGCAATATGGGTTATGGCACGTCTACTACTGTGAAGCAATATGGGTTATGGCACGTCTACTACTGTGAAGCAATATGGGTTATGGCACGTCTACTACTGTGAAGCAATATGGGTTATGGCACGTCTACCACTGTTAAGCAATATGGGTTATGGCACGTTTACTACTGTGAAGCAATATGGGTTATGGCACGTCTACTACTGTGTAGCAACATTGGTTATGGCACGTCCACTACTGTGAAGCAACATTGGTTATAGCACGTCTACTACTGTGAAGCAATATGGCATATGGCACGTCTACTACTGTGAAGCAACATTGGTTATAGCACGTCTACTACTGTGAAGCAACATTGGTTATAGCACGTCTACTACTGTGAAGCAATATGGCATATGGCACGCCTACTACTGTGAAGCAACATTGGTTATAGCACGTCTACTACTGTGAAGCAATATGGGTTATGGCATGCCTACTACTGTGAAGCAATGTGGGTTGTGGCACGTCTACTACTGTGAAGCAATATGGGTTATGGCATGCCTACTACCGTGAAGCAATATGGGTAATGGCACGTCTATTACTGTGAAGCAATATGGGTTATGGCACGTCAACTACTGTGAAGCAATATGGGTTATGGCATACTACTACTACTGTGAAGCAAAATGGATTATGGCATGCCTACTACTGTGAACCAATCTGTGTTATGGCACGTCTACTACTGTGAAGCAATGTGGGTTATGGCACGCCTACTAGTGTGAACCAATATGTGTTATGGCACGCCTACTTCTGTGAAGCAATATGGGTTATGGCACGTCTACTACTGTGAAGCAATATGGGTTATGGCACGTCTACTACTGTGAAGCAATATGGGTTATGGCACGTCTACTACTGTGAAGCAATATGGGTTATGGCACGTCTACTACTGTTAAGCAATATGGGTTATGGCACGTTTACTACTGTGAAGCAATATGGGTTATGGCACGTCAACTACTGTGAAGCAACATTGGTTATGGCACGTACACTACTGTGAAGCAACATTGGTTATAGCACGTCTACTACTGTGAAGCAATATGGCATATGGCACGTCTACTACTGTGAAGCAACATTGGTTATAGCACGTCTACTACTGTGAAGTAATATGGGTTATGGCACGTCTACTACTGTGAAGCAATATGGCATATGGCACGCCTACTACTGTGAAGCAACATTGGTTATAGCACGTCTACTACTGTAAAGCAATATGGCATATGGCACGCCTACTACTGTGAAGCAACATTGGTTATAGCACGTCTACTACTGTGAAGCAATATGGGTTATGGCAGGTCTACTACTGTGAAGCAATATGGGTTATGGCACGTCTACTACTGTGAAGCAATATGGCATATGGCACGTCCACTACTGTGAAGCAACATTGGTTATAGCACGTCTACTACTGTGAAGCAATATGGCATATGGCACGCCTACTACTGTAAAGCAACATTGGTTATAGCACGTCATTTACTGTGAAGCAATATGGGTTATGGCACGTCTACTACTGTGAAGCGATATGGGTTATGGCACGTCTACTACTGTGAAGCAATATGGGTTATGGCACGTCTACTACTGTGACGCAATATGGGTTATGGCACGTCTACTACTGTGAAGGAATTTGGGTTATGGCATGCCTACTACTGTGAAGCAATATGGGTTTATGGCAAGTCTACTACTGTGAAGGAATATGGGTAATGACATGCCTACTACTGTGAAGCAATATGGGTTATGGCACGCCTACTACTGTGAAGCAAAATTGGTTATAGCACGTCTACTACTGTGAAGGAATATGGGTTATGGCACGTCTACTACTCTGAAGCAATATGGGTTATGGCACGTCTACTACTGTGAAGGAATATGGGGTATGGCATGCCTACTACTGTGAAGCAATATGGGTTATGGCACGTACACTACTGTGAAGCAATATGGGTTATGGCATGCCTACTACTGTGAAGCAATATGGGTTATGGCACGTCTACTACTGTGAAGGAATATGTGTTATGGCATGCCTACTACTGTGAAGCAATATGGGTTATGGCACGTCTACTACTGTGAAGGAATATGGGTTATGGCATGCCTACTACTGTGAAGAAATATGGATTATGGCATGCCTACTACTGTGAAACAATATGGGTTATGGAACGCCTACTACTGTGAAGCAATATGGGTTATATCACGTCTACTACTGTGAAGCAATATGGCATATCGTACGCCTACTACTGTGAAGGAATATGGATTATGGCACATCTACTACTGAGAAGCAATATGGGTTATGGCATGCCTACTACAGTGAAACAATATGGGTTATGGAACGATTACTACTGTGAAGCAATATGGGTAATATCACGTCTACTACTGTGAAGCAATATGGTATATGGTACGCCTACTACTGTGAAGCAATATGGGTTATGGCACGTCTACTACTGAGAAGCAATATGGGTTATGGCATGCCTACGACTGTGAAGCAATTTGGGTTATGGCAAGCCTAATACTGTGAAGCAATATGGGTTATGGCACGTCTACTACTGTGAAGCAATATGGGTTATGGCATGCCTACTACTGTGAAGCAATATGGGTTATGGCACGTCTACGACTGTGAAGCAATATGGTATATGGTACGCCAACTACTATGAAGCAATATGGGTTATGGCACGTCTACTACTGTGAACCAATCTGTGTTATGCCATGCCTACTACTGTGAAGCAATATGGGCTATAGCACGTCTACTACTGTGAAGCAATATGGGTTACGACATGCCTACTATTGTGAAGCAATATGGGTTATAAGCAATATGGGTTAAGCAACGAATACTACTGTGAAGCAATATGGGTTATTGCACGTCTACTACTGTGAAGCAATATGGGTTACGACATGCCTACTATTGTGAAGCAATATGGGTTATAAGCAATATGGATTAATTAACGAATACTACTGTGAAGCAATATGGGTTATGGCATGCCTACTACTGTGCAGCAATATGGCATATGGTACGCCTAATACTGTGAAGCAATATGGGCTATGGCACGTCTACTACTGTGAAGCAATATGGGTTATGGCATGCCTACTACTGTGAAGCAATATGGGTTATGGCACGCCTACTACTGTGAAGCAATATGGGCTATAGCACGTCTACTACTGTGAAGCAATATGGGTTACGACATGCCTACTATTGTGAAGCAATATGGGTTATAAGCAATTTAGGTTAAGCAACGAATACTACTGTGAAGCAATATGGGTTATTGCACGTCTACTACTCTGAAGCAATATGGGTTATGGCACGACTACTACTGTAAAGCAATATGGGTTATGGCACGTCTACTACTGTGAAGCAGTATGAGTTATGGCATGCCTACTACTGTGAAGCAATATGGTATATGGTACGCCTACTACTGTGAAGCAATATGGTATATGGTACGCCTACAACTGTGAAGCAATATGGTATATGGTACGCCTACTACTGTGAAGCAATGTGGGTTGTGGCACGTCTACTACTGTGAAGCAATATGGGTTATGGCATGCCTACTACCGTGAAGCAATATGGGTAATGGCACGTCTATTACTGTGAAGCAATATGGATTGTTGCACGTCTACTACTGTGAAGCAATATGGGTTATGGCACGTCTACTACTGTGAAGCAATTTGGCATATGGCACGTCTACTACTGTGAAGCAATATGGGTTATGGCATGCCTACTACTGTGAAGCAAAATGGGTTATAGCATGCCTACTACTGTGAAGCAATATGGGTTATTACACGCATACTACTGTGAAGCAATATGGGTTATGGCATGCCTACTACTGTTAAGCAATATGGGTTAAGGCACGTCTACTACTGTGAAACAATATGGGTTACGGCATTCATACTACTGTGAAGCAATATGGGTTATGCATGCCTACTACTGTGAAGCAATATAGGTTATGGCACGTCTACTACTGTGAAGCAACATTGGTTATAGCACATCTACTACTGTGAAGCAATATGGCATATGGTACGCCTACTACTGTGAAGCAATATGGCATATGGTACACCCACTACTGTGAAACAATATGGCATATGGTATGTCTACTACTGTGAAGCAATATGGGATATGGTACCCCTACTACTGTGAAACAATATGGCATATGGTACCCCTACTACTGTGAAGCAATATGGGTTATGGCATGCCTACTACTGTAAAGCAATATGGGTTATGGCACGTGTACTACTGTGAAGCAATATGGCATATGGCACGTGTACTACTGTGAAACAATATGGCATATGTTACGTCTACTACTGTGAAGCAATTAGGCATATAGTACGTCTACTACTGTGAAGCAATTAGGCATATGGCACGTCTACTACTATGAAGAAATATGGGATTTGGCAAGTCTACTACTGTGAAGCAATAAGGCAATAGCATGCCTACTATTGTGAAGCAATACGGCATTAGCATATCTACTACTGTGAAGCAATATGGGATATGGCACGTCTACTATTGTGAAGCGATATGGGTTATGGCACGTCTACTACTGTGAAGCAATATGAGTTATGGCACGTCTACTACTGTGAAGCAACATTGGTTAAAGCACGTCTACTACTGTGAAGCAACATTGGTTATAGCACGTCTACTACTGTGAAGCAATATGGGTTATGGCATGCCTACTACTGTGAAACAATATGGGTTATGGAACGATTACTACTGTGAAGCAATATGGGTAATATCACGTCTACTACTGTGAAGCAACATGGGTTATGGCACGTCTACTACTGTGAAGCGATATGGGTTATGGCACGTCTACTACTGTGAAGCAATATGGGTTATGGCACGTCTACTACTGTGAAGCAACATTGGTTATAGCACGTCTACTACTGTGAAGCAACATTGGTTATAGCACGTCTACTACTGTGAAGCAATATGGGTTATAGTACGTCTACTACTGTGAAGCAATAAGGCAATAGCATGCCTACTACTGTGAAGCATTACGGCATTAGCATGTCTACTACTGTGAAGCAATATGGGATATGGCACGTCTACTACTGTGATGCAATATGGGATATGGAACGTCTACTACTGTGAAACAATATGGGTTATGCCACGTCTACTACTGTGAAGCAATATGGGTTATGGCACATCTACTACTGTGAAGCAATATGGGTTATGGCACGTCTACTACTGTGAAGCAATATGGGTTATGGCATGCCTGCTACTGTGAAGCAACATAGGTTATGGCACGTCTACTACTGTGAAGCAATATGGGTTATGGCACGTCTACTACTGTGAAGCAATATGGGTTATGGCACGCCTACTACTGTGAAGCAATATGGGTTATGGCACGTCTACTACTGTGAAGCAATATGGGTTATGGCACATCTACTACTGTGAAGCAATATGGGTTATGCCACGTCTACTACTGTGAAGCAATATGGGTTATGGAACGCCTACTACTGTGAAGCAATATGGGTTATATCACGTCTACTACTGTGAAGCAATATGGCGTATCGTACGCCTACTACTGTGAAGGAATATGGATTATGGCACATCTACTACTGAGAAGCAATATGGGTTATGGCATGCCTACTACTGTGAAACAATATGGGTTATGGAACGATTACTACTGTGAAGCAATATGGGTAATATCACGTCTACTACTGTGAAGCAATATGGTATATGGTACGCCTACTACTGTGAAGCAATATGGGTTATGGCACGTCTACTACTGTTAAACAATAAGGGTTATGACATGCCTACTACTGTGAAGCAATATGGGTCATGGCACGTCTACTAGTGTAAAGCAATATGGGTTATGGCATGCCTACGACTGTGAAGCAATTTGGGTTATGGCAAGCCTAATACTGTGAAGCAATATTGCATATGGTACGTTTACTACTGTGAAGCAATATTGGTTATGGCACGCCTACTACTGTGAAGCAATATGGCATATGGTACGCCTAATACTGTGAAGCAATATGGGCTATGGCACGTCTACTACTGTGAAGCAATATGGGTTATGGCATGCCTACTACTGTGAAGCAATATGGGTTATGGCACGTCAACGACTGTGAAGCAATATGGTATATGGTACGCCAACTACTATGAAGCAATATGGGCTATAGCACGTCTACTACTGTGAAGCAATATGGGTTACGACATGCCTACTATTGTGAAGCAATATGGGTTATAAGCAATATGGGTTAAGCAACGAATACTACTGTGAAGCAATATGGGTTATTGCACGTCTACTACTGTGAAGCAATATGGGTTACGACATGCCTACTATTGTGAAGCAATATGGGTTATAAGCAATATGGATTAAGCAACGAATACTACTGTGAAGCAATATGGGTTATGGCATGCCTACTACTGTGAAGCAATATGGCATATGGTACGCCTAATACTGTGAAGCAATATGGGCTATGGCACGTCTACTACTGTGAAGCAATATGGGTTATGGCATGCCTACTACTGTGAAGCAATATGGGTTATGGCACGCCTACTACTGTGAAGCAATATGGGCTATAGCACGTCTACTACTGTGAAGCAATATGGGTTACGACATGCCTACTATTGTGAAGCAATATGGGTTATAAGCAATTTAGGTTAAGCAACGAATACTACTGTGAAGCAATATGGGTTATTGCACGTCTACTACTCTGAAGCAATATGGGTTATGGCACAACTACTACTGTAAAGCAATATGGGTTATGGCACGTCTACTACTGTGAAGCAGTATGAGTTATGGCATGCCTACTACTGTGAAGCAATATGGTATATGGTACGCCTACTACTGTGAAGCAATATGGTATATGGTACGCCTACAACTGTGAAGCAATATGGTATATGGTACGCCTACTACTGTGAAGCAATGTGGGTTGTGGCACGTCTACTACTGTGAAGCAATATGGGTTATGGCATGCCTACTACCGTGAAGCAATATGGGTAATGGCACGTCTATTACTGTGAAGCAATATGGATTGTTGCACGTCTACTACTGTGAAGCAATATGGGTTATGGCACGTCTACTACTGTGAAGCAATTTGGCATATGGCACGTCTACTACTGTGAAGCAATATGGGTTATGGCATGCCTACTACTGTGAAGCAAAATGGGTTATAGCATGCCTACTACTGTGAAGCAATATGGGTTATTACACGCATACTACTGTGAAGCAATATGGGTTATGGCATGCCTACTACTGTTAAGCAATATGGGTTAAGGCACGTCTACTACTGTGAAGCAATATGGGTTACGGCATTCATACTACTGTGAAGCAATATGGGTTATGCATGCCTACTACTGTGAAGCAATATAGGTTATGGCACGTCTACTACTGTGAAGCAACATTGGTTATAGCACATCTACTACTGTGAAGCAATATGGCATATGGTACGCCTACTACTGTGAAGCAATATGGCATATGGCACGTGTACTACTGTGAAACAATATGGCATATGTTACGTCTACTACTGTGAAGCAATTAGGCATATAGTACGTCTACTACTGTGAAGCAATTAGGCATATGGCACGTCTACTACTATGAAGAAATATGGGATTTGGCACGTCTACTACTGTGAAGCAATAAGGCAATAGCATGCCTACTACTGTGAAGCAATACGGCATTAGCATATCTACTACTGTGAAGCAATATGGGATATGGCACGTCTACTATTGTGAAGCGATATGGGTTATGGCACCTCTACTACTGTGAAGCAATATGGGTTATGGCACGTCTACTACTGTGAAGCGATATGGGTTATGGCACGTCTACTACTGTGAAGCAATATGGGTTATGGCACGTCTACTACTGTGACGCAATATGGGTTATGGCACGTCTACTACTGTGAAGGAATTTGGGTTATGGCATGCCTACTACTGTGAAGCAATATGGGTTTATGGCAAGTCTACTACTGTGAAGGAATATGGGTAATGACATGCCTACTACTGTGAAGCAATATGGGTTATGGCACGCCTACTACTGTGAAGCAAAATTGGTTATAGCACGTCTACTACTGTGAAGGAATATGGGTTATGGCACGTCTACTACTCTGAAGCAATATGGGTTATGGCACGTCTACTACTGTGAAGGAATATGGGGTATGGCATGCCTACTACTGTGAAGCAATATGGGTTATGGCACGTACACTACTGTGAAGCAATATGGGTTATGGCATGCCTACTACTGTGAAGCAATATGGGTTATGGCACGTCTACTACTGTGAAGGAATATGTGTTATGGCATGCCTACTACTGTGAAGCAATATGGGTTATGGCACGTCTACTACTGTGAAGGAATATGGGTTATGGCATGCCTACTACTGTGAAGAAATATGGATTATGGCATGCCTACTACTGTGAAACAATATGGGTTATGGAACGCCTACTACTGTGAAGCAATATGGGTTATATCACGTCTACTACTGTGAAGCAATATGGCATATCGTACGCCTACTACTGTGAAGGAATATGGATTATGGCACATCTACTACTGAGAAGCAATATGGGTTATGGCATGCCTACTACAGTGAAACAATATGGGTTATGGAACGATTACTACTGTGAAGCAATATGGGTAATATCACGTCTACTACTGTGAAGCAATATGGTATATGGTACGCCTACTACTGTGAAGCAATATGGGTTATGGCACGTCTACTACTGAGAAGCAATATGGGTTATGGCATGCCTACGACTGTGAAGCAATTTGGGTTATGGCAAGCCTAATACTGTGAAGCAATATGGGTTATGGCACGTCTACTACTGTGAAGCAATATGGGTTATGGCATGCCTACTACTGTGAAGCAATATGGGTTATGGCACGTCTACGACTGTGAAGCAATATGGTATATGGTACGCCAACTACTATGAAGCAATATGGGTTATGGCACGTCTACTACTGTGAACCAATCTGTGTTATGCCATGCCTACTACTGTGAAGCAATATGGGCTATAGCACGTCTACTACTGTGAAGCAATATGGGTTACGACATGCCTACTATTGTGAAGCAATATGGGTTATAAGCAATATGGGTTAAGCAACGAATACTACTGTGAAGCAATATGGGTTATTGCACGTCTACTACTGTGAAGCAATATGGGTTACGACATGCCTACTATTGTGAAGCAATATGGGTTATAAGCAATATGGATTAATTAACGAATACTACTGTGAAGCAATATGGGTTATGGCATGCCTACTACTGTGCAGCAATATGGCATATGGTACGCCTAATACTGTGAAGCAATATGGGCTATGGCACGTCTACTACTGTGAAGCAATATGGGTTATGGCATGCCTACTACTGTGAAGCAATATGGGTTATGGCACGCCTACTACTGTGAAGCAATATGGGCTATAGCACGTCTACTACTGTGAAGCAATATGGGTTACGACATGCCTACTATTGTGAAGCAATATGGGTTATAAGCAATTTAGGTTAAGCAACGAATACTACTGTGAAGCAATATGGGTTATTGCACGTCTACTACTCTGGAGCAATATGGGTTATGGCACGACTACTACTGTAAAGCAATATGGGTTATGGCACGTCTACTACTGTGAAGCAGTATGAGTTATGGCATGCCTACTACTGTGAAGCAATATGGTATATGGTACGCCTACTACTGTGAAGCAATATGGTATATGGTACGCCTACAACTGTGAAGCAATATGGTATATGGTACGCCTACTACTGTGAAGCAATGTGGGTTGTGGCACGTCTACTACTGTGAAGCAATATGGGTTATGGCATGCCTACTACCGTGAAGCAATATGGGTAATGGCACGTCTATTACTGTGAAGCAATATGGATTGTTGCACGTCTACTACTGTGAAGCAATATGGGTTATGGCACGTCTACTACTGTGAAGCAATTTGGCATATGGCACGTCTACTACTGTGAAGCAATATGGGTTATGGCATGCCTACTACTGTGAAGCAAAATGGGTTATAGCATGCCTACTACTGTGAAGCAATATGGGTTATTACACGCATACTACTGTGAAGCAATATGGGTTATGGCATGCCTACTACTGTTAAGCAATATGGGTTAAGGCACGTCTACTACTGTGAAACAATATGGGTTACGGCATTCATACTACTGTGAAGCAATATGGGTTATGCATGCCTACTACTGTGAACCATTCTGTGTTATGGCATGCCTACTACTGTGAAGCAATATGGGTTATGGCATACTACTACTACTGTGAAGCAATATGGGTTATGGCATGCCTACTACTGTGAAGCAATATGGGTTATGGCATACTACTACTACTGTGAAGCAAAATGGATTATGGCATGCCTACTACTGTGAAGCAATATGGGCTATGGCACGTCTACTACTGTGAGGCAATATGGGTTATGGCACGTCTACTACTGTGAAGCAATATGAGTTATGGCATGCCTACTACTGTGAAGCAATATGGGTTATGGCACGTCTACTACTGTGAAGCAATATGGGTTATGGCATGCCTACTACTGTGAAGCAATATGGGTTATGGCATACTACTACTACTGTGAAGCAAAATGGATTATGGCATGCCTACTACTGTGAACCATTCTGTGTTATGGCATGCCTACTACTGTGAAGCAATATGGGTTATGGCATGTATACTACTGTGAAGCAATATGGGTTATGGCACGTCTACTACTGTGAAGCAATATGGGTTATGGCACGCCTTCTAGTGTGAACCAATATGTGTTATGGCATGCCTACTTCTGTGAAGCAATATGGGTTATGGCACGTCTACTACTGTGAAGCAATATGGGTTATGGCACGTCTACTACTGTGAAGCAATATGGGTTATGGCACGTCTACTACTGTGAAGCAATATGGGTTATGGCACGTCTACCACTGTTAAGCAATATGGGTTATGGCACGTTTACTACTGTGAAGCAATATGGGTTATGGCACGTCTACTACTGTGTAGCAACATTGGTTATGGCACGTCCACTACTGTGAAGCAACATTGGTTATAGCACGTCTACTACTGTGAAGCAATATGGCATATGGCACGTCTACTACTGTGAAGCAACATTGGTTATAGCACGTCTACTACTGTGAAGCAACATTGGTTATAGCACGTCTACTACTGTGAAGCAATATGGCATATGGCACGCCTACTACTGTGAAGCAACATTGGTTATAGCACGTCTACTACTGTGAAGCAATATGGGTTATGGCATGCCTACTACTGTGAAGCAATGTGGGTTGTGGCACGTCTACTACTGTGAAGCAATATGGGTTATGGCATGCCTACTACCGTGAAGCAATATGGGTAATGGCACGTCTATTACTGTGAAGCAATATGGGTTATGGCACGTCAACTACTGTGAAGCAATATGGGTTATGGCATACTACTACTACTGTGAAGCAAAATGGATTATGGCATGCCTACTACTGTGAACCAATCTGTGTTATGGCACGTCTACTACTGTGAAGCAATGTGGGTTATGGCACGCCTACTAGTGTGAACCAATATGTGTTATGGCACGCCTACTTCTGTGAAGCAATATGGGTTATGGCACGTCTACTACTGTGAAGCAATATGGGTTATGGCACGTCTACTACTGTGAAGCAATATGGGTTATGGCACGTCTACTACTGTGAAGCAATATGGGTTATGGCACGTCTACTACTGTTAAGCAATATGGGTTATGGCACGTTTACTACTGTGAAGCAATATGGGTTATGGCACGTCAACTACTGTGAAGCAACATTGGTTATGGCACGTACACTACTGTGAAGCAACATTGGTTATAGCACGTCTACTACTGTGAAGCAATATGGCATATGGCACGTCTACTACTGTGAAGCAACATTGGTTATAGCACGTCTACTACTGTGAAGTAATATGGGTTATGGCACGTCTACTACTGTGAAGCAATATGGCATATGGCACGCCTACTACTGTGAAGCAACATTGGTTATAGCACGTCTACTACTGTGAAGCAATATGGGTTATGGCAGGTCTACTACTGTGAAGCAATGTGGGTTGTGGCACGTCTACTACTGTAAAGCAATATGGCATATGGCACGCCTACTACTGTGAAGCAACATTGGTTATAGCACGTCTACTACTGTGAAGCAATATGGGTTATGGCAGGTCTACTACTGTGAAGCAATATGGGTTATGGCACGTCTACTACTGTGAAGCAATATGGCATATGGCACGTCCACTACTGTGAAGCAACATTGGTTATAGCACGTCTACTACTGTGAAGCAATATGGCATATGGCACGCCTACTACTGTAAAGCAACATTGGTTATAGCACGTCATTTACTGTGAAGCAATATGGGTTATGGCACGTCTACTACTGTGAAGCGATATGGGTTATGGCACGTCTACTACTGTGAAGCAATATGGGTTATGGCACGTCTACTACTGTGACGCAATATGGGTTATGGCACGTCTACTACTGTGAAGGAATTTGGGTTATGGCATGCCTACTACTGTGAAGCAATATGGGTTTATGGCAAGTCTACTACTGTGAAGGAATATGGGTAATGACATGCCTACTACTGTGAAGCAATATGGGTTATGGCACGCCTACTACTGTGAAGCAAAATTGGTTATAGCACGTCTACTACTGTGAAGGAATATGGGTTATGGCACGTCTACTACTCTGAAGCAATATGGGTTATGGCACGTCTACTACTGTGAAGGAATATGGGGTATGGCATGCCTACTACTGTGAAGCAATATGGGTTATGGCACGTACACTACTGTGAAGCAATATGGGTTATGGCATGCCTACTACTGTGAAGCAATATGGGTTATGGCACGTCTACGACTGTGAAGCAATATGGTATATGGTACGCCAACTACTATGAAGCAATATGGGTTATGGCACGTCTACTACTGTGAACCAATCTGTGTTATGCCATGCCTACTACTGTGAAGCAATATGGGCTATAGCACGTCTACTACTGTGAAGCAATATGGGTTACGACATGCCTACTATTGTGAAGCAATATGGGTTATAAGCAATATGGGTTAAGCAACGAATACTACTGTGAAGCAATATGGGTTATTGCACGTCTACTACTGTGAAGCAATATGGGTTACGACATGCCTACTATTGTGAAGCAATATGGGTTATAAGCAATATGGATTAATTAACGAATACTACTGTGAAGCAATATGGGTTATGGCATGCCTACTACTGTGCAGCAATATGGCATATGGTACGCCTAATACTGTGAAGCAATATGGGCTATGGCACGTCTACTACTGTGAAGCAATATGGGTTATGGCATGCCTACTACTGTGAAGCAATATGGGTTATGGCACGCCTACTACTGTGAAGCAATATGGGCTATAGCACGTCTACTACTGTGAAGCAATATGGGTTACGACATGCCTACTATTGTGAAGCAATATGGGTTATAAGCAATTTAGGTTAAGCAACGAATACTACTGTGAAGCAATATGGGTTATTGCACGTCTACTACTCTGGAGCAATATGGGTTATGGCACGACTACTACTGTAAAGCAATATGGGTTATGGCACGTCTACTACTGTGAAGCAGTATGAGTTATGGCATGCCTACTACTGTGAAGCAATATGGTATATGGTACGCCTACTACTGTGAAGCAATATGGTATATGGTACGCCTACAACTGTGAAGCAATATGGTATATGGTACGCCTACTACTGTGAAGCAATGTGGGTTGTGGCACGTCTACTACTGTGAAGCAATATGGGTTATGGCATGCCTACTACCGTGAAGCAATATGGGTAATGGCACGTCTATTACTGTGAAGCAATATGGATTGTTGCACGTCTACTACTGTGAAGCAATATGGGTTATGGCACGTCTACTACTGTGAAGCAATTTGGCATATGGCACGTCTACTACTGTGAAGCAATATGGGTTATGGCATGCCTACTACTGTGAAGCAAAATGGGTTATAGCATGCCTACTACTGTGAAGCAATATGGGTTATTACACGCATACTACTGTGAAGCAATATGGGTTATGGCATGCCTACTACTGTTAAGCAATATGGGTTAAGGCACGTCTACTACTGTGAAACAATATGGGTTACGGCATTCATACTACTGTGAAGCAATATGGGTTATGCATGCCTACTACTGTGAACCATTCTGTGTTATGGCATGCCTACTACTGTGAAGCAATATGGGTTATGGCATACTACTACTACTGTGAAGCAATATGGGTTATGGCATGCCTACTACTGTGAAGCAATATGGGTTATGGCATACTACTACTACTGTGAAGCAAAATGGATTATGGCATGCCTACTACTGTGAAGCAATATGGGCTATGGCACGTCTACTACTGTGAGGCAATATGGGTTATGGCACGTCTACTACTGTGAAGCAATATGAGTTATGGCATGCCTACTACTGTGAAGCAATATGGGTTATGGCACGTCTACTACTGTGAAGCAATATGGGTTATGGCATGCCTACTACTGTGAAGCAATATGGGTTATGGCATACTACTACTACTGTGAAGCAAAATGGATTATGGCATGCCTACTACTGTGAACCATTCTGAGTTATGGCATGCCTACTACTGTGAAGCAATATGGGTTATGGCATGTATACTACTGTGAAGCAATATGGGTTATGGCACGTCTACTACTGTGAAGCAATATGGGTTATGGCACGCCTTCTAGTGTGAACCAATATGTGTTATGGCATGCCTACTTCTGTGAAGCAATATGGGTTATGGCACGTCTACTACTGTGAAGCAATATGGGTTATGGCACGTCTACTACTGTGAAGCAATATGGGTTATGGCACGTCTACTACTGTGAAGCAATATGGGTTATGGCACGTCTACCACTGTTAAGCAATATGGGTTATGGCACGTTTACTACTGTGAAGCAATATGGGTTATGGCACGTCTACTACTGTGTAGCAACATTGGTTATGGCACGTCCACTACTGTGAAGCAACATTGGTTATAGCACGTCTACTACTGTGAAGCAATATGGCATATGGCACGTCTACTACTGTGAAGCAACATTGGTTATAGCACGTCTACTACTGTGAAGCAACATTGGTTATAGCACGTCTACTACTGTGAAGCAATATGGCATATGGCACGCCTACTACTGTGAAGCAACATTGGTTATAGCACGTCTACTACTGTGAAGCAATATGGGTTATGGCATGCCTACTACTGTGAAGCAATGTGGGTTGTGGCACGTCTACTACTGTGAAGCAATATGGGTTATGGCATGCCTACTACCGTGAAGCAATATGGGTAATGGCACGTCTATTACTGTGAAGCAATATGGGTTATGGCACGTCAACTACTGTGAAGCAATATGGGTTATGGCATACTACTACTACTGTGAAGCAAAATGGATTATGGCATGCCTACTACTGTGAACCAATCTGTGTTATGGCACGTCTACTACTGTGAAGCAATGTGGGTTATGGCACGCCTACTAGTGTGAACCAATATGTGTTATGGCACGCCTACTTCTGTGAAGCAATATGGGTTATGGCACGTCTACTACTGTGAAGCAATATGGGTTATGGCACGTCTACTACTGTGAAGCAATATGGGTTATGGCACGTCTACTACTGTGAAGCAATATGGGTTATGGCACGTCTACTACTGTTAAGCAATATGGGTTATGGCACGTTTACTACTGTGAAGCAATATGGGTTATGGCACGTCAACTACTGTGAAGCAACATTGGTTATGGCACGTACACTACTGTGAAGCAACATTGGTTATAGCACGTCTACTACTGTGAAGCAATATGGCATATGGCACGTCTACTACTGTGAAGCAACATTGGTTATAGCACGTCTACTACTGTGAAGTAATATGGGTTATGGCACGTCTACTACTGTGAAGCAATATGGCATATGGCACGCCTACTACTGTGAAGCAACATTGGTTATAGCACGTCTACTACTGTGAAGCAATATGGGTTATGGCAGGTCTACTACTGTGAAGCAATGTGGGTTGTGGCACGTCTACTACTGTAAAGCAATATGGCATATGGCACGCCTACTACTGTGAAGCAACATTGGTTATAGCACGTCTACTACTGTGAAGCAATATGGGTTATGGCAGGTCTACTACTGTGAAGCAATATGGGTTATGGCACGTCTACTACTGTGAAGCAATATGGCATATGGCACGTCCACTACTGTGAAGCAACATTGGTTATAGCACGTCTACTACTGTGAAGCAATATGGCATATGGCACGCCTACTACTGTAAAGCAACATTGGTTATAGCACGTCATTTACTGTGAAGCAATATGGGTTATGGCACGTCTACTACTGTGAAGCGATATGGGTTATGGCACGTCTACTACTGTGAAGCAATATGGGTTATGGCACGTCTACTACTGTGACGCAATATGGGTTATGGCACGTCTACTACTGTGAAGGAATTTGGGTTATGGCATGCCTACTACTGTGAAGCAATATGGGTTTATGGCAAGTCTACTACTGTGAAGGAATATGGGTAATGACATGCCTACTACTGTGAAGCAATATGGGTTATGGCACGCCTACTACTGTGAAGCAAAATTGGTTATAGCACGTCTACTACTGTGAAGGAATATGGGTTATGGCACGTCTACTACTCTGAAGCAATATGGGTTATGGCACGTCTACTACTGTGAAGGAATATGGGGTATGGCATGCCTACTACTGTGAAGCAATATGGGTTATGGCACGTACACTACTGTGAAGCAATATGGGTTATGGCATGCCTACTACTGTGAAGCAATATGGGTTATGGCACGTCTACTACTGTGAAGGAATATGTGTTATGGCATGCCTACTACTGTGAAGCAATATGGGTTATGGCACGTCTACTACTGTGAAGGAATATGGGTTATGGCATGCCTACTACTGTGAAGAAATATGGATTATGGCATGCCTACTACTGTGAAACAATATGGGTTATGGAACGCCTACTACTGTGAAGCAATATGGGTTATATCACGTCTACTACTGTGAAGCAATATGGCATATCGTACGCCTACTACTGTGAAGGAATATGGATTATGGCACATCTACTACTGAGAAGCAATATGGGTTATGGCATGCCTACTACAGTGAAACAATATGGGTTATGGAACGATTACTACTGTGAAGCAATATGGGTAATATCACGTCTACTACTGTGAAGCAATATGGTATATGGTACGCCTACTACTGTGAAGCAATATGGGTTATGGCACGTCTACTACTGAGAAGCAATATGGGTTATGGCATGCCTACGACTGTGAAGCAATTTGGGTTATGGCAAGCCTAATACTGTGAAGCAATATGGGTTATGGCACGTCTACTACTGTGAAGCAATATGGGTTATGGCATGCCTACTACTGTGAAGCAATATGGGTTATGGCACGTCTACGACTGTGAAGCAATATGGTATATGGTACGCCAACTACTATGAAGCAATATGGGTTATGGCACGTCTACTACTGTGAACCAATCTGTGTTATGCCATGCCTACTACTGTGAAGCAATATGGGCTATAGCACGTCTACTACTGTGAAGCAATATGGGTTACGACATGCCTACTATTGTGAAGCAATATGGGTTATAAGCAATATGGGTTAAGCAACGAATACTACTGTGAAGCAATATGGGTTATTGCACGTCTACTACTGTGAAGCAATATGGGTTACGACATGCCTACTATTGTGAAGCAATATGGGTTATAAGCAATATGGATTAATTAACGAATACTACTGTGAAGCAATATGGGTTATGGCATGCCTACTACTGTGCAGCAATATGGCATATGGTACGCCTAATACTGTGAAGCAATATGGGCTATGGCACGTCTACTACTGTGAAGCAATATGGGTTATGGCATGCCTACTACTGTGAAGCAATATGGGTTATGGCACGCCTACTACTGTGAAGCAATATGGGCTATAGCACGTCTACTACTGTGAAGCAATATGGGTTACGACATGCCTACTATTGTGAAGCAATATGGGTTATAAGCAATTTAGGTTAAGCAACGAATACTACTGTGAAGCAATATGGGTTATTGCACGTCTACTACTCTGAAGCAATATGGGTTATGGCACGACTACTACTGTAAAGCAATATGGGTTATGGCACGTCTACTACTGTGAAGCAGTATGAGTTATGGCATGCCTACTACTGTGAAGCAATATGGTATATGGTACGCCTACTACTGTGAAGCAATATGGTATATGGTACGCCTACAACTGTGAAGCAATATGGTATATGGTACGCCTACTACTGTGAAGCAATGTGGGTTGTGGCACGTCTACTACTGTGAAGCAATATGGGTTATGGCATGCCTACTACCGTGAAGCAATATGGGTAATGGCACGTCTATTACTGTGAAGCAATATGGATTGTTGCACGTCTACTACTGTGAAGCAATATGGGTTATGGCACGTCTACTACTGTGAAGCAATTTGGCATATGGCACGTCTACTACTGTGAAGCAATATGGGTTATGGCATGCCTACTACTGTGAAGCAAAATGGGTTATAGCATGCCTACTACTGTGAAGCAATATGGGTTATTACACGCATACTACTGTGAAGCAATATGGGTTATGGCATGCCTACTACTGTTAAGCAATATGGGTTAAGGCACGTCTACTACTGTGAAACAATATGGGTTACGGCATTCATACTACTGTGAAGCAATATGGGTTATGCATGCCTACTACTGTGAAGCAATATAGGTTATGGCACGTCTACTACTGTGAAGCAACATTGGTTATAGCACATCTACTACTGTGAAGCAATATGGCATATGGTACGCCTACTACTGTGAAGCAATATGGCATATGGTACACCCACTACTGTGAAACAATATGGCATATGGTATGTCTACTACTGTGAAGCAATATGGGATATGGTACCCCTACTACTGTGAAACAATATGGCATATGGTACCCCTACTACTGTGAAGCAATATGGGTTATGGCATGCCTACTACTGTAAAGCAATATGGGTTATGGCACGTGTACTACTGTGAAGCAATATGGCATATGGCACGTGTACTACTGTGAAACAATATGGCATATGTTACGTCTACTACTGTGAAGCAATTAGGCATATAGTACGTCTACTACTGTGAAGCAATTAGGCATATGGCACGTCTACTACTATGAAGAAATATGGGATTTGGCAAGTCTACTACTGTGAAGCAATAAGGCAATAGCATGCCTACTATTGTGAAGCAATACGGCATTAGCATATCTACTACTGTGAAGCAATATGGGATATGGCACGTCTACTATTGTGAAGCGATATGGGTTATGGCACGTCTACTACTGTGAAGCAATATGAGTTATGGCACGTCTACTACTGTGAAGCAACATTGGTTAAAGCACGTCTACTACTGTGAAGCAACATTGGTTATAGCACGTCTACTACTGTGAAGCAATATGGGTTATGGCATGCCTACTACTGTGAAACAATATGGGTTATGGAACGATTACTACTGTGAAGCAATATGGGTAATATCACGTCTACTACTGTGAAGCAACATGGGTTATGGCACGTCTACTACTGTGAAGCGATATGGGTTATGGCACGTCTACTACTGTGAAGCAATATGGGTTATGGCACGTCTACTACTGTGAAGCAACATTGGTTATAGCACGTCTACTACTGTGAAGCAACATTGGTTATAGCACGTCTACTACTGTGAAGCAATATGGGTTATAGTACGTCTACTACTGTGAAGCAATAAGGCAATAGCATGCCTACTACTGTGAAGCATTACGGCATTAGCATGTCTACTACTGTGAAGCAATATGGGATATGGCACGTCTACTACTGTGATGCAATATGGGATATGGAACGTCTACTACTGTGAAACAATATGGGTTATGCCACGTCTACTACTGTGAAGCAATATGGGTTATGGCACATCTACTACTGTGAAGCAATATGGGTTATGGCACGTCTACTACTGTGAAGCAATATGGGTTATGGCATGCCTGCTACTGTGAAGCAACATAGGTTATGGCACGTCTACTACTGTGAAGCAATATGGGTTATGGCACGTCTACTACTGTGAAGCAATATGGGTTATGGCACGCCTACTACTGTGAAGCAATATGGGTTATGGCACGTCTACTACTGTGAAGCAATATGGGTTATGGCACATCTACTACTGTGAAGCAATATGGGTTATGCCACGTCTACTACTGTGAAGCAATATGGGTTATGGAACGCCTACTACTGTGAAGCAATATGGGTTATATCACGTCTACTACTGTGAAGCAATATGGCGTATCGTACGCCTACTACTGTGAAGGAATATGGATTATGGCACATCTACTACTGAGAAGCAATATGGGTTATGGCATGCCTACTACTGTGAAACAATATGGGTTATGGAACGATTACTACTGTGAAGCAATATGGGTAATATCACGTCTACTACTGTGAAGCAATATGGTATATGGTACGCCTACTACTGTGAAGCAATATGGGTTATGGCACGTCTACTACTGTTAAACAATAAGGGTTATGACATGCCTACTACTGTGAAGCAATATGGGTCATGGCACGTCTACTAGTGTAAAGCAATATGGGTTATGGCATGCCTACGACTGTGAAGCAATTTGGGTTATGGCAAGCCTAATACTGTGAAGCAATATTGCATATGGTACGTTTACTACTGTGAAGCAATATTGGTTATGGCACGCCTACTACTGTGAAGCAATATGGCATATGGTACGCCTAATACTGTGAAGCAATATGGGCTATGGCACGTCTACTACTGTGAAGCAATATGGGTTATGGCATGCCTACTACTGTGAAGCAATATGGGTTATGGCACGTCTACGACTGTGAAGCAATATGGTATATGGTACGCCAACTACTATGAAGATATATGGGCTATAGCACGTCTACTACTGTGAAGCAATATGGGTTACGACATGCCTACTATTGTGAAGCAATATGGGTTATAAGCAATATGGGTTAAGCAACGAATACTACTGTGAAGCAATATGGGTTATTGCACGTCTACTACTGTGAAGCAATATGGGTTACGACATGCCTACTATTGTGAAGCAATATGGGTTATAAGCAATATGGATTAAGCAACGAATACTACTGTGAAGCAATATGGGTTATGGCATGCCTACTACTGTGAAGCAATATGGCATATGGTACGCCTAATACTGTGAAGCAATATGGGCTATGGCACGTCTACTACTGTGAAGCAATATGGGTTATGGCATGCCTACTACTGTGAAGCAATATGGGTTATGGCACGCCTACTACTGTGAAGCAATATGGGCTATAGCACGTCTACTACTGTGAAGCAATATGGGTTACGACATGCCTACTATTGTGAAGCAATATGGGTTATAAGCAATTTAGGTTAAGCAACGAATACTACTGTGAAGCAATATGGGTTATTGCACGTCTACTACTCTGAACCAATATGGGTTATGGCACAACTACTACTGTAAAGCAATATGGGTTATGGCACGTCTACTACTGTGAAGCAGTATGAGTTATGGCATGCCTACTACTGTGAAGCAATATGGTATATGGTACGCCTACTACTGTGAAGCAATATGGTATATGGTACGCCTACAACTGTGAAGCAATATGGTATATGGTACGCCTACTACTGTGAAGCAATGTGGGTTGTGGCACGTCTACTACTGTGAAGCAATATGGGTTATGGCATGCCTACTACCGTGAAGCAATATGGGTAATGGCACGTCTATTACTGTGAAGCAATATGGATTGTTGCACGTCTACTACTGTGAAGCAATATGGGTTATGGCACGTCTACTACTGTGAAGCAATTTGGCATATGGCACGTCTACTACTGTGAAGCAATATGGGTTATGGCATGCCTACTACTGTGAAGCAAAATGGGTTATAGCATGCCTACTACTGTGAAGCAATATGGGTTATTACACGCATACTACTGTGAAGCAATATGGGTTATGGCATGCCTACTACTGTTAAGCAATATGGGTTAAGGCACGTCTACTACTGTGAAGCAATATGGGTTACGGCATTCATACTACTGTGAAGCAATATGGGTTATGCATGCCTACTACTGTGAAGCAATATAGGTTATGGCACGTCTACTACTGTGAAGCAACATTGGTTATAGCACATCTACTACTGTGAAGCAATATGGCATATGGTACGCCTACTACTGTGAAGCAATATGGCATATGGCACGTGTACTACTGTGAAACAATATGGCATATGTTACGTCTACTACTGTGAAGCAATTAGGCATATAGTACGTCTACTACTGTGAAGCAATTAGGCATATGGCACGTCTACTACTATGAAGAAATATGGGATTTGGCACGTCTACTACTGTGAAGCAATAAGGCAATAGCATGCCTACTACTGTGAAGCAATACGGCATTAGCATATCTACTACTGTGAAGCAATATGGGATATGGCACGTCTACTATTGTGAAGCGATATGGGTTATGGCACCTCTACTACTGTGAAGCAATATGGGTTATGGCACGTCTACTACTGTGAAGCGATATGGGTTATGGCACGTCTACTACTGTGAAGCAATATGGGTTATGGCACGTCTACTACTGTGACGCAATATGGGTTATGGCACGTCTACTACTGTGAAGGAATATGGGTTATGGCATGCCTACTACTGTGAAGCAATATGGGTTATGGCACGTCTACTACTGTGAAGGAATATGGGTAATGGCATGCCTACTACTGTGAAGCAATATGGGTTATGGCACGCCTACTACTGTGAAGCAAAATTGGTTATAGCACGTCTACTACTGTGAAGGAATATGGGTTATGGCACGTCTACTACTGTGAAGCAATATGGGTTATGGCACGTCTACTACTGTGAAGGAATATGGGTTATGGCACGTACACTACTGTGAAGCAATATGGGTTATGGCATGCCTACTACTGTGAAGCAATATGGGTTATGGCACGTCTACTACTGTGAAGGAATATGTGTTATGGCATGCCTACTACTGTGAAGCAATATGGGTTATGGCACGTCTACTACTGTGAAGGAATATGGGTTATGGCATGCCTACTACTGTGAAGCAATATGGATTATGGCACGCCTACTACTGTGAAACAATATGGGTTATGGCACGTCTACTACTGTGAAGCAATATGGGTTATATCACGTCTACTACTGTGAAGCAATATGGCATATGGTACGCCTACTACTGTGAAGCAATATGGGTTATGGCACATCTACTACTGAGAAGCAATATGGGTTATGGCATGCCTACTACAGTGAAACAATATGGGTTATGGAACGATTACTACTGTGAAGCAATATGGGTAATATCACGTCTACTACTGTGAAGCAATATGGTATATGGTACGCCTACTACTGTGAAGCAATATGGGTTATGGCACGTCTACTACTGAGAAGCAATATGGGTTATGGCATGCCTACGACTGTGAAGCAATTTGGGTTATGGCAAGCCTAATACTGTGAAGCAATATGGGTTATGGCACGTCTACTACTGTGAAGCAATATGGGTTATGGCATGCCTACTACTGTGAAGCAATATGGGTTATGGCACGTCTACGACTGTGAAGCAATATGGTATATGGTACGCCAACTACTATGAAGCAATATGGGTTATGGCACGTCTACTACTGTGAACCAATCTGTGTTATGCCATGCCTACTACTGTGAAGCAATATGGGCTATAGCACGTCTACTACTGTGAAGCAATATGGGTTACGACATGCCTACTATTGTGAAGCAATATGGGTTATAAGCAATATGGGTTAAGCAACGAATACTACTGTGAAGCAATATGGGTTATTGCACGTCTACTACTGTGAAGCAATATGGGTTACGACATGCCTACTATTGTGAAGCAATATGGGTTATAAGCAATATGGATTAATTAACGAATACTACTGTGAAGCAATATGGGTTATGGCATGCCTACTACTGTGCAGCAATATGGCATATGGTACGCCTAATACTGTGAAGCAATATGGGCTATGGCACGTCTACTACTGTGAAGCAATATGGGTTATGGCATGCCTACTACTGTGAAGCAATATGGGTTATGGCACGCCTACTACTGTGAAGCAATATGGGCTATAGCACGTCTACTACTGTGAAGCAATATGGGTTACGACATGCCTACTATTGTGAAGCAATATGGGTTATAAGCAATTTAGGTTAAGCAACGAATACTACTGTGAAGCAATATGGGTTATTGCACGTCTACTACTCTGAAGCAATATGGGTTATGGCACGACTACTACTGTAAAGCAATATGGGTTATGGCACGTCTACTACTGTGAAGCAGTATGAGTTATGGCATGCCTACTACTGTGAAGCAATATGGTATATGGTACGCCTACTACTGTGAAGCAATATGGTATATGGTACGCCTACAACTGTGAAGCAATATGGTATATGGTACGCCTACTACTGTGAAGCAATGTGGGTTGTGGCACGTCTACTACTGTGAAGCAATATGGGTTATGGCATGCCTACTACCGTGAAGCAATATGGGTAATGGCACGTCTATTACTGTGAAGCAATATGGATTGTTGCACGTCTACTACTGTGAAGCAATATGGGTTATGGCACGTCTACTACTGTGAAGCAATTTGGCATATGGCACGTCTACTACTGTGAAGCAATATGGGTTATGGCATGCCTACTACTGTGAAGCAAAATGGGTTATAGCATGCCTACTACTGTGAAGCAATATGGGTTATTACACGCATACTACTGTGAAGCAATATGGGTTATGGCATGCCTACTACTGTTAAGCAATATGGGTTAAGGCACGTCTACTACTGTGAAACAATATGGGTTACGGCATTCATACTACTGTGAAGCAATATGGGTTATGCATGCCTACTACTGTGAAGCAATATAGGTTATGGCACGTCTACTACTGTGAAGCAACATTGGTTATAGCACATCTACTACTGTGAAGCAATATGGCATATGGTACGCCTACTACTGTGAAGCAATATGGCATATGGTACACCCACTACTGTGAAACAATATGGCATATGGTATGTCTACTACTGTGAAGCAATATGGGATATGGTACCCCTACTACTGTGAAACAATATGGCATATGGTACCCCTACTACTGTGAAGCAATATGGGTTATGGCATGCCTACTACTGTAAAGCAATATGGGTTATGGCACGTGTACTACTGTGAAGCAATATGGCATATGGCACGTGTACTACTGTGAAACAATATGGCATATGTTACGTCTACTACTGTGAAGCAATTAGGCATATAGTACGTCTACTACTGTGAAGCAATTAGGCATATGGCACGTCTACTACTATGAAGAAATATGGGATTTGGCAAGTCTACTACTGTGAAGCAATAAGGCAATAGCATGCCTACTATTGTGAAGCAATACGGCATTAGCATATCTACTACTGTGAAGCAATATGGGATATGGCACGTCTACTATTGTGAAGCGATATGGGTTATGGCACGTCTACTACTGTGAAGCAATATGAGTTATGGCACGTCTACTACTGTGAAGCAACATTGGTTAAAGCACGTCTACTACTGTGAAGCAACATTGGTTATAGCACGTCTACTACTGTGAAGCAATATGGGTTATGGCATGCCTACTACTGTGAAACAATATGGGTTATGGAACGATTACTACTGTGAAGCAATATGGGTAATATCACGTCTACTACTGTGAAGCAACATGGGTTATGGCACGTCTACTACTGTGAAGCGATATGGGTTATGGCACGTCTACTACTGTGAAGCAATATGGGTTATGGCACGTCTACTACTGTGAAGCAACATTGGTTATAGCACGTCTACTACTGTGAAGCAACATTGGTTATAGCACGTCTACTACTGTGAAGCAATATGGGTTATAGTACGTCTACTACTGTGAAGCAATAAGGCAATAGCATGCCTACTACTGTGAAGCATTACGGCATTAGCATGTCTACTACTGTGAAGCAATATGGGATATGGCACGTCTACTACTGTGATGCAATATGGGATATGGAACGTCTACTACTGTGAAACAATATGGGTTATGCCACGTCTACTACTGTGAAGCAATATGGGTTATGGCACATCTACTACTGTGAAGCAATATGGGTTATGGCACGTCTACTACTGTGAAGCAATATGGGTTATGGCATGCCTGCTACTGTGAAGCAACATAGGTTATGGCACGTCTACTACTGTGAAGCAATATGGGTTATGGCACGTCTACTACTGTGAAGCAATATGGGTTATGGCACGCCTACTACTGTGAAGCAATATGGGTTATGGCACGTCTACTACTGTGAAGCAATATGGGTTATGGCACATCTACTACTGTGAAGCAATATGGGTTATGCCACGTCTACTACTGTGAAGCAATATGGGTTATGGAACGCCTACTACTGTGAAGCAATATGGGTTATATCACGTCTACTACTGTGAAGCAATATGGCGTATCGTACGCCTACTACTGTGAAGGAATATGGATTATGGCACATCTACTACTGAGAAGCAATATGGGTTATGGCATGCCTACTACTGTGAAACAATATGGGTTATGGAACGATTACTACTGTGAAGCAATATGGGTAATATCACGTCTACTACTGTGAAGCAATATGGTATATGGTACGCCTACTACTGTGAAGCAATATGGGTTATGGCACGTCTACTACTGTTAAACAATAAGGGTTATGACATGCCTACTACTGTGAAGCAATATGGGTCATGGCACGTCTACTAGTGTAAAGCAATATGGGTTATGGCATGCCTACGACTGTGAAGCAATTTGGGTTATGGCAAGCCTAATACTGTGAAGCAATATTGCATATGGTACGTTTACTACTGTGAAGCAATATTGGTTATGGCACGCCTACTACTGTGAAGCAATATGGCATATGGTACGCCTAATACTGTGAAGCAATATGGGCTATGGCACGTCTACTACTGTGAAGCAATATGGGTTATGGCATGCCTACTACTGTGAAGCAATATGGGTTATGGCACGTCTACGACTGTGAAGCAATATGGTATATGGTACGCCAACTACTATGAAGCAATATGGGCTATAGCACGTCTACTACTGTGAAGCAATATGGGTTACGACATGCCTACTATTGTGAAGCAATATGGGTTATAAGCAATATGGGTTAAGCAACGAATACTACTGTGAAGCAATATGGGTTATTGCACGTCTACTACTGTGAAGCAATATGGGTTACGACATGCCTACTATTGTGAAGCAATATGGGTTATAAGCAATATGGATTAAGCAACGAATACTACTGTGAAGCAATATGGGTTATGGCATGCCTACTACTGTGAAGCAATATGGCATATGGTACGCCTAATACTGTGAAGCAATATGGGCTATGGCACGTCTACTACTGTGAAGCAATATGGGTTATGGCATGCCTACTACTGTGAAGCAATATGGGTTATGGCACGCCTACTACTGTGAAGCAATATGGGCTATAGCACGTCTACTACTGTGAAGCAATATGGGTTACGACATGCCTACTATTGTGAAGCAATATGGGTTATAAGCAATTTAGGTTAAGCAACGAATACTACTGTGAAGCAATATGGGTTATTGCACGTCTACTACTCTGAAGCAATATGGGTTATGGCACAACTACTACTGTAAAGCAATATGGGTTATGGCACGTCTACTACTGTGAAGCAGTATGAGTTATGGCATGCCTACTACTGTGAAGCAATATGGTATATGGTACGCCTACTACTGTGAAGCAATATGGTATATGGTACGCCTACAACTGTGAAGCAATATGGTATATGTTACGCCTACTACTGTGAAGCAATGTGGGTTGTGGCACGTCTACTACTGTGAAGCAATATGGGTTATGGCATGCCTACTACCGTGAAGCAATATGGGTAATGGCACGTCTATTACTGTGAAGCAATATGGATTGTTGCACGTCTACTACTGTGAAGCAATATGGGTTATGGCACGTCTACTACTGTGAAGCAATTTGGCATATGGCACGTCTACTACTGTGAAGCAATATGGGTTATGGCATGCCTACTACTGTGAAGCAAAATGGGTTATAGCATGCCTACTACTGTGAAGCAATATGGGTTATTACACGCATACTACTGTGAAGCAATATGGGTTATGGCATGCCTACTACTGTTAAGCAATATGGGTTAAGGCACGTCTACTACTGTGAAGCAATATGGGTTACGGCATTCATACTACTGTGAAGCAATATGGGTTATGCATGCCTACTACTGTGAAGCAATATAGGTTATGGCACGTCTACTACTGTGAAGCAACATTGGTTATAGCACATCTACTACTGTGAAGCAATATGGCATATGGTACGCCTACTACTGTGAAGCAATATGGCATATGGTACACCCACTACTGTGAAACAATATGGCATATGGTATGTCTACTACTGTGAAGCAATATGGGATATGGCACGTCTACTACTGTGAAACAATATGGCATATGGTACCCCTACTACTGTGAAGCAATATGGGTTATGGCATGCCTACTACTGTAAAGCAATATGGGTTATGGCACGTGTACTACTGTGAAGCAATATGGCATATGGCACGTGTACTACTGTGAAACAATATGGCATATGTTACGTCTACTACTGTGAAGCAATTAGGCATATAGTACGTCTACTACTGTGAAGCAATTAGGCATATGGCACGTCTACTACTATGAAGAAATATGGGATTTGGCACGTCTACTACTGTGAAGCAATAAGGCAATAGCATGCCTACTACTGTGAAGCAATACGGCATTAGCATATCTACTACTGTGAAGCAATATGGGATATGGCACGTCTACTATTGTGAAGCGATATGGGTTATGGCACCTCTACTACTGTGAAGCAATATGAGTTATGGCACGTCTACTACTGTGAAGCAACATTGGTTAAAGCACGTCTACTACTGTGAAGCAACATGGGTTATGGCACGTCTACTACTGTGAAGCGATATGGGTTATGGCACGTCTACTACTGTGAAGCAATATGGGTTATGCCACGTCTACTACTGTGAAGCAACATTGGTTATAGCACGTCTACTACTGTGAAGCAACATTGGTTATAGCACGTCTACTACTGTGAAGCAACATTGGTTATAGCACGTCTACTACTGTGAAGCAATATGGGTTATAGTACGTCTACTACTGTGAAGCAATAAGGCAATAGCATGCCTACTACTGTGAAGCAATACGGCATTAGCATGTCTACTACTGTGAAGCAATATGGGATATGGCACGTCTACTAATGTGAAACAATATGGCATATGGCACGTCTACTACTGTAAATCAATATGGTATATGGCACGTCTACTACTGTGAAGCAATATGGTATATGGGACGTCTACTACTGTGAAGCAATATGACATATGGCACGTCTACTACTGTGAAGCAATATGGGAAATGGCACGTCTACTACTGTGATGCAATATGGGATATGGCACGTCTACTACTGTGAAACAATATGGGTTATGCCACGTCTACTACTGTGAAGCAATATGGGTTATGGCACATCTACTACTGTGAAGCAATATGGGTTATGGCACGTCTACTACTGTGAAGCAATATGGGTTATGGCATGCCTGCTACTGTGAAGCAACATAGGTTATGGCACGTCTACTACTGTGAAGCAATATGGGTTATGGCACGTCTACTACTGTGAAGCAATATGGGTTATGGCACGCCTACTACTGTGAAGCAATATGGGTTATGGCACGTCTACTACTGTGAAGCAATATGGGTTATGGCACATCTACTACTGTGAAGCAATATGGGTTATGCCACGTCTACTACTGTGAAGCAATATGGGTTATGGCACGCCTACTACTGTAAAGCAATATTTGATATGGCACGTTTATTACTGTGAAGCAATATGGAATATGGCACGTCTACTATTGTGAAGTAATATGGCATATGGTATATTTACCACTGTAAATATCGACCCCACAATTTGATCTATGAAATACTACAAATTTTCGTTAACATTATCAAATAAAAACAAAACAACATATAACACAAAAACTCTCTGTACTATTTAGACAGCAAAACAAACAAAACATAACTATGTGTAGTAGAATAATAACTACATAACCCGTTGCTTCTTTATAAGTTGCTTAGTAAATAAGGTTGAGATGAAGCCATTGCAAATATGGCTGTGTCTATCAATGCGACAACAGTCACACATAGCAATTATTTGTGTTTGCAACAGCTGTATACTGAAGGAGATAAAAACGTTGGGTTGCGTCTAACTCGCAATATTAGCCCTAGGAAAGTGGAACCCCACTGGCTGCAAACCACTCCATATTTAGGTTAACGTCCACACATTCTGCAAGTTGTATCTCTACTCGCACAATAGCGCCCCCTTTAAACCCATTATTTGTAATCCAATTTTAGTCAGTGTCTGCTAAGAAGCCATCATGTGACGTCAGTTGAATTTTCGCTCAATAAAGCAGCTTAAAAAACCCGTCCTAATATATTCAGGTAAAACACGACAAAGATAGGAGTGTCGATAACAGGTTTCCTTTTCGCACTATGTGAAAGATTTTCTCAGGAATCCGACCTCGATGGGATTCTGCAATCCCGTAAGACGTGTGTCAGGTCTTCCTCCCTCTCTTTGCATTGGCAGAATGAATAGATGTACATATGTCACAGTATGCCCTGTTGAAATAAAATCTTACAATGGTGCAATACTGTTTATTTTGGCGCATACGGTAGTTGAGAAGGGTTTTAAAATTTGGTGGAAATTATGGCATCACGTGGGCGGAGTAGTAGATTTTCCCTGCACCAGGGTGAAGATGTCTACCAGCAACCATATTCTTCCCCATATTGTTCCAACTCGAGTACATGTTCTGTCCATGCATTTAAGTTACTAAGAAGCTAACAACCGTCGCGGGATCACTGAAGCCGGTTCTCGCGCGTGCGCACTGCAAAAGGCAAGTCCAACGTAGCCAATCCAGCGGTAATTAGCGAACCGAACAAAAAACTGAGTTTAATCAATGTTTAGCCAACGGTAATCCTACATCAGACCGCAAGCTTTATAGATTTTTTTTGCCGGCGTCGTAACGTGACCTAATTTAGAAAGCACTTCTGATACGCGCAAAGAAATGGGATACGGTATGACTGGCCGACGGTTTCAACAAGACCGTTACTGTAGCTATTTACGCGGATACAAAATTTCTTATAGAGAAAACGTACGCCTACTTCTTTAGTGTCGATTAGTAACCGTGTAATTAGTTATAGTATCCACGTTACTTCAGTCGTCCTTTACCCACAAAGGTTAGACCAGCTTCTTATTATACGCCTTCAAAATTCGGATCATCACTGACCACTCAGATTAGGTTCCAGCTTTGGGGACCAGGGGGGACTTTTCTATCAGGGAAAGGCTCTGGCATTTATTGCCATTTCGTCACTGGTAAATTAGTACTGTAGCGACCGCTGAGTTTGACTCTCAATGTAGCGTTTTTCTCTTATAAAGGACAGGATGTGAGTATTTTTGTTTTACAAAGGACCAGATTTGAGACCCCACTACTGACAGTCAACTAGCTTTTTTTTGTCCCTAGCACGTTTACCTAGCACTTTTACTAAAATTTGCCAAGACTTACTTCTTATTGAATTCTTTACAAACCCTTATTCCAATTTACAAACAATTATTTCCAGTGTCCAAAGATTACAGATTGGTTCAACAAAGATTACGGTTTTACGAACTGTTCGAACACAAATGACAAACTACAGCAAGTTGCACACAGAACGTTTAGCAGCAAAGTGGTTCAACATAGATCACGGTTTAGGGGCTTTGCTGGAACACAGATGACAAACTACAGCAAGTTGCACACAGAACGTTTAGCAGCAAAGTGGTTCAACATAGATCACGGTTTTAGGGGCTTTGCTGGAACATAGATGACAAACTACAGCAAGTCGCACACAGAACGTTTAGCAGCAAAGGGGTTCAACATAGATCACGGTTTTAGGGGCTTTGCTGGAACATAGATGACAAACTACAGCAAGTCGCACACAGAACGTTTAGCAGCAAAGTGGTTCAACATAGATCACGGTTTTAGGGGCTTTGCTGGAACATAGATGACAAACTACAGCAAGTCGCATACAGAACGTTTAGCAGCAAAGTGGTTCAACATAGATCACGGTTTTAGGGGCTTTGCTGGAACATAGATGACAAACTACAGCAAGTCGCACACAGAACGTTTAGCAGCAAAGTGGTTCAACATAGATCACGGTTTTAGGGGCTTTGCTGGAACATAGATGACAAACTACAGCAAGTCGCACACAGAACGTTTAGCAGCAAAGTGGTTCAACATAGATCACGGTTTTAGGGGCTTTGCTGGAACATAGATGACAAACTACAGCAAGTCGCACACAGAACGTTTAGCAGCAAAGTGGTTCTACATAGATCACGGTTTTAGGGGCTTTGCTGGAACATAGATGACAAACTACAGCTAGTCGCACACAGAACGTTTAGCAGCAAAGTGGTTCTACATAGATCACGGTTTTAGGGGCTTTGCTGGAACATAGATGACAAACTACAGCATGTCGCAAACAGAACGTTTAGCAGCAAAGTGGTTCAACATAGATCACGGTTTTAGGGGCTTTGCTGGAACATAGATGACAAACTACAGCAAGTCGCACACAGAACGTTTAGCAGCAAAGTGGTTCAACATAGATCACGGTTTTAGGAGCTTTGCTGGAACATAGATGACAAACTACAGCAAGTCGCACACAGAACGTTTAGCAGCAAAGTGGTTCAACATAGATCACGGTTTTAGGGGCTTTGCTGGAACATAGATGACAAACTACAGCAAGTTGCACACAGAACGTTTAGCAGCAAAGTGGTTTAACATAGATCACGGTTTTAGGGGCTTTGCTGGAACATAGATGACAAACTACAGCAAGTCGCACACAGAACGTTTAGCAGCAAAGGGGTTCAACATAGATCACGGTTTTAGGGCTTTGCTGGAACATAGATGACAAACTACAGAAAGTTGCACACAGAACGTTTAGCAGCAAAGTGGTTCAACATAGATCACGGTTTTAGGGGCTTTGCTGGAACATAGATGACAAACTACAGCAAGTCGCACACAGAACGTTTAGCAGCAAAGTGGTTCAACATAGATCACGGTTTTAGGGGCTTTGCTGGAACATAGATGACAAACTACAGCAAGTCGCACACAGAACGTTTAGCAGCAAAGTGGTTCAACATAGATCACGGTTTTAGGGGCTTTGCTGGAACATAGATGACAAACTACAGCAAGTCGCACACAGAACGTTTAGCAGCAAAGTGGTTCTACATAGATCACGGTTTTAGGGGCTTTGCTGGAACATAGATGACAAACTACAGCTAGTCGCACACAGAACGTTTAGCAGCAAAGTGGTTCTACATAGATCACGGTTTTAGGGGCTTTGCTGGAACACAGATGACAAACTACAGCAAGTTGCACACAGAACGTTTAGCAGCAAAGTGGTTCAACATAGATCACGGTTTTAGGGGCTTTGCTGGAACACAGATGACAAACTACAGCAAGTCGCACACAGAACGTTTAGCAGCAAAGTGGTTCAACATAGATCACGGTTTTAGGGGCTTTGCTGGAACATAGATGACAAACTACAGCATGTCGCAAACAGAACGTTTAGCAGCAAAGTGGTTCAACATAGATCACGGTTTTAGGGGCTTTGCTGGAACATAGATGACAAACTACAGCAAGTCGCACACAGAACGTTTAGCAGCAAAGTGGTTCAACATAGATCACGGTTTTAGGAGCTTTGCTGGAACATAGATGACAAACTACAGCAAGTCGCACACAGAACGTTTAGCAGCAAAGTGGTTCAACATAGATCACGGTTTTAGGGGCTTTGCTGGAACATAGATGACAAACTACAGCAAGTTGCACACAGAACGTTTAGCAGCAAAGTGGTTTAACATAGATCACGGTTTTAGGGGCTTTGCTGGAACATAGATGACAAACTACAGCAAGTTGCACACAGAACGTTTAACCGCAAAGTGGAACAACATAGATCACGGTTTTAGGGGCTTTGCTGGAACACAGATGACAAACTACAGCAAGTCGCACACAGAACGTTTAACCGCAAAGTGGTTTAACATAGATCACGGTTTTAGGGGCTTTGCTGGAACACAAATGACAAACTACAGCAAGTCGCACACAGAACGTTTAGCAGCAAAGTGGTTCAACATAGATCACGGTTTTAGGGGCTTTGCTGGAACATAGATGACAAACTACAACAAGTTGCACACAGAACGTTTAGCAGCAAAGTGGTTCAACATAGATCACGGTTTTAGGGGCTTTGCTGGAACATAGATGACAAACTACAGCAAGTCGCACACAGAACGTTTAACCGCAAAGTGGAACAACATAGATCACGGTTTTAGGGGCTTTGCTGGAACACAGATGACAAACTACAGCAAGTCGCACACAGAACGTTTAACCGCAAAGTGGTTTAACATAGATCACGGTTTTAGGGGCTTTGCTGGAACACAAATGACAAACTACAGCAAGTCGCACACAGAACGTTTAGCAGCAAAGTGGTTCAACATAGATCACGGTTTTAGGGGCTTTGCTGGAACATAGATGACAAACTACAACAAGTTGCACACAGAACGTTTAGCAGCAAAGTGGTTCAACATAGATCACGGTTTTAGGGGCTTTGCTGGAACATAGATGACAAACTACAGCAAGTTGCACACAGAACGTTTAGCAGCAAAGTGGTTTAACATAGATCACGGTTTTAGGGGCTTTGCTGGAACATAGATGACAAACTACAGCAAGTTGCACACAGAACGTTTAACCGCAAAGTGGAACAACATAGATCACGGTTTTAGGGGCTTTGCTGGAACACAGATGACAAACTACAGCAAGTCGCACACAGAACGTTTAACCGCAAAGTGGTTTAACATAGATCACGGTTTTAGGGGCTTTGCTGGAACACAAATGACAAACTACAGCAAGTCGCACACAGAACGTTTAGCAGCAAAGTGGTTCAACATAGATCACGGTTTTAGGGGCTTTGCTGGAACATAGATGACAAACTACAACAAGTTGCACACAGAACGTTTAGCAGCAAAGTGGTTCAACATAGATCACGGTTTTAGGGGCTTTGCTGGAACATAGATGACAAACTACAGCAAGTCGCACACAGAACGTTTAACCGCAAAGTGGAACAACATAGATCACGGTTTTAGGGGCTTTGCTGGAACACAGATGACAAACTACAGCAAGTCGCACACAGAACGTTTAACCGCAAAGTGGTTTAACATAGATCACGGTTTTAGGGGCTTTGCTGGAACACAAATGACAAACTACAGCAAGTCGCACACAGAACGTTTAGCAGCAAAGTGGTTCAACATAGATCACGGTTTTAGGGGCTTTGCTGGAACATAGATGACAAACTACAACAAGTTGCACACAGAACGTTTAGCAGCAAAGTGGTTCAACATAGATCACGGTTTTAGGGGCTTTGCTGGAACATAGATGACAAACTACAGCAAGTCGCACACAGAACGTTTAGCAGCAAAGTGGTTCAACATAGATCACGGTTTTAGGAGCTTTGCTGGAACATAGATGACAAACTACAGCAAGTCGCATACAGAACGTTTAGCAGCAAAGTGGTTCAACATAGATCACGGTTTTAGGGGCTTTGCTGGAACATAGATGACAAACTACAGCAAGTTGCACACAGAACGTTTAGCAGCAAAGTGGTTCAACATAGATCACGGTTTTAGGGGCTTTGCTGGAACATAGATGACAAACTACAGCAAGTTGCACACAGAACGTTTAGCAGCAAAGTGGTTCAACATAGATCACGGTTTTAGGGGCTTTGCTGGAACATAGATGACAAACTACAGCAAGTTGCACACAGAACGTTTAACCGCAAAGTGGTTCAACATAGATCACGGTTTTAGGGGCTTTGCTGGAACACAGATGACAAACTACAGCAAATCGCACACAGAACGTTTAACCGCAAAGTAGTTTAACATAGATCACGGTTTTAGGAGCTTTGCTGGAACACAAATGACAAACTACAGCAAGTTGCACACAGAACGTTTAGCAGCAAAGTGGTTCAACATAGATCACGGTTTTAGGGGCTTTGCTGGAACACAGATGACAAACTACAGCAAGTCGCACACAGAACGTTTAACCGCAAAGTGGTTCAACATAGATCACGATTTTAGGGGCTTTGCTTTAACATAGATGACAAACTACAGCAAGTCGCACACAGAACGTTTAGCAGCAAAGTGGTTCAACATAGATCACGGTTTTAGGAGCTTTGCTGGAACATAGATAACAAACTACAGCAAGTCGCACACAGAACGTTTAGCAGCAAAGTGGTTCAACATAGATCACGGTTTTAGGAGCTTTGCTGGAACATAGATAACAAACTACAGCAAGTCGCACACAGAACGTTTAGCAGCAAAGTGGTTCAACATAGATCACGGTTTTAGGGGCTTTGCTGGAACATAGATGACAAACTACAGCAAGTTGCACACAGAACGTTTAGCAGCAAAGTTGTTCAACATAGATCACGGTTTTAGGGGCTTTGCTGGAACATAGATGACAAACTACAGCAAGTCGCACACAGAACGTTTAGCAGCAAAGTGGTTCAACATAGATCACGGTTTTAGGGGCTTTGCTGGAACATAGATGACAAACTACAGCAAGTCGCACACAGAACGTTTAACCGCAAAGTGGTTCAACATAGATCACGGTTTTAGGGGCTTTGCTGGAACATAGATGACAAACTACAGCAAGTCGCACACAGAACGTTTAACCGCAAAGTGGTTCAACATAGGTCACGGTTTTAGGGCTTTGCTGGAACATAGATGACAAACTACAGCAAGTTGCACACAGAACGTTTAGCAGCAAAGTGGTTTAACATAGATCACGGTTTTAGGGGCTTTGCTGGAACATAGATGACAAACTACAGCAAGTCGCACACAGAACGTTTAGCAGCAAAGTGGTTCAACATAGATCACGGTTTTAGGGGCTTTGCTGGAACATAGATGACAAACTACAGCAAGTCGCACACAGAACGTTTAACCGCAAAGGGGTTCAACATAGATCACGGTTTTAGGGGCTTTGCTGGAACACAGATGACAAACTACAGCAAGTCGCACACAGAACGTTTAACCGCAAAGTGGTTCAACATAGATCACGGTTTTAGGGGCTTTGCTGGAACATAAATGACAAACTACAGCAAGTCGCACACAGAACGTTTAGCAGCAAAGTGGTTCAACATAGATCACGGTTTTAGGAGCTTTGCTGGAACATAGATGACAAACTACAGCAAGTCGCACACAGAACGTTTAGCAGCAAAGTGGTTCAACATAGATCACGGTTTTAGGGGCTTTGCTGGAACACATATGACAAACTACAGCAAGTCGCACACAGAACGTTTAGCAGCAAAGTGGTTCAACATAGATCACGGTATTAGGGGCTTTGATGGAACACAAATGACAAACTACAGCAAGTTGACACAGAACGTTTAGCAGCAAAGTGGTTCAACATAGATCACGGTTTTAGGAGCTTTGCTGGAACATAGATAACAAACTACAGCAAGTCGCACACAGAACGTTTAGCAGCAAAGTGGTTCAACATAGATCACGGTTTTAGGGGCTTTGCTCGAACATAGATGACAAACTACAGCAAGTTGCACACAGAACGTTTAGCAGCAAAGTGGTTCAACATAGATCACGGTTTTAGGGGCTTTGCTGGAACATAGATGACAAACTACAGCAAGTCGCACACAGAACGTTTAGCAGCAAAGTGGTTCAACATAGATCACGGTTTTAGGGGCTTTGCTGAAACATAGATGACAAACTACAGCAAGTCGCACACAGAACGTTTAACCGCAAAGTGGTTCAACATAGATCACGGTTTTAGGGGCTTTGCTGGAACATAGATGACAAACTACAGCAAGTCGCACACAGAACGTTTAACCGCAAAGTGGTTCAACATAGATCACGGTTTTAGGGCTTTGCTGGAACATAGATGACAAACTACAGCAAGTCGCACACAGAACGTTTAACCGCAAAGTGGTTCAACATAGATCACGGTTTTAGGGGCTTTGCTGGAACATAGATGACAAACTACAGCAAGTCGCACACAGAACGTTTAACCGCAAAGTGGTTCAACATAGATCACGGTTTTAGGGGCTTTGCTGGAACATAGATGACAAACTACAGCAAGTCGCACACAGAACGTTTAACCGCAAAGTGGTTCAACATAGATCACGGTTTTAGGGCTTTGCTGGAACATAGATGACAAACTACAGCAAGTCGCACACAGAACGTTTAGCAGCAAAGTGGTTCAACATAGATCACGGTTTTAGGGGCTTTGCTGGAACATAGATGACAAACTACAGCAAGTCGCACACAGAACGTTTAACCGCAAAGTGGTTCAACATAGATCACGGTTTTAGGGCTTTGCTGGAACATAGATGACAAACTACAGCAAGTTGCACACAGAACGTTTAGCAGCAAAGTGGTTTAACATAGATCACGGTTTTAGGGGCTTTGCTGGAACATAGATGACAAACTACAGCAAGTCGCACACAGAACGTTTAGCAGCAAAGTGGTTCAACATAGATCACGGTTTTAGGGGCTTTGCTGGAACATAGATGACAAACTACAGCAAGTCGCACACAGAACGTTTAACCGCAAAGGGGTTCAACATAGATCACGGTTTTAGGGGCTTTGCTGGAACACAGATGACAAACTACAGCAAGTCGCACACAGAACGTTTAACCGCAAAGTGGTTCAACATAGATCACGGTTTTAGGGGCTTTGCTGGAACATAGATGACAAACTACAGCAAGTCGCACACAGAACGTTTAGCAGCAAAGTGGTTCAAAATAGATCACGGTTTTAGGAGCTTTGCTGGAACATAGATGACAAACTACAGCAAGTCGCACACAGAACGTTTAGCAGCAAAGTGGTTCAACATAGATCACGGTTTTAGGGGCTTTGCTGGAACATAGATGACAAACTACAGCAAGTCGCACACAGAACGTTTAACCGCAAAGTGGTTCAACATAGATCACGGTTTTAGGGGCTTTGCTGGAACATAGATGACAAACAACAGCAAGTCGCACACAGAACGTTTAGCAGCAAAGTGGTTCAACATAGATCACGGTTTTAGGGGCTTTACTGGAACACATATGACAAACTACAGCAAGTCGCACACAGAACGGTTAGCAGCAAAGTGGTTCAACATAGATCACGGTATTAGGGGCTTTGATGGAACACAAATGACAAACTACAGCAAGTTGACACAGAACGTTTAGCAGCAAAGTGGTTCAACATAGATCACGGTTTTAGGGGCTTTGCTGGAACATAGATGACAAACGACAGCAAGTTGCACACAGAACGTTTAGCAGCAAAGTGGTTCAACATAGATCACGGTTTTAGGGGCTTTGCTGGAACACAGATGACAAACTACAGCAAGTCGCACACAGAACGTTTAGCAGCAAAGTGGTTCAACATAGATCACGGTTTTAGGGGCTTTGCTGGAACATAGATGACAAACTACAGCAAGTTGCACACAGAACGTTTAACCGCAAACGGGTTCAACACAGATCACGGTTTTAGGGCTTTGCTGGAACATAGATGACAAACTACAGCAAGTCGCACACAGAACGTTTAACCGCAAAGTGGTTCAACATAGATCACGGTTTTAGGGGCTTTGCTGGAACATAGATGACAAACTACAGCAAGTCGCACACAGAACGTTTAACCGCAAAGTGGTTCAACATAGATCACGGTTTTAGGGGCTTTGCTGGAACATAGATGACAAACTACAGCAAGTCGCACACAGAACGTTTAACCGCAAAGTGGTTCAACATAGATCACGGTTTTAGGGCTTTGCTGGAACATAGATGACAAACTACAGCAAGTCGCACACAGAACGTTTAGCAGCAAAGTGGTTCAACATAGATCACGGTTTTAGGGGCTTTGCTGGAACATAGATGACAAACTACAGCAAGTCGCACACAGAACGTTTAACCGCAAAGTGGTTCAACATAGATCACGGTTTTAGGGCTTTGCTGGAACATAGATGACAAACTACAGCAAGTTGCACACAGAACGTTTAGCAGCAAAGTGGTTTAACATAGATCACGGTTATAGGGGCTTTGCTGGAACATAGATGACAAACTACAGCAAGTCGCACACAGAACGTTTAGCAGCAAAGTGGTTCAACATAGATCACGGTTTTAGGGGCTTTGCTGGAACATAGATGACAAACTACAGCAAGTCGCACACAGAACGTTTAACCGCAAAGGGGTTCAACATAGATCACGGTTTTAGGGGCTTTGCTGGAACACAGATGACAAACTACAGCAAGTCGCACACAGAACGTTTAACCGCAAAGTGGTTCAACATAGATCACGGTTTTAGGGGCTTTGCTGGAACATAGATGACAAACTACAGCAAGTCGCACACAGAACGTTTAGCAGCAAAGTGGTTCAAAATAGATCACGGTTTTAGGAGCTTTGCTGGAACATAGATGACAAACTACAGCAAGTCGCACACAGAACGTTTAGCAGCAAAGTGGTTCAACATAGATCACGGTTTTAGGGGCTTTGCTGGAACATA
Organism: Prosapia bicincta; assembly: GCA_036971475.1. NCBI lineage: Eukaryota > Metazoa > Arthropoda > Insecta > Hemiptera > Cercopidae > Prosapia > Prosapia bicincta. The sequence goes on from JBAIZL010000002.1 coordinate 9,726,976, forward strand.
GATGACAAACTACAGCAAGTCGCACACAGAACGTTTAACCGCAAAGTGGTTCAACATAGATCACGGTTTTAGGGGCTTTGCTGGAACATAGATGACAAACAACAGCAAGTCGCACACAGAACGTTTAGCAGCAAAGTGGTTCAACATAGATCACGGTTTTAGGGGCTTTACTGGAACACATATGACAAACTACAGCAAGTCGCACACAGAACGGTTAGCAGCAAAGTGGTTCAACATAGATCACGGTATTAGGGGCTTTGATGGAACACAAATGACAAACTACAGCAAGTTGACACAGAACGTTTAGCAGCAAAGTGGTTCAACATAGATCACGGTTTTAGGGGCTTTGCTGGAACATAGATGACAAACTACAGCAAGTTGCACACAGAACGTTTAGCAGCAAAGTGGTTCAACATAGATCACGGTTTTAGGGGCTTTGCTGGAACACAGATGACAAACTACAGCAAGTCGCACACAGAACGTTTAGCAGCAAAGTGGTTCAACATAGATCACGGTTTTAGGGGCTTTGCTGGAACATAGATGACAAACTACAGCAAGTTGCACACAGAACGTTTAACCGCAAACGGGTTCAACACAGATCACGGTTTTAGGGGCTTTGCTGGAACACAGATGACAAACTACAACAAGTTGCACACAGAACGATTAACCGCAAAGTGGTTCAACATAGATCACGGTTTTAGGGGCTTTGCTGGAACATAGATGACAAACTACAGCAAGTTGCACACATAACGTTTAACAGCAAAGTGGTTCAACATAGATCACGGTTTTAGGGGCTTTGCTGGAACATAGATGACAAACTACAGCAAGTTGCACACAGAACGTTTAGCAGCAAAGTGGTTCAACATAGATCACGGTTTTAGGGGCTTTGCTGGAACACAGATGACAAACTACAGCAAGTCGCACACAGAACGTTTAGCAGCAAAGTGGTTCAACATAGATCACGGTTTTAGGGGCTTTGCTGGAACACAGATGACAAACTACAGCAAGTTGCACACAGAACGTTTAGCAGCAAAGTGGTTCAACATAGATCACGGTTTTAGGAGCTTTGCTGGAACATAGATGACAAACTACAGCAAGTCGCACACAGAACGTTTAGCAGCAAAGTGGTTCAACATAGATCACGCTTTTAGGGGCTTTGCTGGAACATAGATGACAAACTACAGCAAGTTGCACACAGAACGTTTAGCAGCAAAGTGGTTCAACATAGATCACGGTTTTAGGGGCTTTGCTGGAACATAGATGACAAACTACAGCAAGTCGCACACAGAACGTTTAGCAGCAAAGTGGTTCAACATAGATCACGGTTTTAGGAGCTTTGCTGGAACATAGATGACAAACTACAGCAAGTCGCACACAGAACGTTTAACCGCAAAGTGGTTCAACATAGATCACGGTTTTAGGGGCTTTGCTGGAACATAGATGACAAAATACAGCAAGTCGCACACAGAACGTTTAGCAGCAAAGTGGTTCAACATAGATCACGGTTTTAGGAGCTTTGCTGGAACATAGATGACAAACTACAGCAATTCGCACACAGAACGTTTAGCAGCAAAGTGGTTCAACATAGATCACGGTTTTAGGGGCTTTGCTGGAACATAGATGACAAACTACAGCAAGTTGCACACAGAACGTTTAGCAGCAAAGTGGTTCAACATAGATCACGGTTTTAGGGGCTTTGCTGGAACATAGACGACAAACTACAGCAAGTCGCACACAGAACGTTTAGCAGCAAAGTGGTTCAACATAGATCACGGTTTTAGGGGCTTTGCTGGAACATAGATGACAAACTACAGCAAGTCGCACACAGAACGTTTAACCGCAAAGTGGTTCAACATAGATCACGGTTTTAGGGGCTTTGCTGGAACATAGATGACAAACTACAGCAAGTCGCACACAGAACGTTTAACCGCAAAGTGGTTCAACATAGATCACGGTTTTAGGGCTTTGCTGGAACATAGATGACAAACTACAGCAAGTTGCACACAGAACGTTTAGCAGCAAAGTGGTTTAACAAAGATCACGGTTTTAGGGGCTTTGCTGGAACATAGATGACAAACTACAGCAAGTCGCACACAGAACGTTTAGCAGCAAAGTGGTTCAACATAGATCACGGTTTTAGGAGCTTTGCTGGAACATAGATGACAAACTACAGCAAGTCGCACACAGAACGTTTAGCAGCAAAGTGGTTCAACATAGATCACGGTTTTAGGGGCTTTGCTGGAACATAGATGACAAACTACAGCAAGTCGCACACAGAACGTTTAACCGCAAAGTGGTTCAACATAGATCACGGTTTTAGGGGCTTTGCTGGAACATAGATGACAAACAACAGCAAGTCGCACACAGAACGTTTAGCAGCAAAGTGGTTCAACATAGATCACGGTTTTAGGGGCTTTACTGGAACACATATGACAAACTACAGCAAGTCGCACACAGAACGGTTAGCAGCAAAGTGGTTCAACATAGATCACGGTATTAGGGGCTTTGATGGAACACAAATGACAAACTACAGCAAGTTGACACAGAACGTTTAGCAGCAAAGTGGTTCAACATAGATCACGGTTTTAGGGGCTTTGCTGGAACATAGATGACAAACTACAGCAAGTTGCACACAGAACGTTTAGCAGCAAAGTGGTTCAACATAGATCACGGTTTTAGGGGCTTTGCTGGAACATAGATGACAAACTACAGCAAGTTGCACACAGAACGTTTAACCGCAAACGGGTTCAACACAGATCACGGTTTTAGGGGCTTTGCTGGAACACAGATGACAAACTACAACAAGTTGCACACAGAACGATTAACCGCAAAGTGGTTCAACATAGATCACGGTTTTAGGGGCTTTGCTGGAACATAGATGACAAACTACAGCAAGTTGCACACATAACGTTTAACAGCAAAGTGGTTCAACATAGATCACGGTTTTAGGGGCTTTGCTGGAACATAGATGACAAACTACAGCAAGTTGCACACAGAACGTTTAGCAGCAAAGTGGTTCAACATAGATCACGGTTTTAGGGGCTTTGCTGGAACACAGATGACAAACTACAGCAAGTCGCACACAGAACGTTTAGCAGCAAAGTGGTTCAACATAGATCACGGTTTTAGGGGCTTTGCTGGAACACAGATGACAAACTACAGCAAGTTGCACACAGAACGTTTAGCAGCAAAGTGGTTCAACATAGATCACGGTTTTAGGAGCTTTGCTGGAACATAGATGACAAACTAAAGCAAGTCGCACACAGAACGTTTAGCAGCAAAGTGGTTCAACATAGATCACGCTTTTAGGGGCTTTGCTGGAACATAGATGACAAACTACAGCAAGTCGCACACAGAACGTTTAACCGCAAAGTGGTTCAACATAGATCACGGTTTTAGGGGCTTTGCTGGAACATAGATGACAAAATACAGCAAGTCGCACACAGAACGTTTAGCAGCAAAGTGGTTCAACATAGATCACGGTTTTAGGAGCTTTGCTGGAACATAGATGACAAACTACAGCAATTCGCACACAGAACGTTTAGCAGCAAAGTGGTTCAACATAGATCACGGTTTTAGGGGCTTTGCTGGAACATAGATGACAAACTACAGCAAGTCGCACACAGAACGTTTAGCAGCAAAGTGGTTCAACATAGATCACGGTTTTAGGGGCTTTGCTGGAACATAGATGACAAACTACAGCAAGTTGCACACAGAACGTTTAGCAGCAAAGTGGTTCAACATAGATCACGGTTTTAGGGGCTTTGCTGGAACACAGATGACAAACTACAGCAAGTCGCACACAGAACGTTTAGCAGCAAAGTGGTTCAACATAGATCACGGTTTTAGGGGCTTTGCTGGAACACAGATGACAAACTACAGCAAGTTGCACACAGAACGTTTAGCAGCAAAGTGGTTCAACATAGATCACGGTTTTAGGAGCTTTGCTGGAACATTGATGACAAACTACAGCAAGTCGCACACAGAACGTTTAGCAGCAAAGTGGTTCAACATAGATCACGCTTTTAGGGGCTTTGCTGGAACATAGATGACAAACAACAGCAAGTCGCACACAGAACGTTTAGCAGCAAAGTGGTTCAACATAGATCACGGTTTTAGGGGCTTTGCTGGAACACATATGACAAACTACAGCAAGTCGAACACAGAACGTTTAGCAGCAAAGTGGTTCAACATAGATCACGGTATTAGGGGCTTTGATGGAACACAAATGACAAACTACAGCAAGTTGACACAGAACGTTTAGCAGCAAAGTGGTTCAACATAGATCACGGTTTTAGGGGCTTTGCTGGAACATAGATGACAAACTACAGCAAGTTGCACACAGAACGTTTAGCAGCAAAGTGGTTCAACATAGATCACGGTTTTAGGGGCTTTGCTGGAACACAGATGACAAACTACAGCAAGTCGCACACAGAACGTTTAGCAGCAAAGTGGTTCAACATAGATCACGGTTTTAGGGGCTTTGCTGGAACATAGATGACAAACTACAGCAAGTTGCACACAGAACGTTTAACCGCAAACGGGTTCAACACAGATCACGGTTTTAGGGGCTTTGCTGGAACACAGATGACAAACTACAACAAGTTGCACACAGAACGATTAACCGCAAAGTGGTTCAACATAGATCACGGTTTTAGGGGCTTTGCTGGAACATAGATGACAAACTACAGCAAGTTGCACACATAACGTTTAACAGCAAAGTGGTTCAACATAGATCACGGTTTTAGGGGCTTTGCTGGAACATAGATGACAAACTACAGCAAGTTGCACACAGAACGTTTAGCAGCAAAGTGGTTCAACATAGATCACGGTTTTAGGGGCTTTGCTGGAACACAGATGACAAACTACAGCAAGTCGCACACAGAACGTTTAGCAGCAAAGTGGTTCAACATAGATCACGGTTTTAGGGGCTTTGCTGGAACACAGATGACAAACTACAGCAAGTTGCACACAGAACGTTTAGCAGCAGAGTGGTTCAACATAGATCACGGTTTTAGGAGCTTTGCTGGAACATAGATGACAAACTACAGCAAGTCGCACACAGAACGTTTAGCAGCAAAGTGGTTCAACATAGATCACGCTTTTAGGGGCTTTGCTGGAACATAGATGACAAACTACAGCAAGTTGCACACAGAACGTTTAGCAGCAAAGTGGTTCAACATAGATCACGGTTTTAGGGGCTTTGCTGGAACATAGATGACAAACTACAGCAAGTCGCACACAGAACGTTTAGCAGCAAAGTGGTTCAACATAGATCACGGTTTTAGGAGCTTTGCTGGAACATAGATGACAAACTACAGCAAGTCGCACACAGAACGTTTAACCGCAAAGTGGTTCAACATAGATCACGGTTTTAGGGGCTTTGCTGGAACATATATGACAAAATACAGCAAGTCGCACACAGAACGTTTAGCAGCAAAGTGGTTCAACATAGATCACGGTTTTAGGAGCGTTGCTGGAACATAGATGACAAACTACAGCAAGTCGCACACAGAACGTTTAGCAGCAAAGTGGTTCAACATAGATCACGGTTTTAGGGGCTTTGCTGGAACATAGATGACAAACTACAGCAAGTTGCACACAGAACGTTTAGCAGCAAAGTGGTTCAACATAGATCACGGTTTTAGGGGCTTTGCTGGAACATAGATGACAAACTACAGCAAGTCGCACACAGAACGTTTAGCAGCAAAGTGGTTCAACATAGATCACGGTTTTAGGGGCTTTGCTGGAACATAGATGACAAACTACAGCAAGTCGCACACAGAACGTTTAACCGCAAAGTGGTTCAACATAGATCACGGTTTTAGGGGCTTTGCTGGAACATAGATGACAAACTACAGCAAGTCGCACACAGAACGTTTAACCGCAAAGTGGTTCAACATAGATCACGGTTTTAGGGCTTTGCTGGAACATAGATGACAAACTACAGCAAGTTGCACACAGAACGTTTAGCAGCAAAGTGGTTTAACATAGATCACGGTTTTAGGGGCTTTGCTGGAACATAGATGACAAACTACAGCAAGTCGCACACAGAACGTTTAGCAGCAAAGTGGTTCAACATAGATCACGGTTTTAGGGGCTTTGCTGGAACATAGATGACAAACTACAGCAAGTCGCACACAGAACGTTTAACCGCAAAGGGGTTCAACATAGATCACGGTTTTAGGGGCTTTGCTGGAACACAGATGACAAACTACAGCAAGTCGCACACAGAACGTTTAACCGCAAAGTGGTTCAACATAGATCACGGTTTTAGGGGCTTTGCTGGAACATAGATGACAAACTACAGCAAGTCGCACACAGAACGTTTAGCAGCAAAGTGGTTCAACATAGATCACGGTTTTAGGAGCTTTGCTGGAACATAGATGACAAACTACAGCAAGTCGCACACAGAACGTTTAGCAGCAAAGTGGTTCAACATAGATCACGGTTTTAGGGGCTTTGCTGGAACATAGATGACAAACAACAGCAAGTCGCACACAGAACGTTTAGCAGCAAAGTGGTTCAACATAGATCACGGTTTTAGGGGCCTTGCTGGAACACATATGACAAACTACAGCAAGTCGCACACAGAACGTTTAGCAGCAAAGTGGTTCAACATAGATCACGGTATTAGGGGCTTTGATGGAACACAAATGACAAACTACAGCAAGTTGACACAGAACGTTTAGCAGCAAAGTGGTTCAACATAGATCACGGTTTTAGGGGCTTTGCTGGAACATAGATGACAAACTACAGCAAGTTGCACACAGAACGTTTAGCAGCAAAGTGGTTCAACATAGATCACGGTTTTAGGGGCTTTGCTGGAACACAGATGACAAACTACAGCAAGTCGCACACAGAACGTTTAGCAGCAAAGTGGTTCAACATAGATCACGGTTTTAGGGGCTTTGCTGGAACATAGATGACAAACTACAGCAAGTTGCACACAGAACGTTTAGCAGCAAAGTGGTTCAACATAGATCACGGTTTTAGGGGCTTTGCTGGAACACAGATGACAAACTACAGCAAGTCGCACACAGAACGTTTAGCAGCAAAGTGGTTCAACATAGATCACGGTTTTAGGGGCTTTGCAGGAACACAGATGACAAACTACAGCAAGTTGCACACAGAACGTTTAGCAGCAAAGTGGTTCAACATAGATCACGGTTTTAGGAGCTTTGCTGGAACATTGATGACAAACTACAGCAAGTCGCACACAGAACGTTTAGCAGCAAAGTGGTTCAACATAGATCACGCTTTTAGGGGCTTTGCTGGAACATAGATGACAAACAACAGCAAGTCGCACACAGAACGTTTAGCAGCAAAGTGGTTCAACATAGATCACGGTTTTAGGGGCTTTGCTGGAACACATATGACAAACTACAGCAAGTCGAACACAGAACGTTTAGCAGCAAAGTGGTTCAACATAGATCACGGTATTAGGGGCTTTGATGGAACACAAATGACAAACTACAGCAAGTTGACACAGAACGTTTAGCAGCAAAGTGGTTCAACATAGATCACGGTTTTAGGGGCTTTGCTGGAACATAGATGACAAACTACAGCAAGTTGCACACAGAACGTTTAGCAGCAAAGTGGTTCAACATAGATCACGGTTTTAGGGGCTTTGCTGGAACACAGATGACAAACTACAGCAAGTCGCACACAGAACGTTTAGCAGCAAAGTGGTTCAACATAGATCACGGTTTTAGGGGCTTTGCTGGAACATAGATGACAAACTACAGCAAGTTGCACACAGAACGTTTAACCGCAAACGGGTTCAACACAGATCACGGTTTTAGGGGCTTTGCTGGAACACAGATGACAAACTACAACAAGTTGCACACAGAACGATTAACCGCAAAGTGGTTCAACATAGATCACGGTTTTAGGGGCTTTGCTGGAACATAGATGACAAACTACAGCAAGTTGCACACATAACGTTTAACAGCAAAGTGGTTCAACATAGATCACGGTTTTAGGGGCTTTGCTGGAACATAGATGACAAACTACAGCAAGTCGCACACAGAACGTTTAGCAGCAAAGTGGTTCAACATAGATCACGGTTTTAGGGGCTTTGCTGGAACATAGATGACAAACTACAGCAAGTTGCACACAGAACGTTTAGCAGCAAAGTGGTTCAACATAGATCACGGTTTTAGGGGCTTTGCTGGAACATAGATGACAAACTACAGCAAGTCGCACACAGAACGTTTAGCAGCAAAGTGGTTCAACATAGATCACGGTTTTAGGGGCTTTGCTGGAACATAGATGACAAACTACAGCAAGTCGCACACAGAACGTTTAACCGCAAAGTGGTTCAACATAGATCACGGTTTTAGGGGCTTTGCTGGAACATAGATGACAAACTACAGCAAGTCGCACACAGAACGTTTAACCGCAAAGTGGTTCAACATAGATCACGGTTTTAGGGCTTTGCTGGAACATAGATGACAAACTACAGCAAGTTGCACACAGAACGTTTAGCAGCAAAGTGGTTTAACATAGATCACGGTTTTAGGGGCTTTGCTGGAACATAGATGACAAACTACAGCAAGTCGCACACAGAACGTTTAGCAGCAAAGTGGTTCAACATAGATCACGGTTTTAGGGGCTTTGCTGGAACATAGATGACAAACTACAGCAAGTCGCACACAGAACGTTTAACCGCAAAGGGGTTCAACACAGATCACGGTTTTAGGGGCTTTGCTGGAACACAGATGACAAACTACAACAAGTTGCACAAAGAACGATTAACCGCAAAGTGGTTCAACATAGATCACGGTTTTAGGGGCTTTGCTGGAACATAGATGACAAACTACAGCAAGTTGCACACAGAACGTTTAACAGCAAAGTGGTTCAACATAGATCACGGTTTTAGGGGCTTTGCTGGAACATAGATGACAAACTACAGCAAGTTGCACACAGAACGTTTAGCAGCAAAGTGGTTCAACATAGATCACGGTTTTAGGGGCTTTGCTGGAACACAGATGACAAACTACAGCAAGTCGCACACAGAACGTTTAGCAGCAAAGTGGTTCAACATAGATCACGGTTTTAGGGGCTTTGCTGGAACACAGATGACAAACTACAGCAAGTTGCACACAGAACGTTTAGCAGCAAAGTGGTTCAACATAGATCACGGTTTTAGGAGCTTTGCTGGAACATAGATGACAAACTACAGCAAGTCGCACACAGAACGTTTAGCAGCAAAGTGGTTAAACATAGATCTCGCTTTTAGGGGCTTTGCTGGAACATAGATGACAAACTACAGCAAGTTGCACACAGAACGTTTAGCAGCAAAGTGGTTCAACATAGATCACGGTTTTAGGGGCTTTGCTGGAACATAGATGACAAACTACAGCAAGTCGCACACAGAACGTTTAGCAGCTAAGTGGTTCAACATAGATCACGGTTTTAGGAGCTTTGCTGGAACATAGATGACAAACTACAGCAAGTCGCACACAGAACGTTTAGCAGCAAAGTGGTTCAACATAGATCACGGTTTTAGGGGCTTTGCTGGAACATAGATGACAAACTACAGCAAGTCGCACACAGAACGTTTAGCAGCAAAGTGGTTCAACATAGATCACGGTTTTAGGAGCTTTGCTGGAACATAGATGACAAACTACAGCAAGTCGCACACAGAACGTTTAGCAGCAAAGAGGTTCAACATAGATCACGGTTTTAGGGGCTTTGCTGGAACATAGATGACAAACTACAGCAAGTCGCACACAGAACGTTTAACCGCAAAGGGGTTCTACATAGATCACGGTTTTAGGGCTTTGCTGGAACATAGATGACAAACTACAGCAAGTTGCACATAGAACGTTTAGCAGCAAAGTGGTTCAACATAGATCACGGTTTTAGGGCTTTGCTGGAACATAGATGACAAACTACAGCAAGTCGCACACAGAACGTTTAACCGCAAAGGGGTTCTACATAGATCACGGTTTTAGGGCTTTGCTGGAACATAGATGACAAACTACAGCAAGTCGCACACAGAACGTTTAACCGCAAAGGGGTTCTACATAGATCACGGTTTTAGGGCTTTGCTGGAACATAGATGACAAACTACAGCAAGTTGCACATAGAACGTTTAACCGCAAAGTGGTTCAACATAGATCACGGTTTTAGGGGCTTTGCTGAAACATAGATGACAATCTACAGCAAGTCGCACACAGAACGTTTAGCAGCAAAGTGGTTCAACATAGATCACGGTTTTAGGGGCTTTGCTGGAACATAGATGACAAACTACAGCAAGTCGCACACAGAACGTTTAGCAGCAAAGTGGTTCAACATAGATCACGGTTTTAGGAGCTTTGCTGGAACATAGATGACAAACTACAGCAAGTCGCACACAGAACGTTTAGCAGCAAAGTGGTTCAACATAGATCACGGTTTTAGGGGCTTTGCTGGAACATAGATGACAAACTACAGCAAGTTGCACACAGAACGTTTAGCAGCAAAGTGGTTCAACATAGATCACGGTTTTAGGGGCTTTGCTGGAACATAGATGACAAACTACAGCAAGTCGCACACAGAACGTTTAGCAGCAAAGTGGTTCAACATAGATCACGGTTTTAGGGGCTTTGCTGGAACATAGATGACAAACTACAGTAAGTCGCACACAGAACGTTTAACCGCAAAGTGGTTCAACATAGATCACGGTTTTAGGGGCTTTGCTGGAACATAGATGACAAACTACAGCAAGTCGCACACAGAACGTTTAACCGCAAAGGGGTTCAACATAGATCACGGTTTTAGGGGCTTTGCTGGAATACAGATGACAAACTACAGCAAGTCGCACACAGAACGTTTAACCGCAAAGTGGTTCAACATAGATCACGGTTTTAGGGGCTTTGCTGGAACATAGATGACAAACTACAGCAAGTCGCACACAGAACGTTTAGCAGCAAAGTGGTTCAACATAGATCACAATTTTAGGGGCTTTGCTGGAACATAGATGACAAACTACAGCAAGTCGCACACAGAACGTTTAACCGCAAAGTGGTTCAACATAGATCACGGTTTTAGGGGCTTTGCTGGAACATAGATGACAAACTACAGCAAGTCGCACACAGAACGTTTAGCAGCAAAGTGGTTCAACATAGATCACGGTTTTAGGAGCTTTGCTGGAACATAGATAACAAACTACAGCAAGTCGCACACAGAACGTTTAGCAGCAAAGTGGTTCAACATAGATCACGGTTTTAGGGGCTTTGCTGGAACATAGATGACAAACTACAGCAAGTTGCACACAGAACGTTTAGCAGCAAAGTGGTTCAACATAGATCACGGTTTTAGGGGCTTTGCTGGAACATAGATGACAAACTACAGCAAGTCGCACACAGAACGTTTAGCAGCAAAGTGGTTCAACATAGATCACGGTTTTTGGGGCTTTGCTGGAACATAGATGACAAACTACAGCAAGTCGCACACAGAACGTTTAACCGCAAAGTGGTTCAACATAGATCACGGTTTTAGGGGCTTTGCTGGAACATAGATGACAAACTACAGCAAGTCGCACACAGAACGTTTAACCGCAAAGGGGTTCAACATAGATCACGGTTTTAGGGGCTTTGCTGGAACACAGAGGACAAACTACAGCAAGTCGCACACAGAACGTTTAACCGCAAAGGGGTTCAACATAGATCACGGTTTTAGGGGCTTTGCTGGAACATAGATGACAAACTACAGCAAGTCGCACACAGAACGTTTAACCGCAAAGGGGTTCAACATAGATCACGGTTTTAGGGGCTTTGCTGGAACACAGATGACAAACTACAGCAAGTCGCACACAGAACGTTTAACCGCAAAGGGGTTCAACATAGATCACGGTTTTAGGGGCTTTGCTGGAACACAGATGACAAACTACAGCAAGTCGCACACAGAACGTTTAGCAGCAAAGTGGTTCAACATAGATCACGGTTTTAGGGGCTTTGCTGGAACATAGATGACAAACTACAGCAAGTCGCACACAGAACGTTTAACCGCAAAGGGGTTCAACATAGATCACGGTTTTAGGGGCTTTGCTGGAACACAGATGACAAACTACAGCAAGTCGCACACAGAACGTTTAACCGCAAAGTGGTTCAACATAGATCACGGTTTTAGGGGCTTTGCTGGAACATAGATGACAAACTACAGCAAGTCGCACACAGAACGTTTAGCAGCAAAGTGGTTCAACATAGATCACGGTTTTAGGAGCTTTGCTGGAACATAGATGACAAACTACAGCAAGTCGCACACAGAACGTTTAGCAGCAAAGTGGTTCAACATAGATCACGGTTTTAGGGGCTTTGCTGGTACATAGATGACAAACTACAGCAAGTCGCACACAGAACGTTTAACCGCAAAGTGGTTCAACATAGATCACGGTTGTAGGGGCTTTGCTTGAACACATATGACAAACTACAGCAAGTCGCACACAGAACGTTTAGCAGCAAAGTGGTTCAACATTGATCACGGTATTAGGGGCTTTGATGGAACACAAATGACAAACTACAGCAAGTTGACACAGAACGTTTAGCAGCAAAGTGGTTCAACATAGATCACGGTTTTAGGGGCTTTGCTGGAACATAGATGACAAACTACAGCAAGTTGCACACAGAACGTTTAGCAGCAAAGTGGTTCAACATAGATCACGGTTTTAGGGGCTTTGCTGGAACACAGATGACAAACTACAGCAAGTCGCACACAGAACGTTTAGCAGCAAAGTGGTTCAACATAGATCACGGTTTTAGGGGCTTTGCTGGAACATAGATGACAAACTACAGCAAGTTGCACACAGAACGTTTAACCGCAAAGGGGTTCAACACAGATCACGGTTTTAGGGGCTTTGCTGGAACACAGATGACAAACTACAACAAGTTGCACACAGAACGATTAACCGCAAAGTGGTTCAACATAGATCACGGTTTTAGGGGCTTTGCTGGAACATAGATGACAAACTACAGCAAGTTGCACACAGAACGTTTAACAGCAAAGTGGTTCAACATAGATCACGGTTTTAGGGGCTTTGCTGGAACATAGATGACAAACTACAGCAAGTTGCACACAGAACGTTTAGCAGCAAAGTGGTTCAACATAGATCACGGTTTTAGGGGCTTTGCTGGAACACAGATGACAAACTACAGCAAGTCGCACACAGAACGTTTAGCAGCAAAGTGGTTCTACATAGATCACGGTTTTAGGGGCTTTGCTGGAACACAGATGACAAACTACAGCAAGTTGCACACAGAACGTTTAGCAGCAAAGTGGTTCAACATAGATCACGGTTTTAGGGGCTTTGCTGGAACATAGATGACAAACTACAGCAAGTTGCACACAGAACGTTTAGCAGCAAAGTGGTTCAACATAGATCACGGTTTTAGGAGCTTTGCTGGAACACAAATGACAAACTACAGCAAGCCGCACACAGAACGTTTAGCAGCAAAGTGGTTTAACATAGATCACGGTTTTAGGAGCTTTGCTGGAACACAAATATCAAACTACAGCAAGCCGCACACAGAACGTTTAGCAGCAACGTGGTTCAACATAGATCACGGTTTTAGGGGCTTTGCTGGAACACATATGACAAACTACAGCAAGTTGCACACAGAACGTTTAGCAGCAAAGTGGTTCAACATAGATCACGGTTTTAGGGGCTTTGCTGATACATAGATGACAAACTACAGCAAGACGTACACAGAACGTTTAACCGCAAAGGGGTTCAACATAGATCACGGTTTTAGGGGCTTTGCTGGAACATAGATGACAAACTACAGCAAGTCGCACACAGAACGTTTAGCAGCAAAGTGGTTCAACATAGATCACGGTTTTAGGGGCTTTGCTGGAACATAGATGACAAACTACAGCAAGTCGCACACAGAACTTTTAGCAGCAAAGTGGTTCAACATAGATCACGGTTTTAGGGGCTTTGCTGGAACATAGATGACAAACTACAGCAAGTCGCACACAGAACGTTTAACCGCAAAGAGGTTCTACATAGATCACGGTTTTAGGGGCTTTGCTGGAACATAGATGACAAACTACAGCAAGTCGCACACAGAACGTTTAGCAGCAAAGGGGCTCTACATAGATCACGGTTTTAGGGGCTTTGCTGGAACATAGATGACAAACTACAGCAAGTCGCACACAGAACGTTTAACCGCAAAGAGGTTCTACATAGATCACGGTTTTAGGGGCTTTGCTGGAACATAGATGACAAACTACAGCAAGTTGCACACAGAACGTTTAGCAGCAAAGTGGTTCAACATAGATCACGGTTTTAGGGGCTTTGCTGGAACATAGATGACAAACTACAGCAAGTTGCACACAGAACGTTTAGCAGCAAAGTGGTTCAACATAGATCACGGTTTTAGGGGCTTTGCTAGAACATAGATGACAAACTACAGCAAGTCGCACACAGAATTTAGCAGCAACGTGGTTCAACATAGATCACGGTTTTAGGGGCTTTGCTAGAACATAGATGACAAACTACAGCAAGTCGCACACAGAACGTTTAACCGCAAAGGGGTTCTACATAGATCACGGTTTTAGGGGCTTTGCTGGAACATAGATGACAAACTACAGCAAGTCGCACACAGAACGTTTAGCAGCAAAGTGGTTCAACATAGATCACGGTTTTAGGGGCTTTGCTGGAACATAGATGACAATCTACAGCAAGTCGCACACAGAACGTTTAGCAGCAAAGTGGTTCAACATAGATCACGGTTTTAGGGGCTTTGCTGGAACATAGATGACAAACTACAGCAAGTCGCACACAGAACGTTTAGCAGCAAAGTGGTTCAACATAGATCACGGTTTTAGGAGCTTTGCTGGAACATAGATGACAAACTACAGCAAGTCGCACACAGAACGTTTAGCAGCAAAGTGGTTCAACATAGATCACGGTTTTAGGAGCTTTGCTGGAACATAGATAACAAACTACAGCAAGTCGCACACAGAACGTTTAGCAGCAAAGTGGTTCAACATAGATCACGGTTTTAGGGGCTTTGCTGGAACATAGATGACAAACTACAGCAAGTTGCACACAGAACGTTTAGCAGCAAAGTGGTTCAACATAGATCACGGTTTTAGGGGCTTTGCTGGAACATAGATGACAAACTACAGCAAGTCGCACACAGAACGTTTAGCAGCAAAGTGGTTCAACATAGATCACGGTTTTAGGGGCTTTGCTGGAACATAGATGACAAACTACAGTAAGTCGCACACAGAACGTTTAACCGCAAAGTGGTTCAACATAGATCACGGTTTTAGGGGCTTTGCTGGAACATAGATGACAAACTACAGCAAGTCGCACACAGAACGTTTAACCGCAAAGGGGTTCAACATAGATCACGGTTTTAGGGGCTTTGCTGGAACACAGATGACAAACTACAGCAAGTCGCACACAGAACGTTTAACCGCAAAGTGGTTCAACATAGATCACGGTTTTAGGGGCTTTGCTGGAACATAGATGACAAACTACAGCAAGTCGCACACAGAACGTTTAGCAGCAAAGTGGTTCAACATAGATCACGGTTTTAGGGGCTTTGCTGGAACATAGATGACAAACTACAGCAAGTCGCACACAGAACGTTTAACCGCAAAGTGGTTCAACATAGATCACGGTTTTAGGGGCTTTGCTGGAACATAGATGACAAACTACAGCAAGTCGCACACAGAACGTTTAGCAGCAAAGTGGTTCAACATAGATCACGGTTTTAGGAGCTTTGCTGGAACATAGATAACAAACTACAGCAAGTCGCACACAGAACGTTTAGCAGCAAAGTGGTTCAACATAGATCACGGTTTTAGGGGCTTTGCTGGAACATAGATGACAAACTACAGCAAGTTGCACACAGAACGTTTAGCAGCAAAGTGGTTCAACATAGATCACGGTTTTAGGGGCTTTGCTGGAACATAGATGACAAACTACAGCAAGTCGCACACAGAACGTTTAGCAGCAAAGTGGTTCAACATAGATCACGGTTTTAGGGGCTTTGCTGGAACATAGATGACAAACTACAGCAAGTCGCACACAGAACGTTTAACCGCAAAGTGGTTCAACATAGATCACGGTTTTAGGGGCTTTGCTGGAACATAGATGACAAACTACAGCAAGTCGCACACAGAACGTTTAACCGCAAAGGGGTTCAACATAGATCACGGTTTTAGGGGCTTTGCTGGAACACAGATGACAAACTACAGCAAGTCGCACACAGAACGTTTAACCGCAAAGTGGTTCAACATAGATCACGGTTTTAGGGGCTTTGCTGGAACATAGATGACAAACTACAGCAAGTCGCACACAGAACGTTTAGCAGCAAAGTGGTTCAACATAGATCACGGTTTTAGGAGCTTTGCTGGAACATAGATGACAAACTACAGCAAGTCGCACACAGAACGTTTAGCAGCAAAGTGTTTCAACATAGATCACGGTTTTAGGGGCTTTGCTGGAACATAGATGACAAACTACAGCAAGTCGCACACAGAACGTTTAACCGCAAAGTGGTTCAACATAGATCACGGTTTTAGGGGCTTTGCTGGAACATAGATGACAAACAACAGCAAGTCGCACACAGAACGTTTAGCAGCAAAGTGGTTCAACATAGATCACGGTTGTAGGGGCTTTGCTTGAACACATATGACAAACTACAGCAAGTCGCACACAGAACGTTTAGCAGCAAAGTGGTTCAACATAGATCACGGTATTAGGGGCTTTGATGGAACACAAATGACAAACTACAGCAAGTTGACACAGAACGTTTAGCAGCAAAGTGGTTCAACATAGATCACGGTTTTAGGGGCTTTGCTGGAACATAGATGACAAACTACAGCAAGTTGCACACAGAACGTTTAGCAGCAAAGTGGTTCAACATAGATCACGGTTTTAGGGGCTTTGCTGGAACACAGATGACAAACTACAGCAAGTCGCACACAGAACGTTTAGCAGCAAAGTGGTTCAACATAGATCACGGTTTTAGGGGCTTTGCTGGAACATAGATGACAAACTACAGCAAGTTGCACACAGAACGTTTAACCGCAAAGGGGTTCAACACAGATCACGGTTTTAGGGGCTTTGCTGGAACACAGATGACAAACTACAACAAGTTGCACACAGAACGATTAACCGCAAAGTGGTTCAACATAGATCACGGTTTTAGGGGCTTTGCTGGAACATAGATGACAAACTACAGCAAGTTGCACACAGAACGTTTAACAGCAAAGTGGTTCAACATAGATCACGGTTTTAGGGGCTTTGCTGGAACATAGATGACAAACTACAGCAAGTTGCACACAGAACGTTTAGCAGCAAAGTGGTTCAACATAGATCACGGTTTTAGGGGCTTTGCTGGAACACAGATGACAAACTACAGCAAGTCGCACACAGAACGTTTAGCAGCAAAGTGGTTCTACATAGATCACGGTTTTAGGGGCTTTGCTGGAACACAGATGACAAACTACAGCAAGTTGCACACAGAACGTTTAGCAGCAAAGTGGTTCAACATAGATCACGGTTTTAGGGGCTTTGCTGGAACATAGATGACAAACTACAGCAAGTTGCACACAGAACGTTTAGCAGCAAAGTGGTTCAACATAGATCACGGTTTTAGGGGCTTTGCTGGAACATAGATGACAAACTACAGCAAGTCGCACACAGAACGTTTAACCGCAAAGGGGTTCAACATAGATCACGGTTTTAGGGGCTTTGCTGGAACACAGATGACAAACTACAGCAAGTCGCACACAGAACGTTTAGCAGCAAAGTGGTTCAACATAGATCACGGTTTTAGGGGCTTTGCTGGAACATAGATGACAAACTACAGCAAGTCGCACACAGAACGTTTAACCGCAAAGGGGTTCAACATAGATCACGGTTTTAGGGGCTTTGCTGGAACACAGATGACAAACTACAGCAAGTCGCACACAGAACGTTTAACCGCAAAGTGGTTCAACATAGATCACGGTTTTAGGGGCTTTGCTGGAACATAGATGACAAACTACAGCAAGTCGCACACAGAACGTTTAGCAGCAAAGTGGTTCAACATAGATCACGGTTTTAGGAGCTTTGCTGGAACATAGATGACAAACTACAGCAAGTCGCACACAGAACGTTTAGCAGCAAAGTGGTTCAACATAGATCACGGTTTTAGGGGCTTTGCTGGTACATAGATGACAAACTACAGCAAGTCGCACACAGAACGTTTAACCGCAAAGTGGTTCAACATAGATCACGGTTGTAGGGGCTTTGCTTGAACACATATGACAAACTACAGCAAGTCGCACACAGAACGTTTAGCAGCAAAGTGGTTCAACATTGATCACGGTATTAGGGGCTTTGATGGAACACAAATGACAAACTACAGCAAGTTGACACAGAACGTTTAGCAGCAAAGTGGTTCAACATAGATCACGGTTTTAGGGGCTTTGCTGGAACATAGATGACAAACTACAGCAAGTTGCACACAGAACGTTTAGCAGCAAAGTGGTTCAACATAGATCACGGTTTTAGGGGCTTTGCTGGAACACAGATGACAAACTACAGCAAGTCGCACACAGAACGTTTAGCAGCAAAGTGGTTCAACATAGATCACGGTTTTAGGGGCTTTGCTGGAACATAGATGACAAACTACAGCAAGTTGCACACAGAACGTTTAACCGCAAAGGGGTTCAACACAGATCACGGTTTTAGGGGCTTTGCTGGAACACAGATGACAAACTACAACAAGTTGCACACAGAACGATTAACCGCAAAGTGGTTCAACATAGATCACGGTTTTAGGGGCTTTGCTGGAACATAGATGACAAACTACAGCAAGTTGCACACAGAACGTTTAACAGCAAAGTGGTTCAACATAGATCACGGTTTTAGGGGCTTTGCTGGAACATAGATGACAAACTACAGCAAGTTGCACACAGAACGTTTAGCAGCAAAGTGGTTCAACATAGATCACGGTTTTAGGGGCTTTGCTGGAACACAGATGACAAACTACAGCAAGTCGCACACAGAACGTTTAGCAGCAAAGTGGTTCTACATAGATCACGGTTTTAGGGGCTTTGCTGGAACACAGATGACAAACTACAGCAAGTTGCACACAGAACGTTTAGCAGCAAAGTGGTTCAACATAGATCACGGTTTTAGGGGCTTTGCTGGAACATAGATGACAAACTACAGCAAGTTGCACACAGAACGTTTAGCAGCAAAGTGGTTCAACATAGATCACGGTTTTAGGAGCTTTGCTGGAACACAAATGACAAACTACAGCAAGCCGCACACAGAACGTTTAGCAGCAAAGTGGTTTAACATAGATCACGGTTTTAGGAGCTTTGCTGGAACACAAATATCAAACTACAGCAAGCCGCACACAGAACGTTTAGCAGCAACGTGGTTCAACATAGATCACGGTTTTAGGGGCTTTGCTGGAACACATATGACAAACTACAGCAAGTTGCACACAGAACGTTTAGCAGCAAAGTGGTTCAACATAGATCACGGTTTTAGGGGCTTTGCTGATACATAGATGACAAACTACAGCAAGACGTACACAGAACGTTTAACCGCAAAGGGGTTCAACATAGATCACGGTTTTAGGGGCTTTGCTGGAACATAGATGACAAACTACAGCAAGTCGCACACAGAACGTTTAGCAGCAAAGTGGTTCAACATAGATCACGGTTTTAGGGGCTTTGCTGGAACATAGATGACAAACTACAGCAAGTCGCACACAGAACTTTTAGCAGCAAAGTGGTTCAACATAGATCACGGTTTTAGGGGCTTTGCTGGAACATAGATGACAAACTACAGCAAGTCGCACACAGAACGTTTAACCGCAAAGAGGTTCTACATAGATCACGGTTTTAGGGGCTTTGCTGGAACATAGATGACAAACTACAGCAAGTCGCACACAGAACGTTTAGCAGCAAAGGGGCTCTACATAGATCACGGTTTTAGGGGCTTTGCTGGAACATAGATGACAAACTACAGCAAGTCGCACACAGAACGTTTAACCGCAAAGAGGTTCTACATAGATCACGGTTTTAGGGGCTTTGCTGGAACATAGATGACAAACTACAGCAAGTTGCACACAGAACGTTTAGCAGCAAAGTGGTTCAACATAGATCACGGTTTTAGGGGCTTTGCTGGAACATAGATGACAAACTACAGCAAGTTGCACACAGAACGTTTAGCAGCAAAGTGGTTCAACATAGATCACGGTTTTAGGGGCTTTGCTAGAACATAGATGACAAACTACAGCAAGTCGCACACAGAATTTAGCAGCAACGTGGTTCAACATAGATCACGGTTTTAGGGGCTTTGCTAGAACATAGATGACAAACTACAGCAAGTCGCACACAGAACGTTTAACCGCAAAGGGGTTCTACATAGATCACGGTTTTAGGGGCTTTGCTGGAACATAGATGACAAACTACAGCAAGTCGCACACAGAACGTTTAGCAGCAAAGTGGTTCAACATAGATCACGGTTTTAGGGGCTTTGCTGGAACATAGATGACAATCTACAGCAAGTCGCACACAGAACGTTTAGCAGCAAAGTGGTTCAACATAGATCACGGTTTTAGGGGCTTTGCTGGAACATAGATGACAAACTACAGCAAGTCGCACACAGAACGTTTAGCAGCAAAGTGGTTCAACATAGATCACGGTTTTAGGAGCTTTGCTGGAACATAGATGACAAACTACAGCAAGTCGCACACAGAACGTTTAGCAGCAA
Organism: Prosapia bicincta; assembly: GCA_036971475.1. Lineage (NCBI taxonomy): Eukaryota > Metazoa > Arthropoda > Insecta > Hemiptera > Cercopidae > Prosapia > Prosapia bicincta. The sequence goes on from JBAIZL010000002.1 coordinate 9,747,701, forward strand.
AGTGGTTCAACATAGATCACGGTTTTAGGAGCTTTGCTGGAACATAGATAACAAACTACAGCAAGTCGCACACAGAACGTTTAGCAGCAAAGTGGTTCAACATAGATCACGGTTTTAGGGGCTTTGCTGGAACATAGATGACAAACTACAGCAAGTTGCACACAGAACGTTTAGCAGCAAAGTGGTTCAACATAGATCACGGTTTTAGGGGCTTTGCTGGAACATAGATGACAAACTACAGCAAGTCGCACACAGAACGTTTAGCAGCAAAGTGGTTCAACATAGATCACGGTTTTAGGGGCTTTGCTGGAACATAGATGACAAACTACAGTAAGTCGCACACAGAACGTTTAACCGCAAAGTGGTTCAACATAGATCACGGTTTTAGGGGCTTTGCTGGAACATAGATGACAAACTACAGCAAGTCGCACACAGAACGTTTAACCGCAAAGGGGTTCAACATAGATCACGGTTTTAGGGGCTTTGCTGGAACACAGATGACAAACTACAGCAAGTCGCACACAGAACGTTTAACCGCAAAGTGGTTCAACATAGATCACGGTTTTAGGGGCTTTGCTGGAACATAGATGACAAACTACAGCAAGTCGCACACAGAACGTTTAGCAGCAAAGTGGTTCAACATAGATCACGGTTTTAGGGGCTTTGCTGGAACATAGATGACAAACTACAGCAAGTCGCACACAGAACGTTTAACCGCAAAGTGGTTCAACATAGATCACGGTTTTAGGGGCTTTGCTGGAACATAGATGACAAACTACAGCAAGTCGCACACAGAACGTTTAGCAGCAAAGTGGTTCAACATAGATCACGGTTTTAGGAGCTTTGCTGGAACATAGATAACAAACTACAGCAAGTCGCACACAGAACGTTTAGCAGCAAAGTGGTTCAACATAGATCACGGTTTTAGGGGCTTTGCTGGAACATAGATGACAAACTACAGCAAGTTGCACACAGAACGTTTAGCAGCAAAGTGGTTCAACATAGATCACGGTTTTAGGGGCTTTGCTGGAACATAGATGACAAACTACAGCAAGTCGCACACAGAACGTTTAGCAGCAAAGTGGTTCAACATAGATCACGGTTTTAGGGGCTTTGCTGGAACATAGATGACAAACTACAGCAAGTCGCACACAGAACGTTTAACCGCAAAGTGGTTCAACATAGATCACGGTTTTAGGGGCTTTGCTGGAACATAGATGACAAACTACAGCAAGTCGCACACAGAACGTTTAACCGCAAAGGGGTTCAACATAGATCACGGTTTTAGGGGCTTTGCTGGAACACAGATGACAAACTACAGCAAGTCGCACACAGAACGTTTAACCGCAAAGTGGTTCAACATAGATCACGGTTTTAGGGGCTTTGCTGGAACATAGATGACAAACTACAGCAAGTCGCACACAGAACGTTTAGCAGCAAAGTGGTTCAACATAGATCACGGTTTTAGGAGCTTTGCTGGAACATAGATGACAAACTACAGCAAGTCGCACACAGAACGTTTAGCAGCAAAGTGTTTCAACATAGATCACGGTTTTAGGGGCTTTGCTGGAACATAGATGACAAACTACAGCAAGTCGCACACAGAACGTTTAACCGCAAAGTGGTTCAACATAGATCACGGTTTTAGGGGCTTTGCTGGAACATAGATGACAAACAACAGCAAGTCGCACACAGAACGTTTAGCAGCAAAGTGGTTCAACATAGATCACGGTTGTAGGGGCTTTGCTTGAACACATATGACAAACTACAGCAAGTCGCACACAGAACGTTTAGCAGCAAAGTGGTTCAACATAGATCACGGTATTAGGGGCTTTGATGGAACACAAATGACAAACTACAGCAAGTTGACACAGAACGTTTAGCAGCAAAGTGGTTCAACATAGATCACGGTTTTAGGGGCTTTGCTGGAACATAGATGACAAACTACAGCAAGTTGCACACAGAACGTTTAGCAGCAAAGTGGTTCAACATAGATCACGGTTTTAGGGGCTTTGCTGGAACACAGATGACAAACTACAGCAAGTCGCACACAGAACGTTTAGCAGCAAAGTGGTTCAACATAGATCACGGTTTTAGGGGCTTTGCTGGAACATAGATGACAAACTACAGCAAGTTGCACACAGAACGTTTAACCGCAAAGGGGTTCAACACAGATCACGGTTTTAGGGGCTTTGCTGGAACACAGATGACAAACTACAACAAGTTGCACACAGAACGATTAACCGCAAAGTGGTTCAACATAGATCACGGTTTTAGGGGCTTTGCTGGAACATAGATGACAAACTACAGCAAGTTGCACACAGAACGTTTAACAGCAAAGTGGTTCAACATAGATCACGGTTTTAGGGGCTTTGCTGGAACATAGATGACAAACTACAGCAAGTTGCACACAGAACGTTTAGCAGCAAAGTGGTTCAACATAGATCACGGTTTTAGGGGCTTTGCTGGAACACAGATGACAAACTACAGCAAGTCGCACACAGAACGTTTAGCAGCAAAGTGGTTCTACATAGATCACGGTTTTAGGGGCTTTGCTGGAACACAGATGACAAACTACAGCAAGTTGCACACAGAACGTTTAGCAGCAAAGTGGTTCAACATAGATCACGGTTTTAGGGGCTTTGCTGGAACATAGATGACAAACTACAGCAAGTTGCACACAGAACGTTTAGCAGCAAAGTGGTTCAACATAGATCACGGTTTTAGGAGCTTTGCTGGAACACAAATGACAAACTACAGCAAGCCGCACACAGAACGTTTAGCAGCAAAGTGGTTTAACATAGATCACGGTTTTAGGAGCTTTGCTGGAACACAAATATCAAACTACAGCAAGCCGCACACAGAACGTTTAGCAGCAACGTGGTTCAACATAGATCACGGTTTTAGGGGCTTTGCTGGAACACAGATGACAAACTACAGCAAGTTGCACACAGAACGTTTAGCAGCAAAGTGGTTCAACATAGATCACGGTTTTAGGGGCTTTGCTGGAACATAGATGACAAACTACAGCAAGCCGCACACAGAACGTTTAGCAGCAACGTGGTTCAACATAGATCACGGTTTTAGGGGCTTTGCTGGAACACATATGACAAACTACAGCAAGTTGCACACAGAACGTTTAGCAGCAAAGTGGTTCAACATAGATCACGGTTTTAGGGGCTTTGCTGATACATAGATGACAAACTACAGCAAGACGTACACAGAACGTTTAACCGCAAAGGGGTTCAACATAGATCACGGTTTTAGGGGCTTTGCTGGAACATAGATGACAAACTACAGCAAGTCGCACACAGAACGTTTAGCAGCAAAGTGGTTCAACATAGATCACGGTTTTAGGGGCTTTGCTGGAACATAGATGACAAACTACAGCAAGTCGCACACAGAACTTTTAGCAGCAAAGTGGTTCAACATAGATCACGGTTTTAGGGGCTTTGCTGGAACATAGATGACAAACTACAGCAAGTCGCACACAGAACGTTTAACCGCAAAGAGGTTCTACATAGATCACGGTTTTAGGGGCTTTGCTGGAACATAGATGACAAACTACAGCAAGTCGCACACAGAACGTTTAGCAGCAAAGGGGTTCAACATAGATCACGGTTTTAGGGGCTTTGCTGGAACATAGATGACAAACTACAGCAAGTTGCACACAGAACGTTTAGCAGCAAAGTGGTTCAACATAGATCACGGTTTTAGGGGCTTTGCTAGAACATAGATGACAAACTACAGCAAGTCGCACACAGAACGTTTAGCAGCAAAGTGGTTCAACATAGATCACGGTTTTAGGGGCTTTGCTGGAACATAGATGACAAACTACAGCAAGTTGCACACAGAACGTTTAGCAGCAAAGTGGTTCAACATAGATCACGGTTTTAGGGGTTTTGTTGGAACACAAATGACAAACTACAGCAAGACGCAAGCAGAACGTTTAGCAGCAAAGTGGTTCAACATAGATCACGGTTTTAGGGGTTTTGCTGGAACACAAATGACAAACTACAGCAAGTTGCACACAGAACGTTTAGCAGCAAAGTGGTTCAACATAGATCACGGTTTTAGGGGTTTTGTTGGAACACAAATGACAAACTACAGCAAGACGCAAGCAGAACGTTTAGCAGCAAAGTGGTTTAACATAGATCACGGTTTTAGGGGTTTTGTTGGAACACAGATGACAAACTCCAGCAAGACGCAAGCAGAACGTTTAGCAGCAAAGTGGTTCAACATAGATCACGGTTTTAGGGGTTTTGTTGGAACACAAATGACAAACTACAGCAAGACGCAAGCAGAACGTTTAGCAGCAAAGTGGTTTAACATAGATCACGGTTTTAGGGGTTTTGTTGGAACACAAATGACAAACTCCAGCAAGACGCAAGCAGAACGTTTAGCAGCAAAGTGGTTCAACATAGATCACGGTTTTAGGGGTTTTGTTGGAACACAAATGACAAACTACAGCAAGTCGCACACAGAACGTTTAGCAGCAAAGTGGTTTAACACAGATCACGGTTTTAGGGGTTTTGTTGGAACACAAATGACAAACTACAGCAAGACGCAAGCAGAACGTTTAACCGCAAAGTGGTTCAACATAGATCACGGTTTTAGGGGTTTTGTTGGAACACAAATGACAAACTACAGCAAGTTGCACACAGAACGTTTAGCAGCAAAGCGGTTTAACACAGATCACGGTTTTAGGGGTTTTGTTGGAACACAGATGACAAACTACAGCAAGACGCAAGCAGAACGTTTAGTCTACCGTTGAGTAATATATCAAGTGATATCGAGTTAATGAATGTTAACAGGAGGTATAACCGTAGATAGAACGCGTTTTACAAGCAACGGGACGCTCTAACAATATTTCACAGCTGAATTAGCTGTCAACTGACCTTGATGGGGCAACATATGAGATGACCTTCCTCCTCGGTTAAGCATATCTCCAGGCACATGTCCTGTTTGAGGAAGTAACTCATGTTTACTTTAGCCGGGTCCGTAACTGTTAGTAATGGGTCGCGACCGAGCATCAGGAATACTTGACGACGCATTTTGTATTCACAGCGTGTAACACGTTGAAAATAAAAATATGGGTTCAAGTGCTTTTCAAATTCCATCACGTCCTGAATAATGTTTTTGAAAATAGCAATTGAAACTAAGAAAACTACAAAATATTGTAGGAAATGGGATAATTTTTGTTTACGAAATAATACTTTAGCCGGAATAAAAATAAGAAAGATTTAAGAATAGCTTGGGACTTTTACGCGTACACTAACAACCAAACAAAGACTTTTTTACATCATTTACTAAACACCGAGATACCTCTTCAAAATGGCTTTACCATGAGGTTTTTACATAATACAGCCTGCTAACTATAAGAGTTTTTTTATTTACACATGGTTTTGTTTGTTTTACGACTATGGTCATAAGACTATGATTGGATATGAAAGAATAAAGAGACATGAGATTAATGTAAGATTTGGAGTATAACAACAATCTCATAATAGATGAATTAATAATATATAGATATGTATGTTGAGGCGCGCACGCAAGCACGCACACGCACAAATGGAGATAGGCCCAGTAATTATTCGCTAGGAAAAAGTCTCATTAAAATTTTTAAAAAAGTATATAAAATATATATATATATATATATATATATATATATATATATATATATATATATATATATATATATATAAAGAACTAGGTCAAAATACAAATACAAGAATTGAAATTGAATTTACAATTCAAGGCTTTTCGTTGGCTAACTACCAAAACCATCAGGAATATTAAACAATTGTTTGATGATGTTGCTAACGAAAAGCCTTGAATTGTAAATTCAATTATAATTCTTGTATTTGTATTTTGACTTAGTTCTTTATTAATACACAAGAATACATATTGCGATATATATAAATAGTTCTTCAAATCTTATTTTAAATGATCTGGTTGTTTTCCCTATGTAAAATGTGTTGCAGTCGTTACATGTAATTTTGTAAATTCCTGATAGGTTATGTTTTTCTGGTTTTGTTTTGTGGTTTGTGTTATTAGGATATTTTATTATTTTGTTGTTTGGTTTGTATGTTGGAGTGTATAGTATTCTTTGTTCTATATATTTGTTAATTTTTCAATTTTGTTATTTTTGTATTTATATTTTAGGTAGATTTTATTATTTTTATGTTTAGGTTGTAGTATTGTGTTGAAGTTAGGGTTTATTTTATTGTATATGTTTTTCATAGTTAAACTTAACAGTAAAATTAGCACTTACAGTAACATGATAAATAAAGCAATAAAATACACACAAGATAATAAACAAAAATTAAATGAAGAATTAGATAACATTAAAAAAATAGCAATAGAAAATGGATAGAACAAACACCTTTCATAAAACATATTTATACAATAAATTTACAAAAAAAACCTAACCTCAACACAACACTACAACCTGAACACAAAAATATTAAAAATAAAAAAATCTACCTAAAATAAAATACACCAATAACAAAATAGAAAATATAACACATATACACAACAAAGAACACTAAACTCCAACAAACAGACCAAACAACAAAATAATAAAATATCTTAATAATACAAACCACAAAACATATACAGAAAAACATAACCTATAGAAATTTACAAAATTACATGTAACGACTGCAACACATTTTACATAGGGAAAACAACCAGATCATTTAAAATAAGATTTGAAGAACATTATAGAGCATTCAAAAATAAAATTACAAAAACATCAAATGTTGCAACACACCTAATACCATATAAACATGAAATAAGAAATTACGAAAATAACCTAACCATACTTGAAATAAATAATAACCCAATAGAACTAAACTCACTAGAAAAATACCACATTTATAAAAACATACACAACAATTTAATGAACCTACAGACAACATATACAGAAGACATACTATTCAAAATCATTATACACGCGGCTCATGAGGAAATGTTTGGGACGTCAACAAATAAAAACATCACGGACCGAACATCCACACCAGAAAAATAGAGAAAAATTAAGCAGTGATTCGACAATGGTCAAGTAACCGAAAGGTGCCTTATCACAAAAGGTAAAATTATTGTACTTAGTGGTGGAAAAAATTATCTACAAGTAATAATACTAACTTCATAAAGTCAGTGCAATGGAAAAATAATGGACAACATGAAATATCACGATATATATATATATATTGTTTGAATGGATTGCCTATAAGGCATCATCAGTAAAATTGTAGCCTACTCGTGCTATCGCAACAACAATATTGTATTATTGCTACGATGATATTGTAATAAAGCAACAATGATACTATATTATAGCAAACAATATTGTATAAATACAGCAATAAAACCAACACACAGAATCCAGTTGTGACTGGGAGTTGTCTATACGATGCTCAGCGATGCGTAAGCTTCAAGACTGAAAACATATCGAACTCACGGTCATAAAACACTCAGTGTCTCTGCAATGTTGCCATTAGAAACACATCAAGGCGTAAACATTAAATTACCGTAATCACCAAGAGACCGGTCTATAAACCTGGCCATGTGTTGGAGTTCTAAACTAATATAAAGTGAAAAAAAAAGATTTAAAACCACCGCAGCGATAAAGATATTTTTATTATTGCATTAGAGAAACAGGAACGCCATTAAACACAACACAAAGAAAACACATTAAAATTTGGTCATCGAGCGCTACGCCCATTCATTGCCAGAGTGGGGTTTTACAAATCTGAGCGCAATAAAGGCACAGAGAGAACAGATGAACAAATAACAAGTATAAGCTTTATAGCGTAGCTTTATACAGTTAAACCATAAAAACTGTTCTTCAAATTGTAAATAGTAATTAGATCCCGTTACACTGAAGATGAAATAACATTTGGCACGTTTGGGCTATAGTGGTGATAAACCGACTGAAGATAAGGCCTTTATTTGAAGGCAATGCGTTTACAGTTGTGTAAAATATTTACAATGCATTATCGGAGTCGCTTTTGGCATTCTGAGGTTAAACTCGCGTCTGGCAAGAGGGGAGATTAACAGCAGGGATTTCCTCTTGTTCATCCAATAGAAGTCACCTATGGTGCCGAGGGAAGTAGAATTAGAAAATACAAAAATAATGCCAACTAAATATGCAGAACTCTTGTATATGTATTGCTTTTGAATTATATAAACATTGTGTGTGTGTGTGTGTGTGTGTGTGTGTGTGTGTGTGTGTGTGTGTGTGTGTGTGTGTGTGTGTGTGTGTTGTGTGTGTGTGTGTGTGCGTGCGTGCGACAATCCTCAAGTCACACAACATACTGTCCCTTAATGGCATTGATCGGAAATGGTTAAATAACTAAAAGCACGCCCCGTTTAACCCACAGAACAAAGAACACATACGGGTCTCACAGAATCGAACCTACGCCTATAGTCCTATAGACTGATACGGGAAACTTCTGAGTAACTGTTTAGGATAATTATTGAGAGAAAGGGCAAAGGGGCATATTTCTGACAGCGCAGAACAGGAAATGGGCGACGGTGTCTATCGAGCGGTTTGACAATGATTTTGTCAAAGCGAAAGTAGTTTGTTTTAGTAGAAATGTGTAATGTTTCTGTGCAAATGCAGTGTTTAAATTAACATTTTCGAAGGATTTTATCGATTTAAAAATTGCTCAATACTATATCTAGCCAGATGATATTTCATCAGCTCCATACGCGTTTACAACGTGCAGAACATATTTATCGTTTTCCGACATGGTTGTATTTACATAAAATGTACACGATACTTATAGATAATGTGTAGTGGGTTTGTAAAGATTTATGGATGTTTTGCGTTACAAGTTACTTCGTAATGTAACGACCTTTCCAATTCCTTCTATTAGTTCACACTCTCCTTATAAATATCTTGTTCAATCTTTCAACCGTTAATAAAATACATTTTATTCATTCAATCATGATCAAATATTTTTTCTAAACTGGTAGTGGATTACATTTGATGTTAATACGGGTTTTTTAAAATATTAACTCACTAATTAAATTTGAGGAATTATTTTTAGTTTTATATTTGAGAGAAACATTTTACTAAGAGGCATGGTATGCAATGTAGTTATTTCCTCCCATTTGACTTAAAATTAAAGTGATAACATGGTTTTATGTTATAGGCTAAGAGTGGTAGAACAGCTGTTACAACGCATACGTTAGGTTACTTTACTTGTATTAATTGCCATTATTTAATAAAAAGCAACTAAAATAAACTTTTTCTTTGTTGGCCTGAGTAGGAATTGACTTTATACTTGTTCTCACCTCTAAACAGCATATTCCGATATGTAAACAGTTACATGTATCTGAACTCGTTCTTAAAACACTGGCCATATCCTCAGGGCTCAGGGATAGTTAAGGCTAGTGTTAACTATCACCCTCATCATTTAAACAAAAACTAAATGCTACTATAGGTATGAGTTTATTCATTTTAATATGAGTTGAACTCTACAACTATTTTTTTTTAACAGTTATAATCGTAGTTAATAGAAAACTGTGTCCGTGTACACAATAAAAAGATAGCGCTGATAAGATGGAGGACATGCGATAGATTGATAAAAAAGCGAGATTACTGTACCCGTATTTACAGCTACTGACTGAAACGTGGAATATTGTAACAATGTATTTGGTGTTGCAATGTCGATCGAACCGTCCACTGTCTTGAATCACAGACGACCGCGGTATCTACCTCAGCAGTTGAAATAATATTGCAATGTTTACTCTGGAAGGAAGGCTTTTTGCTCTTTAGGCACATTTAGTATTGTTTACTTGTTAGGAAAACAAAGCTTAATATTTACACAAGTTTACAATTTGTTTACGAATCAGCTGTTTTGTTGATACAGAGAAATACAAAGTTAATTATTTTAAACTGATTCTTCAAACAATTTACCAACATTTTTCCCTAAAATACTTAACCATATACATACATACAAATATATATATACTTAATATCCCTATCCTACCTAACCTTATCCCCAGCGATACCTACACAACCAAGATGTCACTTACGGTCTGAATTGACGATGGGACAAATCTCTTGAAACGGTTGTCTTCAATAATCAAAAAGTAAGTGCTACTAACTATAAGCATGTGAACATATCAACATATGTTTAAGTGTTTTAGTAGGAAACTAGTAGCTGATATCAAACAATATATTTTCTCTGCTACGAATAATAAAGTGATGACAAAATTAATAGTTTCTAATGGCTCTTTTAAACAAAAGCCTACGTATAATTAGGAATTAGCTAGACTCCGGATAGATGGCAATTAGGTCTAGTTCAGGGTATGTATACTCAGCTCCAGGGGTGGTTACTGGTCTACCCTTCCTTATCTATACCTCTTTATGACCCCGATAGAGAAAAGGTCTATTTCCACGCAATCCTGTAGAAATACCATCATGAACCCCCCCCCCTAATATCTTCTCTTTGGGACTCATGTGTCTCTACCTATATACAAGCTTATACTTCGTGAGCAATGATAGTGATAGTGGGTCAGTCGTAACAAAGGGAGAGAAAATACTATAGAATCCTGCACAAATCATGCATTTACCCCCTCATAGTATCTTCTATTAGGGTACTTATGTGTATCTACCCTTCAGTCTACCTATATATATAAGTATTGTGTATATACACAATGTATTTGTACTGACTCTCTACCTACAGTCTCGCCTACAGCGATCTCTAAAGGCCAAGTGCACGGTTACTTGGTCCTCACTAGGGTCAACTTATGTGTCTCCCTACCCTTCGCTCTACCTATATACACAAGCCTATCATTCTTAATCAATGAAAGTGGTAGTGGATCAGTCTTAAAGCTCTTAAAGAAAGGGTCGTGTGTGTGTGTGAGAGAGAGAGAGAGAGAGAGAGAGAGAGAGAGAGAGAGAGAGAGTGAGAGTGAGAGAGAGAGAGAGAGAGAGAGAGAGAGAGATGGATGTTCAAGTGTCATTACCTGTGACACATAGTTTTCTTATGAATGTCTAAACACGATGTGTTCATCAATATTACGATTAAACAGAATTGATCAACTACAACTAGAAGTCGATTAATTCAGGTGCTGGTTCAGGTACACAACTTAACCCAGATTCATCTGCTCCGTCTAGTCAGACATCGTCCAGAGTACAGTAGGTTAATTTTAATCGGCAAACCAGCGCGTTAGAGCGCTGATTCGATTCGATATAGATGCATTCGATTTATTAACCCACAGAAACCGCTTATTATCTCCAGGTCGACGTTTTAGTCGCCATTAATTACCTATTGAAATTGACCTTGCCTCAAAACAATGTACAATCAATTAATCGACGCGTGGGTTCGAGTTGCACCCTTGATCACAACGATTTCGTTGCCGGCATTTCTGTTGACGATATCTAGTCAACACTGGGCATTTTATGGAGCCTGCCGTGAGTGTGCTTCTACTATATGCTAGGAAATTTAAACTATAAAAAAATATTTCTGTAGAAAACTAAAAGACACAAAGTTGTTAATATTTTTGTTTGTTATACATCGACTAGTTAATATTTTTGCGGGTTGCAAGATTTATAACTAAACTGGCCATTTCTCTTCATTTTTCACTTCCTTCTATTAGTTAACACTCTCCCTATAGATATCTTGTTCAAATTGTCATCCAAAGTTCAAATACATTTTTAAACTTGTAGTGGATGACACTTGATGTTGACAGTTTTTTTTTTTTAATGCAGTATTAATTCCTTAATTAAATTTAATAATGAATTAATCTTGATTTTGAGGAAAACCTTTCACAAAAGGGGCAAGGTATGCAATATTAAGGCTTGTTATTGGCTTATAATAAGTAATAGCATATGATTTCATAAAACAGGTGATTTTATGTTATACGTTATGTAATAGAACAGCTGTTTTAACGCTTAGGTTATGTTACTTTATTAAAATAATTGTAATTATTTAATAAAAATAAAATAAAATACTTCTTTGCTGACCAAAGTAGGGATTGACTTTAGAAAATATTTGTTTATATTACTTTATCTTAAAGGCATTCCCTTTTATTTTCAATTTCCCCTTATTTGTCAGAGATGAATGCAAACAGTAAATGTGAGGTTCAAGCACTAGCCCTTGGATACATACGCTCACCGATGCAAAGCCACTAACAGTAGCATACATTTAGATCAAGGAAAACAGGTCAAAGTAGAATTTTCACTACAACTAGCTAATTAGCCTATGAATCATAACCACTCTCTATTCGTGTTTTCTCCTTGACAACTTAGAAACGTTCAGAAACACAATAGAAAAGCCTTTATTTAGATCTTTTGACAAGCAAAAGTACATATTTATTTTTACATATAATTTTTATTTCCTTAACAAAATACGACTTTATTAATACACTGCTTCAAGGTTAATACAGTTAAGTAAGTCTGAGAATGATTTTTTTGACACCGCTGATTTCATAGCGTATTTTGTAACCACTGCTTGCAGATAAGAACATTGGTTATTCCCTGATGGTTTGTGACCGGACTGTATACAAGTGTTTATAATATTAAAACCTGGTAGTAATATAACTTACAAGTGTTACCGAGCTCTATTTAAATTTCTAACACATTAAAAATCTTACCTTGAAACAGGAGACCGCCTGAGCAGAACGCAAATTAAAATATCTGTAAAAAAAGACAAAATCATTTTTTGCGGCAATTTATAAGATAATGAAGTAATATTCTTATTAGTTATAAATTATATTTACCTTACGAGTTTGTTGTTTCGATATGTAACACCAAGATATTATTATATTATTAGATCAGATATTACTACCAGCTAGACATGAGCACGACCTCCTACATATGATCAGGAGACTAGATATTACTGCTAGCTAGACTTGAGCACAACCTCCTACATATGATCAGGAGACTAGATATTACTGCCAGCTAATCTTGAGCACGACCTCCTACATAGGATCAGGAGACTAGATATTACTGCCAGCTAATCTTGAGCACGACCTCCTACATAGGATCAGGAGACTAGATATTACTGCCAGCTAATCTTGAGCACGACCTCCTACAAATGATCACGAGACTAGATATTACCGCTAGCTAATCTTGAGCACGACCTCCTACATAGGATCAGGAGACTAGATATTACTGCCAGCTAATCTTGAGCACGACCTCCTACATAGGATCAGGAGACTAGATATTACTGCCAGCTAATCTTGAGCACGACCTCCTACATATGATCAGGAGACTAGATATTACTGCTAGCTAGACTTGAGCACAACCTCCTACATATGATCAGGAGACTAGATATTACTGCCAGCTAATCTTGAGCACGACCTCCTACATAGGATCAGGAGACTAGATATTACTGCCAGCTAATCTTGAGCACGACCTCCTACAAATGATCACGAGACTAGATATTACCGCTAGCTAATCTTAAGCACGATCTCTACATATAATCAGGAGACTAGATAATAATGCCAGTTATTCTTGAGCATGAATGTGGATGACCTACATATTATCAAGAGACTAGATATTACTGCCAGCTAATCTTGAGCACGACCTCCTACATAGGATCAGGAGACTAGATATTACTGCCAGCTAATATTGAGCACGACCTTCTACAAATGATCACGAGACTAGATATTACCGCTAGCTAATCTTAAGCACGATCTCTACATATAATCAGGAGACTAGATAATAATGCCAGTTATTCTTGAGCATGAATGTGGATGACCTACATATTATCAAGAGACTAGATATTACTGCCAGCTAATCTTGAGCACGACCTCCTACATAGGATCAGGAGACTAGATATTACTGCCAGCTAATCTTGAGCACGACCTCCTACATAGGATCAGGAGACTAGATATTACTGCCAGCTAATCTTGAGCACGACCTCCTACAAATGATCACGAGACTAGATATTACCGCTAGCTAATCTTAAGCACGATCTCTACATATAATCAGGAGACTAGATAATAATGCCAGTTATTCTTGAGCATGAATGTGGATGACCTACATATTATCAAGAGACTAGATATTACTGCCAGTTAATCTTGAGCACGACCTCCTACATAGGATCAGGAGACTAGATATTACTGCCAGCTAATCTTGAGCACGACCTCCTACATAGGATCAGGAGACTAGATATTACTGCCAGCTAATCTTGAGCACGACCTCCTACAAATGATCACGAGACTAGATATTACCGCTAGCTAATCTTAAGCACGATCTCTACATATAATCAGGAGACTAGATAATAATGCCAGTTATTCTTGAGCATGAATGTGGATGACCTACATATTATCAAGAGACTAGATATTACTGCCAGCTAATCTTGAGCACGACCTCCTACATAGGATCAGGAGACTAGATATTGCTGCCAGCTAATCTTGAGCACGACCTCCTACATAGGATCAGGAGACTAGATATTACTGCCAGCTAATCTTGAGCACGACCTCCTACATAGGATCAGGAGACTAGATATTACTGCCAGCTAATCTTGAGCACGACCTCCTACATAGGATCAGGAGACTAGATATTACTGCCAGCTAATCTTGAGCACGACCTCCTACATAGGATCAGGAGACTAGATATTACTGCCAGCTAATCTTGAGCACGACCTCCTACATAGGATCAGGAGACTAGATATTACTGCCAGCTAATCTTGAGCACGACCTCCTACATAGGATCAGGAGACTAGATATTACTGCCAGCTAATCTTGAGCACGACCTCCTACATAGGATCAGGAGACTAGATATTACTGCAAGCTAATCTTGAGCACGACCTCCTACATAGGATCAGGAGACTAGATATTACTGCCAGCTAATCTTGAGCACGACCTCCTACATAGGATCAGGAGACTAGATATTACTGCCAGCTAATCTTGAGCACGACCTCCTACATATGATCACGAGACTGCCATATTACTGCCAGTTATTCTTGAGCATGAATAAGGATGACCTACATATGATCAGATCAGATATTACTAGGAGTAGTTGTCTTAATGGCTCTCTCTCTTCAAATATGGTAAAGAGGAATAAATATATCCAACTGCTAATCTCTTATATAAGGTCCAAATGGAAGACTCGTATAAAATAACGACTTGAACCATTAAAGTTATGTCAATCATGACTGAACATGCGTTATGTTTTATTTAATATAATAAAGTTAAATAATTAAAAGTATAATTAAAAGTTATTTTTTTTTACTCAATACTAATTTGAAAAGCATTTGGCCATTCAATTTGTTTCATATTTTGTCGTTTCGTGCAGACTTTCCAACAATAGAAAGACCTTAAAATAAAAGCAGTGGTAGTGGGAAAACCTTACTTTCACCACTTCAATACAGAGAGAAATCAACAAATACAAGCTTTTTTTTATCAGTGTCTGAGAGCGTGTGTTGGAATTGCGTGTATAAAGCCAAGGTGAATCCATTTTCTAGCAGTGGTCTAGTTTTATTCCAGTGTTTATCTCGACGTGTTTATGTTGACCGCCATGAAAGTGATAGTAAACCAACGGTGAAAAACAGCTTATCACGAAAGGTGAACACCAAATAATGTCAACTGTGAAAGACGATAACAAGGTTAAGAATTGCAAATATTTTTTTTACAATGAGTTAAAAATTTCATTTTAATGAAGAAAAAATGTTACAAATCGAAGTTACACAAGCCGTGGCATAAGACAGTTTCTAATGTCATATATTTAGTTCACCATATGAGCAAGTTATATGAACAATTTATGTGAACATTTCATAATTAAATGCGTGCTAGGAAAATTCCTGCTTACGCAGCTTTTGTATTATATAGGTGGTGAGAACAGAGCCCCGGCAGTAAGTCGCCTCTGTATCGCACAGACGTTTTCCGCTCCAGCTGAATGTACATCAGTTGTATTTGAATTTGTGTTTTTATTAAGCTAAATTATTGTAACCATTTCAAAATTAAATGTTTCTTAATTAACAAAGGTTTGTAAAAATAAAATCATTTTTAAAAACCTTTCAAGCTTAATATAACACGTAACTTAGCATTAATACAATTATGTTACGTGAACTTCCTACAGGTTTCTTTGGACTCCGATCTATTATAATACTTTCGGCTAATACCCAGTCTGGGGCTAATTGTGTCTCTTCCTTAGTTCTGCATATTTCCATTTACAATTATCTTATTTTCCTATAAGAGTTATGAAGAATTTTATGTTAGTTTTTTTTTTATTAAATGATTACAATTAATATAAATAAAGTAACCTATGCGTTAACACAGCTGTTATACCTGCATATTAACTGATCCCAGAAGGCGAGGCAATGTAAGGCAAATACTGTCTTTTGATTGGTCCGTAGCTCCACCATTCCACCAACAACAAACTGTTAAATTTGTAGAGTTTTTAGAAACAATTATTTCGGCTTCAGACGTGCAAGCCTCAAAATAAATTACAAGGGCCTCAAAATAAATTACATGGGCCTCAAATAGATGAAATGTTTATATTATTATAGTTAAAAATTGGAGCATTTAATTCCCGCCAGAATATTATAACATGTACTTGTACGTAAACATCAAATGTTTATGATATCAACTATATCATTTGGTAGAATTATTAATATTTAGCTGACAGGGTAGGTTTTATAAATTACTTTGGTAATTAAGATCTTCAAACCAAATAAGTACTTACCTACTTTACTCAGAAATTGAACTAAGTAATTAAACAATCACTGCCATACCTATAATATTGGTACATATGACATATTATAATATAATGTGAAACATATATGTTTTACATTAATAAATACCAAAATTACCACTTTTCTCTACAATAATGAAACGACGCTACCCCATTACAAAAAAAATAAATCAAAATATACACACACACATATATATATATATATTTATAGGTTAGTTTTGGTTGGTAAAGATTATTTAGATTTTTTGGACTAGGAGACTGACAGACTTACCTTGGTAAGAGTCCACTCTGTAGTCTTGAAATAGAAACACATAAAAGCACTTAAACAATGATCATTGTTAAGTTATATATATATAGGCCTACCTATATAGAATATAATATATAGGTGGCTAAAACTTTTTTTAAAATCCTCCAGTTTATTCAAGATAAAAACTAGATGGTTTTGTATTTACATTCAACCAAAACCTGAAGTGCCAGGTTTCACAATGTTTGAACGATTAACAATGTTGATATTTGGTGGAGTGTGAGAAGCTACAGACCAATCAAAATTCAGTACTCGTATTTGCCTTACATTGCTTCGCCTTCTGGGATCGGTTAATATACGTTCTACCACATAACCTATAACTTAAAATCAGCTGCTTTACGAAATCATATGTTAACACCTTTTTAACCAAATGGTACGAAATAATTATATTGCATATCTTCCCCCTTTTATACAAAAATTTTCTCCCATATAACACTAAAATTTTTCATTTAAATTTAATTAATGAATTAATCTTTGAAAAACTGTGTTAACATCAAGTGTCATCCACATTTTTAAAAAATGTGTTTGAACTTGAGTGGATGAATAAAAGTATCTTATTAATGTTTGAAAATTTGAAAAGGGTATATATAGGGAGAGTGTGAATAAAAGGAATTGAAAAAAATATATATAGATGATCTGTAGAGCTTATTTTAAATATTGGGAGGGAACGTCTGTTAGAAAAAAAACATATTGGGGAACGCCCAAGAACGTTAAATTCCATTCTAGACCGTTAAATCTTGGAAGAAAATAAACACCAATCAATTGGATTTACAACCAGTCTCCCTAACCACGGACCTAGGACCAGAATAACACAAAGGTCAGTTAAACAATCGTCCACAAGATTACGCAACCCGCTGGCTTGGTGCATTCTTGACTAAACCTGTTGGAGTCGTAGCCTTTAAAGTTAGTACATACATCATACAGACATGTCGATATCCAGACAAAGTCAACTAACTTTAAATGGAAATTCACTTGCAACGTAAGGTTACGTAAAGGAAACACAACTGCTAAATGAGATTTTGTAAGCGTTCGCAGTATTACGTTACGACTCACGCCAAATGTGTACTTTCAGTTTAATTCTTAAACATGATATCTTCATAATTAAATAATAAAAATATATACAACTCACAAATATACATTTTTTTATTTCAAACGCGTTTCGACGACTACTTTGTCGTCATCTTCAGTGAAAATACACAAATGAAATTAACTAAAAAATATATATATATATATATATATATTAAACATAACCTATAAAGTTTTAGCAAAGGTAAAAACAAAAGTAGACTTTTGTTTTTACCTTTGCTAAAACTTTATAGGTTATGTTTAATATATATATATTTTTTAGTTAATTTCATTTGTGTATTTTCACTGAAGATGACGACAAAGTAGTCGTCGAAACGCGTTTGAAATAAAAAATTGTATATTTGTGAGTTGTATATATTTTTATTATTTAATTATAACTTTCACTCACAAGCCAGCTCGAATATTATTTATAAAGATATCTTCAGAACAAGTAATATAAACAATTTCTTTTAAATGTCAAATCCTACCTAAGTCACCAAAGAACAAATGTATTTTAATTTCTTTTTATTTTATAATTACAACTGGTAAAGATATGTACATACATATGTCAGAATAACAATATTAAGTGGCAAAAAATATAAAGCGAATGTCCTTACAATTTTCCATTTTCTATGTATGGTGTTGGGCTATTATTTTTGTTTGTTACTATTTATACGTTTTCTTTTTTTGTCGCTTGCACTGTGTTCCAGTTTGTTTGTTTATTTTATCCTTTTTGTTTATTTTTAATTATTGAGCGATATTTATGATATTATTTCTATGGTAACCATGGCAACAATTTAGGGTTCTACAATGGAGGTTTAGACAACAACCTTATACTTCTTAGAGAAATTCACTTCTAGTTGGTTCAGTGCAAAAAGCGCTAGACTTTGGAATCCGGATAACTTATTTATTGAAATAAATATTTGAAAAAAAAAACTGTGTTAACATCAATTGCCACCCACTATAGGTTGAAAAATGTATTTCAACGTGATTGGGTCAAAAACAAAGTATTTTTATTAACGATTGAAATTTTGTAATCAGGAGTGTGAGCTAATAGATGGAATTGCAAAATAGGGTAGCTAAAACCGGTTCGTGTGAGATAAAACCTATTGATTATTCTATTATTATTGAACTATTCAACGCCAATCCCATAATCACTTTTTGGCCATAATCTCTTTTACGTCTCTTACTAATATACCTATTTTTCTGATAGGATTTATATAGATAAGCTGAGTAAATATTCAGGTTTCTAATAGGATTTACATAGATATACTGAGTAAATATTAATGTTTCTGATAGGATTTATATAGACATACTAAGTAAATATTCAGGTTTCTGATAGGATTTATATAGATAAGCTGAGTATATCTTACCGTCATGTTACTGTTACGATTTACATAGATATTTTTAGTAAATATTCATGTTTCTGATAGGATTTGTACAGATAAGCTGAGTAAATGTTACGTCATGTTTCTGTTAAGATTTACATAGATATTTTTAGTAAATATTCATGTTTCTGATAGGATTTGTACAGATAAGCTGAGTAAATGTTACGTCATGTTTCTGTTAAGATTTACATAGATATTTTGAGTAAATGTTACGTCATGTTACTGTTACGATTTACATAGATATTTTTAGTAAATATTCATGTTTCTGATAGGATTTGTACAGATAAGCTGAGTAAATGTTACGTCATGTTTCTGTTAAGATTTACATAGATATTTTGAGTAAATGTTACGTCATGTTACTGTTACGATTTACATAGATATTTTTAGTAAATATTCATGTTTCTGATAGGATTTGTACAGATAAGCTGAGTAAATGTTACGTCATGTTACTGTTACGATTTACATAGATATTTTTAGTAAATATTCATGTTTCTGATAGGATTTGTACAGATAAGCTGAGTAAATGTTACGTCATGTTACTGTTACGATTTACATAGATATTTTTAGTAAATATTCATGTTTCTGATAGGATTTGTACAGATAAACTGAGTAAATGTTACGTCATGTTACTGTTACGATTTACATAGATATTTTTAGTAAATATTCATGTTTCTGTTAAGATTTACATAGATATTTTGAGTAAATGTTACGTCATGTTACTGTTACGATTTACATAGATATTTTTA
Organism: Prosapia bicincta; assembly: GCA_036971475.1. Taxonomy (NCBI): domain Eukaryota; kingdom Metazoa; phylum Arthropoda; class Insecta; order Hemiptera; family Cercopidae; genus Prosapia; species Prosapia bicincta. The sequence continues at coordinate 9,767,864 of JBAIZL010000002.1, forward strand.
GTAAATATTCATGTTTCTGATAGGATTTGTACAGATAAGCTGAGTAAATGTTACGTCATGTTTCTGTTAAGATTTACATAGATATTTTGAGTAAATGTTACGTCATGTTACTGTTACGATTTACATAGATATTTTTAGTAAATATTCATGTTTCTGATAGGATTTGTACAGATAAGCTGAGTAAATGTTACGTCATGTTTCTGTTAAGATTTACATAGATATTTTGAGTAAATGTTACGTTATGTTACTGTTACGATTTACATAGATATTTTTAGTAAATATTCATGTTTCTGACAGGAGTTAAATAGATAAGCCGAGTAAATGTTACGTTATGTTACTGTTACATTGAAGTTGCTAATAATAAAAAGTAACTAAAATAAAATTTTTCTTTGTTGACCTAAGTAGGAATTGGCTTTAAAACAATTTTGTTTATATTAGTTGCCTTACACTAGAAGCGGTTTACTATATTTAATTAAAGAATGTGAGTTCAACAACGTATACACTTTAAAACAATGTATAGGAAAGGCCTGCGTTAATAACGTTTGCAGTACATGACACTAAATTTATCAGCATACGTCCATTTTGTTTATGATTCTTGGGAAACAGTTATGAGCGTACTTACTCACAAGCGGAAGTTGCCACTGGGAGATCGGCGCCAGGTGTTAGAAACTCATAACCAAAGCCTTTGTCAAACCGACATTTAAACCTTTACGGATGTGAAGGTTTGCAGAAAAGGTGTTACATTCATTACAAAAGGCCTTGAAAGCTCCGAGTGATGTATGAAGGAAATGCAGCAAAAATGACAGGTGCACAAGGCCAGGCGCGAACTTTAACACGCACCTTAATTTAGTGCTGCAACGCAATTCTCGATTTGATATGTAATTGTTACAAGGCGCAACAGTTTTTCGTCACGATCTTCTGACCTATCGCATTACCAGTCGAACAGGTTCTGACAAATGCTCTCATCATGCAACTAGGCCGTGACGTCATACACGTCCACTGTTACTATGGTAGTGTTATAGCTATTGTTGACATTACTCCCGCTCTTCCAACGGTTGTTTAGTGGAGTGCATGTCACAACTTTGCTGCTAATGTTACATTAGTCAAATCGCCAATAAAATATGCGTATTTTACCTACTGAAGGGAGAAGGTGGGAAGGAGAGGGAAACGTCTATTTCTCTAATTGAATCTCTCCTATGTTTACTCACACAGTAGAAATCAAAAGTGTTCCAAAAATTTTTAAACTGCTTTTAACAACAATGCTTTATTAGAAATAGTGAGTGAACGTGTTAGTTTTAGCTTTGGGGAAGAAAAAAAGGAGAGGGTGAAGAGGCGAATGAGAAAGGAAAAAAAAGACAAAGGAAGAGATTAAGGAGAGAGTGAGAGTGGGAAGATGGAAAGAGGAAAGAAGGGGAGTCGGCAGGAGGAGGGAAAGAAAATGGAAAGAAGTACCTTCTTGGATGGAAAGAATGGAAAGAAGGAGAATGGAAAGAGAGACAAGAAAGAATAGGAATAAGTAATATGGGGAGGACAGTTGGAAAAGGGAGAATAGAAAGAGGTGGAGTGAGACACGGAAGAGTAGGGAGAAGTAATGTGGGAAGAGGGCTAGTTGGAAGAGAGAGGGTAGAAGGAGGTAGAGTGAGACTAGGAAGAGTAGGGAGAAGTCATGTGGGAAGAGGGACAGTTGGAAGGGAGAGAGTAGAAGGAGGTAAGGTGAGACAAAGAAGGGAAGAGTAGGAAGATGTCATAAGGGAAGAGGGAAATTATAAAGAGGTAGAGTGAGACACGGAAGGGTAGGGAGAGGTAATGTGGGCAGAGGGACAGTTGAAAGAGAGAAAGTAGAAGGAGATAGAGTGAGACAAAGAAGGAAAGAGTAGGAAGATGTCATATGGGAAGAGAGACAGTTGGAAGATGGAGAATAGAAAGAGGTAGAGTGAGACACGGAAGAGTAGGGAGAGGTAATGTGGGCAGAGGAACAGTTGGGAGAGAGTGGAAGGACGTAGAGTGGGACTAGGAAGAGGGACAGTTGGAAGAGGGAGAATGAGGAGAGTAGGAAGAAGTAATGTGGGAAGATGGGCAGTTGGAAAAAAGAGAGAGTAGAAGGACGTGGAGTGGGACTAGGAAGAAGGCATGTGGGAAGAGGGAGAATGAGGGAGAATGAGGAGAGTAGGAAGAAGTAATGTGGGAAGAGGGGCAGTTGGAAGAGAGAGAGTAGAAAGAGTTAGAGTGGGAAGAGACATAAAAGGAACACAGTATTGGTATATTACGAACTAAACATATATCACCTACCTCTTTTCTTTTCCATTTTTTCCATGATGTATTTAATGATTGCCGCTCTGATTTTTCATTACAGGACGTACAGTGTCCTATACAGCAGTGTTACCGTTCGGTGAGAGATATCGGCCTATTATTCCCACTCTATCTCCTCCTTCATGCTTCCGAACGTCGTCACCTATCCGAGTAGATAATACCACAAATAAGAGGGAAAACATCTTCTAGTAATTACTTTACGACAGACGGCTTTGTCCCTCAGACTATCTGGCACGCACGTCCTTAATGACTACCAGCAATTGTGCGACGTTGGGTAACGCCAAGTTGCCAAGCTTATTAGCGCCGAAATACCAGCGGTCGTGAAGCCATCTCCTAATGTCCTACAGGAACATTTTGCCCCTGAATACATTTAAAATGAATAAATCTTTGTCTATATAATAGCAACCTAGTACAACATTCCGAATTGACGAACACAATCGTGGAATCACCATTAACACGATCTTTTACATTCGTAGCCTGTTCTAAAGGCATTTTGACGAAGGGTCAGGGTTGAGAATTAACATACTATCTATCGGTATCACAGAGAGGGGTTTGGATAATGGTGGATCAGAGGAAGAGAGGGACATAATAGTAGGGGAGGGGGTTAGGAAAGCAGCTTTCCATGTGCATAGACATTACCCTGAAGCAGGCATATTCTCTATCGGTGTCACAGAGAGGGGTTTGGATAATGGTGGATCAGAGGAAGAGAGGGACATAATAGTAGGGGAGGGGGTTAGGAAAGCAGCATTCTATGTGCATAGACATTACCCTGAAGCAGGCATATTCTCTATCGGTGTCATAGAGAGGGGTTTGGATAATGGTGGATCAGAGGAAGAGAGGGACATAATAGTAGGGGAGGGGGTTAGGAAAACACCATTCCATGTGCATTGACATTACCCTGAAGCAGGCATATTCTCTATCGGTATCACAGAGAGGGGTTTGGATAATGGTGGATCAGAGGAAGAGAGGGACATAATAGTAGGGGAGGGGGTTAGGAAAGCAGCATTCTATGTGCATAGACATTACCCTGAAGCAGGCATATTCTCTATCGGTGTCATAGAGAGGGGTTTGGATAATGGTGGATCAGAGGAAGAGAGGGACATAATAGTAGGGGAGGGGGTTAGGAAAACACCATTCCATGTGCATAGACATTACCCTGAAGCAGGCATATTCTCTATCGGTATCACAGAGAGGGGTTTGGATAATGGTGGATCAGAGGAAGAGAGGGACATAATAGTAGGGGAGGGGGTTAGGAAAGCAGCATTCTATGTGCATAGACATTACCCTGAAGCAGGCATATTCTCTATCGGTGTCATAGAGAGGGGTTTGGATAATGGTGGATCAGAGGAAGAGAGGGACATAATAGTAGGGGAGGGGGTTAGGAAAACACCATTCCATGTGCATAGACATTACCCTGAAGCAGGCATATTCTCTATCGGTATCACAGAGAGGGGTTTGGATAATGGTGGATCAGAGGAAGAGAGGGACATAATAGTAGGGGAGGGGGTTAGGAAAGCAGCATTCCATGTGCATAGACATTACCCTGAAGCAGGCATATTCTCTATCGGTATCACAGAGAGGGGTTTGGATAATGGTGGATCAGAGGAAGAGAGGGACATAATAGTAGGGGAGGGGGTTAGGAAAACACCATTCCATGTGCATAGACATTACCCTGAAGCAGGCATATTCTCTATCGGTGTCACAGAGAGGGGTTTGGATAATGGTGGATCAGAGGAAGAGAGGGACATAATAGTAGGGGAGGGGGTTAGGAAAACACCATTCCATGTGCATAGACATTACCCTGAAGCAGGCATATTCTCTATCGGTGTCACAGAGAGGGGTTTGGATAATGATGGATCAGAGGAAGAGAGGGACATAATAGTAGGGGAGGGGGTTAGGAAAACACCATTCCATGTGCATAGACATTACCCTGAAGCAGGCATATTCTCTATCGGTATCACAGAGAGGGGTTTGGATAATGGTGGATCAGAGGAAGAGAGGGACATAATAGTAGGGGAGGGGGTTAGGAAAGCAGCATTCTATGTGCATAGACATTACCCTGAAGCAGGCATATTCTCTATCGGTGTCATAGAGAGGGGTTTGGATAATGGTGGATCAGAGAAAGAGAGGGACATAATAGTAGGGGAGGGGGTTAGGAAAGCAGCATTCTATGTGCATTGACATTACCCTGAAGCAGGCATATTCTCTATTGGTGTCATAGAGAGGGGTTTGGATAATGGTGGATCAGAGGAAGAGAGGGACATAATAGTAGGGGAGGGGGTTAGGAAAGCAGCATTCTATGTGCATTGACATTACCCTGAAGCAGGCATATTCTCTATTGGTGTCATAGAGAGGGGTTTGCATAATGGTGGATCAGAGGAAGAGAGGGACATAATAGTAGGGGAGGGGGTTAGGAAAACACCATTCCATGTGCATTGACATTACCCTGAAGCAGGCATATTCTCTATTGGTGTCATAGAGAGGGGTTTGGATAATGGTGGATCAGAGGAAGAGAGGGACATAATAGTAGGGGAGGGGGTTAGGAAAACACCATTCCATGTGCATAGACATTACCCTGAAGCAGGCATATTCTCTATCGGTATCACAGAGAGGGGTTTGGATAATGGTGGATCAGAGGAGGAGAGGGACATAATAGTAGGGGAGGGGGTTAGGAAAACACCATTCCATGTGCATAGACATTACCCTGAAGCAGGCATATTCTCTATTGGTATCACAGAGAGGGGTTTGGATAATGGTGGATCAGAGGAGGAGAGGGACATAATAGTAGGGGAGGGGGTTAGGAAAACACCATTCCATGTGCATAGACATTACCCTGAAGCAGGCATATTCTCTATCGGTATCACAGAGAGGGGTTTGGATAATGGTGGATCAGAGGAGGAGAGGGACATAATAGTAGGGGAGGGGGTTAGGAAAACACCATTCCATGTGCATAGACATTACCCTGAAGCAGGCATATTCTCTATCGGTATCACAGAGAGGGGTTTGGATAATGATGGATCAGAGGAAGAGAGGGACATAATAGTAGGGGAGGGGGTTAGGAAAACACCATTCCATGTGCATAGACATTACCCTGAAGCAGGCATATTCTCTATCGGTATCACAGAGAGGGGTTTGGATAATGGTGGATCAGAGGAGGAGAGGGACATAATAGTAGGGGAGGGGGTTAGGAAAACACCATTCCATGTGCATAGACATTACCCTGAAGCAGGCATATTCTCTATCGGTATCACAGAGAGGGGTTTGGATAATAGTGGATCAGAGGAAGAGAGGGAGACAATAGTAGGGGAGGGGGTTAGGAAAACACCATTCCATGTGTATAGACATTACCCTGAAGCAGGCATATTCTCTATCGGTGTCATAGAGAGGGGTTTGGATAATAGTGGATCAGAGGAAGAGAGGGACATAATAGTAGGGGAGGGGGTTAGGAAAACACCATTCCATGTGCATAGACATTACCCTGAAGCAGGCATATTCTCTATCGGTGTCATAGAGAGGGGTTTGGATAATAGTGGATCAGAGGAAGAGAGGGGCATAATAGTAGGGGAGGGGGTTAGGAAAGCAGCATTCCATGTGCATAGACATTACCCTGAAGCAGGCATATTCTCTATCGGTATCACAGAGAGGGGTTTGGATAATGGTGGATCAGAGGAAGAGAGGGACATAATAGTAGGGGAGGGGGTTAGGAAAGCAGCATTCCATGTGCATAGACATTACCCTGAAGCAGGCATATTCTCTATCGGTATCACAGAGAGGGGTTTGGATAATGGTGGATCAGAGGAAGAGAGGGACATAATAGTAGGGGAGGGGGTTAGGAAAGCAGCATTCCATGTGCATAGACATTACCCTGAAGCAGGCATATTCTCTATCGGTATCACAGAGAGGGGTTTGGATAATGGTGGATCAGAGGAAGAGAGGGACATAATAGTAGGGGAGGGGGTTAGGAAAGCAGCATTCCATGTGCATAGACATTACCCTGAAGCAGGCATATTCTCTATCGGTATCACAGAGAGGGGTTTGGATAATGGTGGATCAGAGGAAGAGAGGGACATAATAGTAGGGGAGGGGGTTAGGAAAGCAGCATTCCATGTGCATAGACATTACCCTGAAGCAGGCATATTCTCTATCGGTATCACAGAGAGGGGTTTGGATAATGGTGGATCAGAGGAAGAGAGGGACATAATAGTAGGGGAGGGGGTTAGGAAAGCAGCATTCCATGTGCATAGACATTACCCTGAAGCAGGCATATTCTCTATCGGTATCACAGAGAGGGGTTTGGATAGTGGTGGATCAGAGGAAGAGAGGGACATAATAGTAGGGGAGGGGGTTAGGAAAGCAGCATTCCATGTGCATAGACATTACCCTGAAGCAGGCATATTCTCTATCGGTATCACAGAGAGGGGTTTGGATAATGGTGGATCAGAGGAAGAGAGGGACATAATAGTAGGGGAGGGGGTTAGGAAAGCAGCATTCCATGTGCATAGACATTACCCTGAAGCAGGCATATTCTGTATCGGTGTCATAGAGAGGGGTTTGGATAATGGTGGATCAGAGGAGGAGAGGGACATAATAGTAGGGGAGGGGGTTAGGAAAACACCATTCCATGTGCATAGACATTACCCTGAAGCAGGCATATTCTCTATCGGTGTCACAGAGAGGGGTTTGGATAATGGTGGACCTGAGGAAGAGAGGGATATATTGGTACGGGAGGGGTTAGGAAAGCAGCATTCCATGTGCATAGACATTACCCTGAAGAGGCATATTCTCTATCGGTGTCATAGAGAGGGGTTTGGATAATGGTGGACCTGAGGAAGAGAGGGATATATTGGTACGGGAGGGGGTTAGGAAAGCAGCATTCCATGTGCATAGACGATACCCTGAAGCAGACAAATTCTCTATCGGTGTCACAGAGAGGGGTTTGGATAATGGTGGACCTGAGGAAGAGTGGGACATATTGGTAAGGGAGGGGGTTAGGAAAGCAGCATTCCATGTGCACAGATATTACCCTGAAGCAATCATATTCTCTATTGGTGTCATAGAGAGGGGTTTGGATAATGGTGGACCTGAGAAAGAGAGGGATATATTGGTACGGGAGGGGGTTAGGAAAGCAGCATTCCAAGTGCATAGACGATACCCTGAAGCAGGCATATTCTCTATCGGTGTCACTACGACAGCTCACAATAAGGAGGGAGGAAATTCTTTCCGTTAGATAAAGACGTACCGGATCTTCTTCGAAGAAAACCTGTCCATTCCGGAAAGAGATTCTGAATTAACTAGTTTTTTCGGGAAATTTAAATACATATGTATTGTAATCCGTAGATGAAATTATTTTTTCTTTTTAAATAAAATAAACACTTCCCTCAACAAGAATATACTTTTTTTACTTTATATTTTTTTTTTAATCTCAATCTTTTCGCTGATGATCAGTATCAGCATTTTCAAAACTCTACTTATTTAGCATATGTAGGCTATATTTTGTATAAATATTAAGAAATAAAAAATAATAGTCCAATACCATACATAGAAAGGAAAATGGAAAACTGCAAAGAAATTCTCTTTCTATTTTCCCACTTAATATTGTTATTCTGGCATGTGTGCGCGTGTGAATGCCTTATTTATAATTATAACCTCACATTTTTTCAGATCAAATTTTACAATTTATCAATTTAATTTACTGCTAACGCGCTATATACAAAGTAATTAAACAGCTGTTATGAAATCCTAAGAGTGATTTAAACATAACCTACAAACTGAGTGAAAACCGACAAGTTTTTGATACGGAAATCGGGTGCCTTTTGAAGCATGATAATTCTACACTCCTATCGTCCAGAAAAAGTGCCAGGCGCACCTAAAGTACTTCACACTGGCAACATTTACACATACTGCCAGTCACGGAAAAACTACCACACCTAATCAGAACTGGTGAATTCTGTTTAACTCAACAATGAAGACTTTCTTCCAAAAACAGGAAGTAGAAGTTTGTAAGAAAACAATAGAGAAACTGTACGCCTTGATGTCGGAACTTCCGTGTCCACACAAGAAAGTTGGCGACAGGGCAGTAATCAATTCCACAGCAGATTGTCAACTACACAGTGAACATCCAATAATTGTAACCTTTCGGCGCTTTGTTTACAGGTACAACCTACTTTGCAGAGGTTTTTCATTAAAGTTACGTCTTGCGACAGTTGTCAATGCAAGTGACGTGAGTTCTTTAATGAGGCCAACGATGAATGGAAGACGCCGGGTCACTGGAGATCTCCGGCAATACAGAGTTCAGCAAGTAAATTCCATTAGGCTGTGGCTATGCGACAGTTTTTCTGGGCGATAAAAACAGGAAACTTCTCTTGTGAACGCATTCCTTTCCAGGCAAGAACTTTAGTGAAAGCTAAATATGCCTTATGACGTCAGAAAACCGTTATCTTGGCAACTTTGTATAAATTTGGCAAAAATGCGATTTCTAATTAAACGTATGTTTTACATCTTGTATAATTCATTCCTGATAATGTTGGTACTGTTTATCAACGAAAACCTTTGAATAAAAAGTATTAAATAATTCTTGTATTTGAATAACCTCAGTTGTTTTTGATAATTATACAAGAGAACCTTTTCAACCGTAAATAGAATACTTTTTATTCATCCACTCAAGTTCAAATACACTTTTCAAACGTGTAGTAGATGACAATTGATGATTGATGATTGACAACTGACAACTGGGTACAACATAGAACCGCCCATCCAACATTTCCATATTCAACTGGGTACAACATAGAACCACTCATCCAACATTTCCATATAATACTGGTTACAACATAGAACCACTCATCCAACATTTCCATATCCAACTGGGTACAACATAGAACCACTCATCCAACATTTCCATATTCAACTGGGTACAACATAGAACAGCCGATCCAACATTTCCATATCCAACTGGATACAACATCGAACTCCCTTGTACAATATTTCCATATCCAACTGGAACAAACAAGTATTTTCCATAATACAGCCCTGATTTCTTCAAAAGCTCAGTAGTTCGTACAGTAAAGGAGATTTACTGAAAGCCTAAATCACCTGCCACGACGAAAATATGGTCTAGATTTACTAATAACAACTTGTAACCAGCAGAAGTGGAGTTAACAGAAAACTTTCTATAATGTGTCCCACGGTAAACAGACATTCATACAATGTTCTCAGAGACTTATGCAAGCAAACAATCGGACAGTAAGACGGATAAACAATTCGTTAATATAAGGTTGGTTCAATTAACTTGGGCTTCTCATACTTTCAAAGTATGCCATGAGAAAGTCAACACGCATTTGTGGACGCTGATCTTAGGCAATTCACTGTATGTTCAACTCTTTAAAAGGGGAAATTATGTTTCTCAATCTGTACCATTCTAAATCATCTTGTGACCTGACTGGTAATAATGCAGCCTAATACACGGGTTTAAAGATTCGCACTTGTTAACATGTATATTTGTCCGATCTGTAAAAAGTAACCAATCATTACGCTATCCCACACCAAAGTAAAATCATTATCTTCCCATGCTCAGCCCTCATCCATATTCCCGCCTGCAGCCAGTGTCACGTGACCCGCTGCATAACCTCCAAGTCACCAAACTCCCTCTTCTGACTGACTTTTGTTGGTCAATCAAGTTAAATTGTTTCAACTTTGAGGTCTTTTTCAAAGTATTGTCAGTTCTGAACAAAATTCTTGAAATTAATTTTAAAAAATACCGCCTCGAATTTCTATGATAGTTTCGAAACATAAATTGATTTTATTAAAACCGAGTTTGTCAAGTTACCAGATTGGCAAGTGGTAGCAGTGGGGGGGGGGGAGGAGGGGAGTTGCCGCAACTTACTCTTCTACCAAAAAATTAAAAAAAGAAAGGTTTTCGAAAAAATTTTTTTAGGTAATTATTATAACAAAAATTCATCTAAAAGTAGTAAAAATAATTATAATTTATGAGACAGATGTTTTTTAGATATTAACTAAGACAAACTATAATAATTGAGTTACTTTTTATGAAATAATTTTATAGTTTTTTTGAAACAAAACATAATAATGTCCACTTTATATTAACATTATCAGCAATAGAGTTATTTAGTTGAATAGTTTACTTAATATTAAAGAATTTTAATGATTTGTCTTTAATAATATTTATTAAAATGAGTAATAAAAATTATGAATTTTATATATTTTTGGAGGGCCCTCCTATACATTCTATGCCAATGCCTAGTAGATTTATAGAAGTCGAAAATCTCTTTCAAGAGTACCAATTTTTTGTTAACAAACCAGGTTTTCATTTTGTATTTCTAAAAACTCTAAATACCTTTTAAAATGCCCTTTCAACCTTCAAATCACAGAAAAGAACTGTAGTAAAAATTTAACGACTATGTCAGGTTTTCTACAAAAATTTTCTAAAAAAGTGTGTAGCTTGTGAAAGTAGACCACGCCAGTTACGGGGGGGAGGGCCTTGTTTGCAGTACGTTCATTATCCGCCGAAATCGTCAAATTACAGGGGAACAATAACTGGAAAGGTTAAGGGTTAGATGAGCTGATGTGTTGCGCGGGGAGGACAAACTAAATTCGCGATTGTATTTACAAGCATCTGTGAAGTGAACAATGTCAAGTTGGCGGATGTGGCCCAATAAACTGGAAAGCCCTCGGACGCACTGAGGTGTCTTGAAGAAAGCCCATGATGTAACTGGTGTTCTCCATCAGGGATATAGAGAGATATCAAAGATATTTTCCTGTAGTAGGTACAAGAGAAAGATGTTGAATACAGGTAGGGACATCCAAACCAAATTGTACCCAAGAATTCTCTATAACAGAGACCTATTCTGTATGTGTCACAGAGGAGTGTCGATTGAAAAAGAAAAAATAACGTATTTCAGTCTGGTAGGGATACAAAAATTACAGGTAGGGACATCCAAACAAAATTTTATTAAATAAGGTTCTATAATACAGACCTGTACTAGAAAGTTGAGATATTTTGACCTGTAGGGTATTTAGGGATACAAGAATCCTGTAGAATTACAGGTAGCAACAACCAAACCAAATCCTCTCGAAGAAGGCTATCGTCCTATACTGTCTTTATATTCTGGGAAGAGAACTGTGAGGGGTGTTAGGTAGATAACGCTATGTAATCGTGTTTACATCTAAAGAGATTACAAGAAGGTATTTTTGTCTGGTAGGAATATGAGATGCTGAGTCACAGGTAGGGACAACTAAAAAAAATCCTCTCGAAGAAGGCTATCTACTTATAACTAACACTTAACACTGCAGATCGCTGTTACAATTAGCGCTTTTAAACAACCAAAAAATACGAATTCTACTATTTCAAACACGTGAATGATCGATTCTTGCTTCATCTTTAATTGCGTTATTAATCTTTAGTACCGGCCTTATAATCTTGAATTTAGAATACTGCAAGCTACAAACTTCTAATTTATTTTCTGAAAAATGCCAAGACGTCTGTTCCGTTCGGGAACCTTTGGTTGACTGGGGCTTTTGCAAGTGTACGCCAACGGAATTTCCCACCCTTACTTATTATTTTGAATTTTTTGATCGGTGCTTCGGATCAGGCGATATCAGACCATGTTTACGTCACATCGCGTGACAAACTTAATTAGCTTGAGCTTCTACCTCGAACGATATTTTACATTTTTACCCGCTAGGGGCGCTACAATACTTACGCTAGAATTACAATTATACAAAGAAAGAAACAAAAATTGTCTTTTATATTTGGCTGATATAATTATTAAATAAAAATTTAAAAAAATACAAATTCTTTTATATGTGACACGAAATTATTTAGGAGTGTTACAACTGACCATACGAGCAATGATTATTTTAATGGAAAGATGCTTTTCTGTAGTAATTCATCTATCTATTCACCTCATTAATCCACATCCCTTCTCAATAGAGAGAGTAAATAAACATCCCAAATAGAGGTAGAGCTTCCTAAGCAAGCCGTGATCCCAGTATCAATAGAGGATTATGCATCTAATTCTAGATACAATAAACTTTATCCCTCTGACATTCCTCCACATCCCTTCACAATAGAGAGAGTAAATAAACATCCCAAATAGAGGTAGAGCTTCCTAAGCAAGCCATGATCCCAGTATCAATAGAGGATTATGCATCTAATTCTAGGTACAATAAACTTTATCCCTCTGACATTCCTCCACATCCCTTCACAATAGAGAGAGTAAATAAACATCCCAAATAGAGGTAGAGCTTCCTAAGCAAGCCATGATCCCAGTATCAATAGAGGATTATGCATCTAATTCTAGATACAATAAACTTTATCCCTCTGACATTCCTCCACATCCCTTCACAATAGAGAGAGTAAATAAACATCCCAAATAGAGGTAGAGCTTCCTAAGCAAGCCGTGATCCCAGTATCAATAGAGGATTATGCATCTAATTCTAGATACAATAAACTTTATCCCTCTGACATTCCTCCACATCCCTTCACAATAGAGAGAGTAAATAAACATCCCAAATAGAGGTAGAGCTTCATAAGCAAGCCATGATCCCAGTATCAATAGAGGATTATGCATCTAATTCTAGATACAATAAACTTTATCCCTCTGACATTCCTCCACATCCCTTCACAATAGAGAGAGTAAATAAACATCCCAAATAGAGGTAGAGCTTCCTAAGCAAGCCATGATCCCAGTATCAATAGAGGATTATGCATCTAATTCTAGATACAATAAACTTTATCCCTCTGACATTCCTCCACATCCCTTCACAATAGAGAGAGTAAATAAACATCCCAAGTAGAGGTAGAGCTTCCTAAGCAAGTCATGATCCCAGTATCAATAGAGGATTATGCATCTAATTCTAGATACAATAAACTTTATCCCTCTGACATTCCTCCACATCCCTTCACAATAGAGAGAGTAAATAAACATCCCAAATAGAGGTAGAGCTTCCTAAGCAAGCCATGATCCCAGTATCAATAGAGGATTATGCATCTAATTCTAGATACAATAAACTTTATCCCTCTGACATTCCTCCACATCCCTTCACAATAGAGAGAGTAAATAAACATCCCAAATAGAGGTAGAGCTTCCTAAGCAAGCCGTGATCCCAGTATCAATAGAGGATTATGCATCTAATTCTAGATACAATAAACTTTATCCCTCTGACATTCCTCCACATCCCTTCACAATAGAGAGAGTAAATAAACATCCCAAATAGAGGTAGAGCTTCCTAAGCAAGCCATGATCCCAGTATCAATAGAGGATTATGCATCTAATTCTAGGTACAATAAACTTTATCCCTCTGACATTCCTCCACATCCCTTCACAATAGAGAGAGTAAATAAACATCCCAAATAGAGGTAGAGCTTCCTAAGCAAGCCGTGATCCCAGTATCAATAGAGGATTATGCATCTAATTCTAGATACAATAAACTTTATCCCTCTGACATTCCTCCACATCCCTTCACAATAGAGAGAGTAAATAAACATCCCAAATAGAGGTAGAGCTTCATAAGCAAGCCATGATCCCAGTATCAATAGAGGATTATGCATCTAATTCTAGATACAATAAACTTTATCCCTCTGACATTCCTCCACATCCCTTCACAATAGAGAGAGTAAATAAACATCCCAAATAGAGGTAGAGCTTCCTAAGCAAGCCATGATCCCAGTATCAATAGAGGATTATGCATCTAATTCTAGATACAATAAACTTTATCCCTCTGACATTCCTCCACATCCCTTCACAATAGAGAGAGTAAATAAACATCCCAAGTAGAGGTAGAGCTTCCTAAGCAAGCCATGATCCCAGTATCAATAGAGGATTATGCATCTAATTCTAGATACAATAAACTTTATCCCTCTGACATTCCTCCACATCCCTTCACAATAGAGAGAGTAAATAAACATCCCAAATAGAGGTAGAGCTTCCTAAGCAAGCCATGATCCCAGTATCAATAGAGGATTATGCATCTAATTCTAGATACAATAAACTTTATCCCTCTAACATTCCTCCACATCCCTTCACAATAGAGAGAGTAAATAAACATCCCAAATAGAGGTAGAGCTTCCTAAGCAAGCCATGATCCCAGTATCAATAGAGGATTATGCATCTAATTCTAGATACAATAAACTTTATCCCTCTGACATTCCTCCACATCCCTTCACAATAGAGAGAGTAAATAAACATCCCAAATAGAGGTAGAGCTTCCTAAGCAAGCCATGATCCCAGTATCAATAGAGGATTATGCATCTAATTCTAGATACAATAAACTTTATCCCTCTGACATTCCTCCACATCCCTTCACAATAGAGAGAGTAAATAAACATCCCAAATAGAGGTAGAGCTTCCTAAGCAAGCCATGATCCCAGTATCAATAGAGGATTATGCATCTAATTCTAGATACAATAAACTTTATCCCTCTAACATTCCTCCACATCCCTTCACAATAGAGAGAGTAAATAAACATCCCAAATAGAGGTAGAGCTTCCTAAGCAAGCCATGATCCCAGTATCAATAGAGGATTATGCATCTAATTCTAGATACAATAAACTTTATCCCTCTGACATTCCTCCACATCCCTTCACAATAGAGAGAGTAAATAAACATCCCAAATAGAGGTAGAGCTTCCTAAGCAAGCCGTGATCCCAGTATCAATAGAGGATTATGCATCTAATTCTAGATACAATAAACTTTATCCCTCTGACATTCCTCCACATCCCTTCACAATAGAGAGAGTAAATAAACATCCCAAATAGAGGTAGAGCTTCATAAGCAAGCCATGATCCCAGTATCAATAGAGGATTATGCATCTAATTCTAGATACAATAAACTTTATCCCTCTGACATTCCTCCACATCCCTTCACAATAGAGAGAGTAAATAAACATCCCAAATAGAGGTAGAGCTTCCTAAGCAAGCCATGATCCCAGTATCAATAGAGGATTATGCATCTAATTCTAGATACAATAAACTTTATCCCTCTGACATTCCTCCACATCCCTTCACAATAGAGAGAGTAAATAAACATCCCAAGTAGAGGTAGAGCTTTCTAAGCAAGCCATGATCCCAGTATCAATAGAGGATTATGCATCTAATTCTAGATACAATAAACTTTATCCCTCTGACATTCCTCCACATCCCTTCACAATAGAGAGAGTAAATAAACATCCCAAATAGAGGTAGAGCTTCCTAAGCAAGCCATGATCCCAGTATCAATAGAGGATTATGCATCTAATTCTAGATACAATAAACTTTATCCCTCTAACATTCCTCCACATCCCTTCACAATAGAGAGAGTAAATAAACATCCCAAATAGAGGTAGAGCTTCCTAAGCAAGCCATGATCCCAGTATCAATAGAGGATTATGCATCTAATTCTAGATACAATAAACTTTATCCCTCTGACATTCCTCCACATCCCTTCACAATAGAGAGAGTAAATAAACATCCCAAATAGAGGTAGAGCTTCCTAAGCAAGCCATGATCCCAGTATCAATAGAGGATTATGCATCTAATTCTAGATACAATAAACTTTATCCCTCTGACATTCCTCCACATCCCTTCACAATAGAGAGAGTAAATAAACATCCCAAATAGAGGTAGAGCTTCCTAAGCAAGCCATGATCCCAGTATCAATAGAGGATTATGCATCTAATTCTAGATACAATAAACTTTATCCCTCTAACATTCCTCCACATCCCTTCACAATAGAGAGAGTAAATAAACATCCCAAATAGAGGTAGAGCTTCCTAAGCAAGCCATGATCCCAGTATCAATAGAGGATTATGCATCTAATTCTAGATACAATAAACTTTATCCCTCTGACATTCCTCCACATCCCTTCACAATAGAGAGAGTAAATAAACATCCCAAATAGAGGTAGAGCTTCCTAAGCAAGCCGTGATCCCAGTATCAATAGAGGATTATGCATCTAATTCTAGATACAATAAACTTTATCCCTCTGACATTCCTCCACATCCCTTCACAATAGAGAGAGTAAATAAACATCCCAAATAGAGGTAGAGCTTCATAAGCAAGCCATGATCCCAGTATCAATAGAGGATTATGCATCTAATTCTAGATACAATAAACTTTATCCCTCTGACATTCCTCCACATCCCTTCACAATAGAGAGAGTAAATAAACATCCCAAATAGAGGTAGAGCTTCCTAAGCAAGCCATGATCCCAGTATCAATAGAGGATTATGCATCTAATTCTAGATACAATAAACTTTATCCCTCTGACATTCCTCCACATCCCTTCACAATAGAGAGAGTAAATAAACATCCCAAGTAGAGGTAGAGCTTCCTAAGCAAGCCATGATCCCAGTATCAATAGAGGATTATGCATCTAATTCTAGATACAATAAACTTTATCCCTCTGACATTCCTCCACATCCCTTCACAATAGAGAGAGTAAATAAACATCCCAAATAGAGGTAGAGCTTCCTAAGCAAGCCATGATACCAGTATCAATAGAGGATTATGCATCTAATTCTAGATACAATAAACTTTATCCCTCTGACATTCCTCCACATCCCTTCACAATAGAGAGAGTAAATAAACATCCCAAATACAGGTAGAGCTTCCTAAGCAAGCCATGATCCCAGTATCAATAGAGGATTATGCATCTAATTCTAGATACAATAAACTTTATCCCTCTGACATTCCTCCACATCCCTTCACAATAGAGAGAGTAAATAAACATCCCAAATAGAGGTAGAGCTTCCTAAGCAAGCCATGATCCCAGTATCAATAGAGGATTATGCATCTAATTCTAGATACAATAAACTTTATCCCTCTGACATTCCTCCACATCCCTTCACAATAGAGAGAGTAAATAAACATCCCAAATAGAGGTAGAGCTTCCTAAGCAAGCCATGATCCCAGTATCAATAGAGGATTATGCATCTAATTCTAGATACAATAAACTTTATCCCTCTGACATTCCTCCACATCCCTTCACAATAGAGAGAGTAAATAAACATCACAAATAGAGGTAGAGCTTCCTAAGCAAGCCATGATCCCAGTATCAATAGAGGATTATGCATCTAATTCTAGATACAATAAACTTTATCCCTCTGACATTCCTCCACATCCCTTCACAATAGAGAGAGTAAATAAACATCCCAAATAGAGGTAGAGCTTCCTAAGCAAGCCATGATCCCAGTATCAATAGAGGATTATGCATCTAATTCTAGATACAGTAAACTTTATCCCTCTGACATTCCTCCACATCCCTTCACAATAGAGAGAGTAAATAAACATCCCAAATAGAGGTAGAGCTTCCTAAGCAAGCCATGATCTCAGTATCAATAGAGGATTATGCATCTAATTCTAGATACAATAAACTTTATCCCTCTGACATTCCTCCACATCCCTTCACAATAGAGAGAGTAAATAAACATCCCAAATAGAGGTAGAGCTTCCTAAGCAAGCCATGATCTCAGTATCAATAGAGGATTATGCATCTAATTCTAGATACAATAAACTTTATCCCTCTGACATTAATCCACATCCCTTCACAATAGAGAGAGTAAATAAACATCCCAAATAGAGGTAGAGCTTCCTAAGCAAGCCGTGATCCCAGTATCAATAGAGGATTATGCATCTAATTCTAGATACAATAAACTTTATCCCTCTGACATTCCTCCACATCCCTTCACAATAGAGAGAGTAAATAAACATCCCAAATAGAGGTAGAGCTTCCTAAGCAAGCCATGATCCCAGTATCAATAGAGGATTATGCATCTAATTCTAGATACAATAAACTTTATCCCTCTGACATTCCTCCATATCCCTTCACAATAGAGAGAGTAAATAAACATCCCAAATAGAGGTAGAGCTTCCTAAGCAAGCCATGATCCCAGTATCAATAGAGGATTATGCATCTAATTCTAGATACAATAAACTTTATCCCTCTGACATTCATCCACATCCCTTCACAATAGAGAGAGTAAATAAACATCCCAAATAGAGGTAGAGCTTCCTAAGCAAGCCATGATCCCAGTATCAATAGAGGATTATGCATCTAATTCTAGGTACAATAAACTTTATCCCTCTGACATTCATCCACATCCCTTCACAATAGAGAGAGTAAATAAACATCCCAAATAGAGGTAGAGCTTCCTAAGCAAGCCGTGATCCCAGTATCAATAGAGGATTATGCATCTAATTCTAGATACAATAAACTTTATCCCTCTGACATTCCTCCACATCCCTTCACAATAGAGAGAGTAAATAAACATCCCAAATAGAGGTAGAGATTCCTAAGCAAGCCGTGATCCCAGTATCAATAGAGGATTATGCATCTAATTCTAGGTACAATAAACTTTATCCCTCTGACATTCATCCACATCCCTTCACAATAGAGAGAGTAAATAAACATCCCAAATAGAGGTAGAGATTCCTAAGCAAGCCGTGATCCCAGTATCAATAGAGGATTATGCATCTAATTCTAGATACAATAAACTTTATCCCTCTGACATTCTTACACATCAGGTAGGGGTAGGTAGTAACAGTGTTTTTTTTACTAGTAATCTACTAGTAGATTTACTACTAGTTGTATTACTAAATAAACTAATTACACTCTTTTAAAAAAATCGTCATAATTTTCCTACCATCGGTTAACCGGATATTACAAACATCCGGACAACACTTAGTCCGAATAAACGCGAAACCTTTGTACAGAAATTTTACCATTATTAATAAGTAACAGAGGGATGTGTAAGGAAGAAAACCCCTTCATAGAGATGTTTTAAATATTCGTCAAAATGCCGCGCCTTAACTAAGTAAGATATGTAATAAAGCGATTAAGCGCGTAAACTATAAAAGATAAGCTTTGCAGTTTCAAGATACGGATAACAAAATGCAAACAGCACCAAGTGAACCTCAACTAGACAACATAGTTTTGCGGTAGAAAGTTGGCACTATTGAATCTCACATTCTAATGCACAGTCTTTAAAATATTACAAATATACATTTATTTTGTTTCCAGTTCCTTCTATTAGTACACACTCTACTTGTAAATATCTTGACACATTGGTTTAAACTTGTAGAGGTCGACCCTTGACGTTATACTTTTCTCAAATATGATTTCATTAATTAAATTTCATGAATTAATTTTATTTTTTTATTGGACGAAAGCTTTTCACAAAACGGGCAAGGTATGCAATATAGTTACTCCGTCCCAATTGCCTGAAAATAAGGGGTGATAACATATGATTTCATAAAGCAGCTGATTTTATGTTAATTGTAATTATTTAATAAGAAGTAACTCCCTAAATAGGAATTGACTTAAAATTTTCTTTATATTACTTGTTTTTGACGAAAAAACCAACAAGGTTATAATAGCCTTTACAAACCATTATAACCTAACACAGAGTAAAACTAATTCTAAATCTAACCACTATAATAGCCTTTACAAACCATTATAACCTAACACAGAGTAAAACTAATTCTAAATCTAACCACTATAATAGCCTTTACAAACCATTATAACCTAACACAGAGTAAAACTAATTCTAAATCTAACCACTATAATAGCCTTTACAAACCATTATAACCTAACACAGAGTAAAACTAATTCTAAATCTAACCACTATAATAGCCTTTACAAACCATTATAACCTAACACAGAGTAAAACTAATTCTAAATCTAACCACTATAATAGCCTTTACAAACCATTATAACCTAACACAGAGTAAAACTAATTCTAAATCTAACCACTATAATAGCCTTTACAAACCATTATAACCTAACACAGAGTAAAACTAATTCTAAATCTAACCACTATAATAGCCTTTACAAACCATTATAACCTAACACAGAGTAAAACTAATTCTAAATCTAACCACTATAATAGCCTTTACAAACCATTATAACCTAACACAGAGTAAAACTAATTCTAAATCTAACCACTATAATAGCCTTTACAAACCATTATAACCTAACACAGAGTAAAACTAATTCTAAATCTAACCACTATAATAGCCTTTACAAACCATTATAACCTAACACAGAGTAAAACTAATTCTAAATCTAACCACTATAATAGCCTTTACAAACCATTATAACCTAACACAGAGTAAAACTAATTCTAAATCTAACCACTATAATAGCCTTTACAAACCATTATAACCTAACACAGAGTAAAACTAATTCTAAATCTAACCACTATAATAGCCTTTACAAACCATTATAACCTAACACAGAGTAAAACTAATTCTAAATCTAACCACTATAATAGCCTTTACAAACCATTATAACCTAACACAGAGTAAAACTAATTCTAAATCTAACCACTATAATAGCCTTTACAAACCATTATAACCTAACACAGAGTAAAACTAATTCTAAATCTAACCACTATAATAGCCTTTACAAACCATTATAACCTAACACAGAGTAAAACTAATTCTAAATCTAACCACTATAATAGCCTTTACAAACCATTATAACCTAACACAGAGTAAAACTAATTCTAAATCTAACCACTATAATAGCCTTTACAAACCATTATAACCTAACACAGAGTAAAACTAATTCTAAATCTAACCACTATAATAGCCTTTACAAACCATTATAACCTAACACAGAGTAAAACTAATTCTAAATCTAACCACTATAATAGCCTTTACAAACCATTATAACCTAACACAGAGTAAAACTAATTCTAAATCTAACCACTATAATAGCCTTTACAAACCATTATAACCTAACACAGAGTAAAACTAATTCTAAATCTAACCACTATAATAGCCTTTACAAACCATTATAACCTAACACAGAGTAAAACTAATTCTAAATCTAACCACTATAATAGCCTTTACAAACCATTATAACCTAACACAGAGTAAAACTAATTCTAAATCTAACCACTATAATAGCCTTTACAAACCATTATAACCTAACACAGAGTAAAACTAATTCTAAATCTAACCACTATAATAGCCTTTACAAACCATTATAACCTAACACAGAGTAAAACTAATTCTAAATCTAACCACTATAATAGCCTTTACAAACCATTATAACCTAACACAGAGTAAAACTAATTCTAAATCTAACCACTATAATAGCCTTTACAAACCATTATAACCTAACACAGAGTAAAACTAATTCTAAATCTAACCACTATAATAGCCTTTACAAACCATTATAACCTAACACAGAGTAAAACTAATTCTAAATCTAACCACTATAATAGCCTTTACAAACCATTATAACCTAACACAGAGTAAAACTAATTCTAAATCTAACCACTATAATAGCCTTTACAAACCATTATAACCTAACACAGAGTAAAACTAATTCTAAATCTAACCACTATAATAGCCTTTACAAACCATTATAACCTAACACAGAGTAAAACTAATTCTAAATCTAACCACTATAATAGCCTTTACAAACCATTATAACCTAACACAGAGTAAAACTAATTCTAAATCTAACCACTATAATAGCCTTTACAAACCATTATAACCTAACACAGAGTAAAACTAATTCTAAATCTAACCACTATAATAGCCTTTACAAACCATTATAACCTAACACAGAGTAAAACTAATTCTAAATCTAACCACTATAATAGCCTTTACAAACCATTATAACCTAACACAGAGTAAAACTAATTCTAAATCTAACCACTATAATAGCCTTTACAAACCATTATAACCTAACACAGAGTAAAACTAATTCTAAATCTAACCACTATAATAGCCTTTACAAACCATTATAACCTAACACAGAGTAAAACTAATTCTAAATCTAACCACTATAATAGCCTTTACAAACCATTATAACCTAACACAGAGTAAAACTAATTCTAAATCTAACCACTATAATAGCCTTTACAAACCATTATAACCTAACACAGAGTAAAACTAATTCTAAATCTAACCACTGTAATAGCCTTTACAAACCATTATAACCTAACACAGAGTAAAACTAATTCTAAATCTAACCACTATAATAGCCTTTACAAACCATTATAACCTAACAAAGAGTAAAACTAATTCTAAATCTAACCACTATAATAGCCTTTACAAACCATTATAACCTAACACAGAGTAAAACTAATTCTAAATCTAACCACTATAATAGCCTTTACAAACCATTATAACCTAACAAAGAGTAAAACTAATTCTAAATCTAACCACTATAATAGCCTTTACAAACCATTATAACCTAACACAGAGTAAAACTAATTCTAAATCTAACCACTATAATAGCCTTTACAAACCATTATAACCTAACACAGAGTAAAACTAATTCTAAATCTAACCACTATAATAGCCTTTACAAACCATTACAACCTAACACAGAGTAAAATTAATTCTAAATCTAACCACTATAATAGCCTTTACAAACCATTATAACCTAACACAGAGTAAAACTAATTCTAAATCTAACCACTATAATAGCCTTTACAAACCATTATAACCTAACACAGAGTAAAACTAATTCTAAATCTAACCACTATAATAGCCTTTACAAACCATTACAACCTAACACAGAGTAAAACTAATTCTAAATCTAACCACTATAATAGCCTTTACAAACCATTATAACCTAACACAGAGTAAAACTAATTCTAAATCTAACCACTATAATAGCCTTTACAAACCATTACAACCTAACACAGAGTAAAACTAATTCTAAATCTAACCACTATAATAGCCTTTACAAACCATTACAACCTAACACAGAGTAAAACTAATTCTAAATCTAACCACTATAATAGCCTTTACAAACCATTACAACCTAACACAGAGTAAAACTAATTCTAAATCTAACCACTATAATAGCCTTTACAAACCATTACAACCTAACACAGAGTAAAACTAATTCTAAATCTAACCACTATAATAGCCTTTACAAACCATTATAACCTAACACAGAGTAAAACTAATTCTAAATCTAACCACTATAATAGCCTTTACAAACCATTATAACCTAACACAGAGTAAAACTAATTCTAAATCTAACCACTATAATAGCCTTTACAAACCATTACAACCTAACACAGAGTAAAACTAATTCTAAATCTAACCACTATAATAGCCTTTACAAACCATTACAACCTAACACAGAGTAAAACTAATTCTAAATCTAACCACTATAATAGCCTTTACAAACCATTATAACCTAACACAGAGTAAAACTAATTCTAAATCTAACCACTATAATAGCCTTTACAAACCATTATAACCTAACACAGAGTAAAACTAATTCTAAATCTAACCACTATAATAGCCTTTACAAACCATTATAACCTAACACAGAGTAAAACTAATTCTAAATCTAACCACTATAATAGCCTTTAACACAGAGTAAAACTAATTCTAAATCTAACCACTATAATAGCCTTTACAAACCATTATAACCTAACACAGAGTAAAACTAATTCTAAATCTAACCACTATAATAGCCTTTAACACAGAGTAAAACTAATTCTAAATCTAACCACTAACAAAATATAAAATCTCATTAACTGGTGTAGGAACATTTAAATTTATAAATAATAATAGACTATACATTTTAAACATGTTAAAAATATATTTTAAAAAACTATTCGTTAAACGTTACAAAATAGTTGAGATGCTAACTTCAAAGTAATTGGCCAACCTACATCTGGCCGGCAGATATTTTTATCTACCCTCATCAAATCAATTATTTCATATCTTTTCATTCTGTTACTATACTTACCGTAGGAATAAATACATTCCTGAAGACGAGTAGTTGCAGAAACTAGTTAATTCAGGAACACATAGTAATAAAATTTGATAGAACAAACAGCAAAATGAAGGCTTTTGATATCTTTAATTAAAAACATGTTAGAGGTCATCGCACATGAGTCATTAGAACAGCTGATCTAAGAGAGGTGTTTAATATGCAAGTTTAATACGTCTTAACAAGGTGAAGGAATATGTAATGAGAGGAATTTCTAATAACTCAGTCAAGGACGTTCTTTAAAACAGTTTAACACTGTGAAGTACAGATCGAAAGCATAGTTCTAAGAATTTCTATCTATATTATAGCTTTAAAAACACCTAAAACAAGTCAACTCCTACTTAGGTCAAGAAAAAAAATTGTGTTATATTTACTTTTTATCAAATAATTACAAATAAGTATATACATATGAGAGAAACACAATATTAGGTGGCAAAGTAGAAAGCGAAATTATTTATTAAAATAAATTTAATTAATATACGAAAAATTGTATTGACATCAAGTGCCATCACTACAAGTTTAAAAAAATGTATCTGAATTTGAATGGATGAATAAAAAGTATTTTATTAACTTGAAAAGTTGAATAAGATACATAAATATATACAGGAGAGTGTGAACTAAGAGTAGAAAGAAAGACAATAGGAATGGGCAGACATCGTCGATTCCTTGGTTACAGTTCGCTCTATTTGATGTTATTATACGATAAATTACCAACAATATTTGCAGCGAGGGAAACTAAAACAGTTCAAATACCAGATATAGACAATAATAACTTAAAATATGAGGAGATTTAATTGTTTTATGGTAGTATTTCTAAAATAAAAAATGAGGAAAAGAAATTATAAATATTTTAGTTTTACAAAGCCCTAATTAGTTTAAGTAAAGCTAATACATATAGCTTGAATAAACCTTCTATTTAAGCTCATATAGGGGCAAGGTATACAATAGAGTTATTCCCATGTAACTTAAAATAAAACATATTCTTTCATAAAACAACTGATTTTGTGTTGTGGTAAATAAACAACAGTGTGCTGGTAACTAGGATTTGTGGTAAAACAGCTGTTTTAACGCATAGGTTATGTTACTTTATTTATATAAATTCTAATTATTTAATAAAAAGTAACTAAAATGATAATTTTCTATGTTGACCTAAGTAGGAATTTACTTTAAATTATTTTGATTATATTACCTTGTTTTAAAACATAAAAGGTTAAAAAGGAACTTGTATCTTCGTTGTGGAGGGGGTTACATCCCAAAACCACCCTAACTGTGCCCTTGGAAAAAAGGATTTATTTAGAAGATGTAAATACACAGTGAATGTTAGAATCCAGCTTCTCTGAGAGAAACTCCACAGCGCGACGTCTGGCTACTATACTCATGCCAGAACGCTATCTCTAGGAATTCCACTTGCAAGCAACATTTTACTTTGGTTCAACGTAATTATGATCCGCGGGAGATATTTACAGTTATGCTCGAAGTCCGAACCTACTCTGCGCGAGACTAGCTTCCAACGCCACGCTCCTCTCCCTGTTAGAAGCCACTTTATGTTTACAACGCACGCGTTTAGTCCTTACCACTGACCTACCTGAGTAAAATGTTGTAGCAGCCTAACGAGCGCCGGGTCTAATTTTGCTCGCTGTCAACTTGTTTAATGAAACCATTTTACATGTAAACTCCAAGTATACACTTGGTCAAATGGGCTAACTGTTGTGTGCCTTGTTCAAAACAAAAGTAAACCTGTGTGTGTGTGTGTGTGTGTGTGTGTGTGTGTGTGTGTGTGTGTGTGTGTGTGGTGTCGTGTGTGTGTGTGTGTGTGTGTGTGTGTGTGTGTGTGTGTGTGTGTGTGTGTGTGTGTGTGTGTGTGAGTGTGTGTGTGTGTGTGTGTGTGTGTGTGTGTGTGTGTGTGTGTGTGTGTGTGTGTGTGAGTGTGTGTGTGTGTGTGTGTGTGTGTGTGTGTGTATGTATATGTCTGTGTGTGTGTGTGTGTGTGTGTGTGTGTGTGTGAGTGTGTGTGTGTGTGTGTGTGTGTGTGTGTGTGTGTGTGTGTGTGTGTGTGTGTGTGTGTGTGAGTGTGTGTGTGTGTGTGTGTGTGTGTGTGTGTGTGTATGTCTGTGTGTGTGTGTGTGTGTGTGTGTGTGTGTGTGTGTGTGTGTCTGTCTGTCTGTGTGTGTGTGTGTGTGTGTGTGTGTGTGTGTGTGTGTGTGTGTGTGTGTGTGTGTGTGTGTGTGTCTGTCTGTCTGTCTGTGTGTGTGTGTGTGTGTGTGTGTGTGTGTGTGTGTGTCTGTGTGTGTGTGTGTGTGTGTGTGTGTGTGTGTGTGTGTGTGTGTGTGTGTGTGTGTGTGTGTGTGTGTGTGTGTGTGTGTGTGTGTGTGTGTGTGTGTGTGTGTCTGTCTGTCTGTCTGTGTATGTGTGTGTGTGTGTGTGTGTGTGTGTGTGTGTGTGTGTGTGTGTGTGTGTGTGTGTGTGTGTGTGTGAGAGAGAGAGAGAGAGAGAGAGAGAGAGAGAGAGAGAGCCCTCGCGATTACAGTCGGAGAGACAAAAAACGATTATAAAAGCAAATTAGGTGTCACGACTCCATCGTTTTACTGAAATGAAGGACAGCAGTTATCTATCAA
This sequence comes from Prosapia bicincta, assembly GCA_036971475.1. Taxonomy (NCBI): domain Eukaryota; kingdom Metazoa; phylum Arthropoda; class Insecta; order Hemiptera; family Cercopidae; genus Prosapia; species Prosapia bicincta. The sequence goes on from JBAIZL010000002.1 coordinate 9,794,538, forward strand.
CTGTCTTTTTCAATCCCTTAAATTAGTTCACACTCTTCCTGTATATATTTATTTTAAATTTTTCAATCCTTATTAAAATACTTTTTATTCGCTCATTCAACTTCAAATACATACTTTTAAACTTGTAGTGGATGACACTTAATGTTATAATACATTTTCTTCAAATATTAATTCAAGTTATATGAACGATTTATGTGAACATTTCATAATTAAATGCGTGCTAGGAAAATTCCTGCTTACGCAGCTTTAGTATTATATAGATGGTGAGAACGGATCCCCGACAGTGTTCAAGCGGCCACTGTATCGTACAGACGTTTCTCAATCCAATTGAGTGTACTTCAATTGTTAATGTTTTTATGTTAAGCAAAAATTAATGTAACAGTCAAAATTATTGTTTCTTGGTTTCTTAAGGTTTGTAAAAAATAAAACATTTTTTAAAAACCTTTCGTGCTTAATATAACACGTAACTTTCCTTTCTATTTCGCTATACAATATTATGTCTGGCATGTTTTTACATATTTATATTAGTCTAATTGGAGTTATTTAGTAACAAATGGCTAAAATAATTTTTTTGTTACCTAAGTAGAAATTGACTTTGGAATTTTTTATATATTACAACCTGTAAGTAAATACACAAACATTTAGTTGGATCCGTCAAGTCGATATTTCACAAAACTCAAACGTAATGTATGATTGTGTTAACTATTTAAAGCTAAGTGAAAGTCTATAAAATATGCATAACCATAAAATTATCCGTAAAAATAACACTCTCAACTTCCTCGTAGCAATTAGGTAAACACATTGGAACTAAATGAAAAAAATTTTCAACCAGTTTTTACTCGACCTAAATGACTTCCAAATGGCAAATAAAACAAGGACTTGACTGAAAATTTTGATCAATGTAATACAATGGTAATATATATATATATATATATATATATATATATATATATATATATCAATCGCTAAGAAAATACATTTTTTTCATCACTCAAATTCAATCTTGAAGTGGATTAAAACCCATTTTTTAAAAAAAACTTGTAGTGGATAACACTTGATGTTAATACAGTTTTTTCAAACAATAATTCATTGATTTAAATAATTAAGTTTAGTTTTATATGGAGACGTTTCATAAAAGGGGCAAGGTATGCAATATAGTTATTTCGTCCCATTTAGTTTAGTGACAAGATATGATTTTTGTTATATGTTATGTAATGAAACAGTTGTTTTAACGCATATGCTACTTTATTTATACTAACTGTAACTATTTAATTAAACTAAAATTTTATAAAATTGTATTAACCTAAGTAGGAATTTACATTAAAATTTGTTTATATTACTTGTTCAATAAATGTTACCAAAATGTATTGCATTATGCACAGCTTATATATTAAGTGGACAAAAGGTTCTATCTGATAAAGCCGTGGCTGGGAACACAGCCTACCTGCACGGCACACCCGACGGGTTAAAAAGTCATATTTCTACAAGCGATTATCTAATGATCTAGTCGTGACCTTCAAAACCTCAAGGCCCCTTCTTCGTTCAGTTTGAGGCCGAAATTGGTTTGACCTCTACCAAAAAACGTTGAACCTCAAACTTTTGAACCCGTGCTGCGTTCTTAAAGCATGTCTGGATAATCGTTGGTCCGAGGAGGAGCGCGGTACGAAGGTTGTTACGTTCTGTTTAATATTCAGGAGCGCAAACCTCGCTTCGGTGTATCTACTTGGAAGTTGGGCTAAAGGAACAGTGGTTAGTGCTGGAAGATTGTGGCTTAGCATGGATATTAATCTTCGGTAGTCTTTTGCGTCGTCATTAATTTGCGTACTGTGTAGCATATAAATAAAACTAAAAACAATATTTCAAGTTTGGGGTTTTTTAGTGAAAAACAAGTTTTCAATTCCTTCTATTAGCTCACGCTCTAGATATCTTGTATAAATTTCCAATCGTTAATAAAATACGTTCTTATTCGTCCACTCTAGTTCCAATATATTTCTTTTAACTTGTAGTGGATGACAACTGATGTTAATAAAGTTTTTTCAAATATGTATTTGTTAATTAAAATTTAAAAATTTAATGTATTGGTTAGATTCAAACTGAAGGCTACATGTTTCAAATCCAGCACTGAGTTATCAGTTACTTAAAGAGGTTTATGAATTTATAAGAGAAAGGTTCCTTGTAATTTTGAAACATTACAAGAGGTGGATAGAATAAGAAATTATATACTACGAACAGCATCATAAATTAGAAAGAGAATAAATAGTAACAAACAAAAATAATAGTTCAACACCTATAAGCTGTATAGAGAGGGAAATGGAAAATTGCGAGGAAATTTGCTTCTAAATTTGCCACTTAATATTGTGACCCTGTCATATGTATATATATGACATTGTAATTTTCATTCCTGATGATGTTGGTACTGTTTACCAAGCTTTTCGCCGATAAAACAGTACCAGCATTTTCAGGAAAAATAATTATGTAACAAAATATTTTTACAAAAATTAAATCATATGTGCTACAAACAACCATATGTTTATAAGTAATGCACTTTATGTAATTTTTTCCATAACATCAATGACCTTATAAATAGTTTGGTGCCTTGATCTCACTTGAATCTGTTCATCTATTAATCTTTTTTTAGCTTTATGTTTATAAATTTCCAATGTTTCACATATATTCATCTTTAACCCTTTATTTAACACTTTTAATAATTTCATATACTTTCTATTCCAGGAAATTTGTGTCCATTATTAATACAATGAGTAGCTAAATTTGATTTGTATATGTTTGGTTTGATATAAGCGTTTAAATGTTCTTTGTATCTTTCTTTTAATTTCTTTTTTGTTTCTCCTACATATAATTTATTACAAGTTTATATATAATTTATTACACCATTTCATTCGTGCATGTTGTTTTGATTATTGTTATTGTTTATTAAATTTTTAATTTTATTATCAGTTTTGTAAGTAATTTGTAAATTTGTTTCTTTAAATAATCTTGTAACTTTGTTTATTTAGTTACCACTGAATGTAAAAGTTGTCCAAATTTTTTCTCTTGTATTATTTACAAAGTTATTGTCGATTTTCTGTTTTCTGATTATGTCATTATTTAATTTACCTATACTTTTTCTTTTACATCCATTTTCTAATCCAATTTGATATATTATATTTTTCTCTTTGATTTGATCATTTAAGTTCATTAGTATTTTGTGCATTCTATATAATAAATTATACAGCGCTGCCATTTTTTGGTTATAAGGATGGTTAGAATAATTTGGTATTATTTGATTTGCCTGCGTTGGTTTTTTATATTCAAATTTTTCATTGTTTCTAGTAATTTTAATATCTAAACAATTTAGATTAATAATTTATTTTTTGATTCGAATTCATGAGTAAATTTTATATTTTAGTGTATATTATTTATACAACTTAATATTTCGTCAATATTGAAAGCATTATTATTTGATATATATAATCCATCATCTACATATCTAAACCAGTGTCCATTTTGATCGTAAGTTTTATTAATCTAATCTATTTCAATGTCTATATTTTGTAAAAATATTTCCGACAATATGCTTAACACTGTAGAGCCCATTGTTAATCCATCTTTTTGTTTATAAATTTTATTATTATATAAAAAATAATTTTGATTTAATATGGTTTTTAATGTATTTATTATTTCTTTTGTTAATGTTTTATTTTGCTCAAATGTACCTATATCATTTTTTACTATTTCAAATGTTTTCATTATAGGTATGTTATTATACATGTTAGTAACATCAAATGATATTATTTTGAAATTATTATCATTTTAATATCTTTCAATTTGTCAATAGGTTCAGTCGAAATTTTTATATTATGAGTATTATTAATTTTACCTTATTTTTAAGTAATAGAGACAAATACTGTATTTTGAAATTTTATAAGAAGGAGCAGTTGTAAAATTAACTACTAGCCTAATTGGTTTATCTTCTTTGTGCAATTTAATTAGTCCACTTAATCTTGGAATTTTAGGATTCTCATTTATGTAATTATTATATTTTTGATTAAATAATTTAGATGATGTTTTTATTATATATTTTTTTTCATTTTGATATTTGTCTGTGGGATCTTTATTAATTTGTGTATATTGATTTTTAGATATATAATTTTCAGTTTTATTTTTATGTTCTTGTTTATCAATAACAACTACTATTTATAAGCTCTTGTTTATCAATAATAACTACTGAAATATTACTTTTGACAAGGATCTTACTTGACTTTTGTGAGCCGGTTGTTAACATAACTATGCTTTTAAACATTGCCAAACGTATTACTACAACAATGGGGTAACTTATTATTATTATTATTACGTTTGATAAGGATCTTACTTGCCTTTTGTGAGCCGGTTGTTAACATAACTATGCTTTTAAACATTGCCAAACGTATTACTACAACAATGGGGTAACTTATTATTATTATTATTACGTTTGATAAGGATCTTACTTGACTTTTGTGAGCCGGTTGTTAACATAACTATGCTTTTAAACATTGCCAAACGTATTACTACAACAATGGGGTAACTTATTATTATTATTATTACGTTTGATAAGGATCTTACTTGACTTTTGAGAGCCGGTTGTAACATAACTACGCTTTTAAACATTGCCAAACGTATTACTACAACAATGGGGTAACTTATTATTATTACGTTTGACAAGGATCTTACTTGACTTTTGTGAGCCGGTTGTAACATAACTACGCTTTTAAACATTACCAAACGTATTACTACAACAATGGGGTAACTTATTATTATTATTACGTTTGATAAGGATCTTACTTGACTTTTGTGAGCCGGTTGTAACATAACTACGCTTTTAAACATTGCCAAACGTAATACTACAACAATGGAGTAACTTATTAATATTACGTTTGATAAGGATCTTACTTGACTTTTGTGAGCCGGTTGTAACATAACTACGCTTTTAAACATTACCAAACGTATTACTACAACAATGGAGTAACTTATTAATATTACGTTTGATAAGGATCTTACTTGACTTTTGTGAGCCGGTTGTAACATAACTACGCTTTTAAACATTGCCAAACGTAATACTACAACAATGGAGTAACTTATTAATATTACGTTTGATAAGAATCTTACTTGACTTTTGTGAGCCGGTTGTAACATAACTACGCTTTTAAACATTGCCAAACGTAATACTACAACAATGGAGTAACTTATTAATATTACGTTTGATAAGAATCTTACTTGACTTTTGTGAGCCGGTTGTAACATAACTACGCTTTTAAACATTACCAAACGTATTACTACAACAATGGAGTAACTTATTAATATTACGTTTGATAAGGATCTTACTTGACTTTTGTGAGCCGGTTGTAACATAACTACGCTTTTAAACATTGCCAAACGTAATACTACAACAATGGAGTAACTTATTAATATTACATTTGACAAGGATCTTATTTGACTTTTGTGAGCCGGTTGTAACATAACTACGCTTTTAAACATTGCCAAACGTATTACTACAACAATGGGGTAACTTATTATTATTATTACGTTTGACAAGGATCTTACTTGACTTTTGTGAGCCGGTTGTAACATAACTACGCTTTTAAACATTGCCAAACGTATTACTACAACAATGGGGTAACTTATTATTATTACGTTTGACAAGAATCTTACTTGACTTTTGTGAGCCGGTTGTTAACATAACTACGCTTTAAACATTGCCAAACGTATTATCACAACAATGGGGTAACTTATTATTATTACTTTTGACAAGAATCTTACTTGACTTTTGTGAGCCGGTTGTTAACATAACTACGATTTAAACATTGCCAAACGTATTACTACAACAATGGGGTAACTTATTATTATTACGTTTGACAAGAATCTTACTTGACTTTTGTGAGCCGGTTGTAACATAACTACGCTTTTAAACATTGCCAAACGTATTACTACAACAACGGGGTAACTTATTATTATTACGTTTGACAAGAATCTTACTTGACTTTTGTGAGCCGGTTGTAACATAACTACGCTTTTAAACATTGCCAAACGTATTACTACAACAATGGGGTAACTTATTATTATTACGTTTGACAAGAATCTTACTTGACTTTTGTGAGCCGGTTGTAACATAACTACGATTTTAAACATTACCAAACGTATTACTACAATATTGGGGTAACGTATTATTTTTACGTTTGACAAGAATCTTACTTGACTTTAACATTGCCAAACGTAGTACTACAACAATGGGGTAACTTATTAATATTACATTTGACAAGGATCTTACTTGACTTTTGTGAGCCGGTTGTAACATAACTACGATTTTAAACATTACCAAACGTATTACTACAACATTGGGGTAACTTATTATTATTACGTTTGACAAGAATCTTACTTGACTTTAACATTGCCAAACGTAGTACTACAACAATGGGGTAACTTATTAATATTACATTTGACAAGGATCTTGCTAGACTTTTGTGAGCCGGTTGTTAACATAACTACGCTTTTAAACATTACCAAACGTATTACTACAACATTGGGGTAACTTATTATTATTACGTTTGACAAGGATCTTACTTGACTTTTGAGAGCCGGTTGTAACATAACTACGCTTTTAAACATTACCAAACGTATTACTACAACAATGGGGTAACTTATTATTATTACGTTTGACAAGGATCTTACTTGACTTTTGTGAGCCGGTTGTTAACATAACTACGCTTTTAAATATTGCCAAACGTATTACTACAACAATGGGGTAACTTATTATTATTACGTTTGACAAGGATCTTACTTGACTTTTGTGAGCCGGTTGTAACATAACTACGCTTTTAAACATTGCCAAACGTATTACTACAACAATGGGGTAACTTATTAATATTACATTTGACAAGGATCTTGCTAGACTTTTGTGAGCCGGTTGTTAACATAACTACGCTTTTAAACATTACCAAACGTATTACTACAACATTGGGGTAACTTATTATTATTACGTTTGACAAGGATCTTACTTGACTTTTGAGAGCCGGTTGTAACATAACTACGCTTTTAAACATTACCAAACGTATTACTACAACAATGGGGTAACTTATTATTATTACGTTTGACAAGAATCTTACTTGACTTTTGTGAGCCGGTTGTAACATAACTACGATTTTAAACATTACCAAACGTATTACTACAACATTGGGGTAACTTATTATTTTTACGTTTGACAAGAATCTTACTTGACTTTAACATTGCCAAACGTAGTACTACAACAATGGGGTAACTTATTAATATTACATTTGACAAGGATCTTACTTGACTTTTGTGAGCCGGTTGTAACATAACTACGATTTTAAACATTACCAAACGTATTACTACAACATTGGGGTAACTTATTATTATTACGTTTGACAAGAATCTTACTTGACTTTAACATTGCCAAACGTAGTACTACAACAATGGGGTAACTTATCAATATTACATTTGACAAGGATCTTACTTGACTTTTGTGAGCCGGTTGTAACATAACTACGCTTTTAAACATTACCAAACGTATTACTACAACATTGGGGTAACTTATTATTATTACGTTTGACAAGAATCTTACTTGACTTTTGTGAGCCGGTTGTTAACATAACTACGCTTTTAAACATTGCGAAACGTATTACTACAACAATGGGGTAACTTATTATTATTACGTTTGACAAGGATCTTACTTGACTTTTGTGAGCCGGTTGTAACATAACTACGATTTTAAACATTGCCAATCATATTACTACAACAATGTGGTAACTTATTATTATTACGATTGACAAGGATCTTACTTGACTTTTGTGAGCCGGTTGTTAACATAACTATCTTTTAAACATTGCCAAACGTATTACTACAACAATGGGGTAACTTATTATTATTACGTTTGACAAGGATCTTATTTGACTTTTGTGAGCCGGTTGTAACATAACTAAGCTTTTAAACATTGCCAAACGTATTACTACAACAATGGGGTAACTTATTATTATTACGTTTGACAAGGATCTTATTTGACTTTTGTGAGCCGGTTGTTAACATAACTACGCTTTTAAACATTGCCAAACGTATTACTACAACAATGGGGTAACTTATTATTATTACGTTTGACAAAAATCTTACTTGACTTTAACATTGCCAAACGTATTACTACAACAATAGGGTAACTTATTAATATTACATTTGACAAGGATCTTACTTGAATTTTGTGAGCCGGTTGTAACATAATTACGCTTCTAAACATTGTCAAACCTAGTACTACAACAAAGAACCTGTGTGAGTTTATGTGAAATTCTATCCTGCGCAAGCAAATTTCCTATCAATAGGAAACTATGATTCTGTCAGGCTTTGCTCACTGTTCGTTGACCTATTGTTTGCGGATAGTGCGCCTGAGTGGGTAAACACTTCAAAAATCACACCTTTAGGGATATTCTCCTTAAAGTACGGAGTGTGTTGTTTATATAGCAAAAATAAATGCACATAGACTAATTGGAAAAGGCTTGAGCATTTATAGAAACATCTCGCTTTAATTGCTATTCTTACCACAACCTTATTTTCTAAACGCAAAACGTACCTTTGAATCTCGTGACGGGGGCATTAACAATATTCATACAAGAGTGGGAAGGACTAGATCTCAACATAAAGGTTGTCTGTTATATATCTTACGCGACACATCTCTAAACCCCTTACATGTATACATGCAACCATGAGCACGATCCGTGAGTGCGCGCGGACAACGCACATACGCACACTCACACATACGCACGCACGCACACTCGATCACGCAACCACGCGCACGATCCCTACGCGACTGAGTGCACGCGGACAAAGGTATGCAGTGATATTTAACGGTTACTTCCAACTGTTACTCTATCTCGGGGCAGTTCTATTTCTGTAACTGCGCAGTCTGGATAGGTGAAGGAATGAAGGTCTAATATCTCCCTTTATTTTGAACGATTTCATTGGTTTACTTCTCCCTGACAGACATCTTTTGGAAAGTTAACTTACACCTATAGGCAAAATTTTGAAAATTAAATACATTTTTCTTCATACTAATACATTACAACACCTCACGTGTGGATTTAGTTCGGGGTAACGGCTGATTGCAGAATTCCTAAACGGCAACACTGCATTGCGTGCTACTATACTGTGGATTTTCTGTGGTATTGTTTATACCAAAATATTATATACGCAATAGTGGCGAGTCTATAAAGTGGATTGAGGTGATTATATAACGAAATGCATTTTGACGAAGAATACAATTTGGAATCTGAAGATGAAGCTTTAGTAATGAAAGCCAAGAATATTTCTTCCCTTTGGAAAATGTCACAAATATAATTACAATAAAATTATTGCCAAAAGCCCTAATACCATAATAATAATGAAAAATAACTAATATTACAAGATACCTAAGATTAAACCCTTATGTACATTTCGATGACCTTGTCGTTATCATCAGATGGTCCTATTACAATCTAGAATACAAGTCAGTCTTACATATGTCAGTCTTGTTTGAAAATCCTTGTATTTTAGATTGTAATTTTGTATTAGCACCCTCTGATGATAACGATAAGGTCATCGACATGTACATAAGGGTTTAATCTTAGGTATAGTGCAGACCACATAACTGCGCACTTGGCCTTGAGAGATCGCACTAGATTTCTACTACCACTTCTTAAAACATGTTACATAATCAGAATGTTCTATACTTCAACAACTTCTCCATCCGATATGTCTACACGTGTATCAAAATTGTTTGTTATATCATACCGAAGCTAATTAATCATGGAATTTCTCTAATATCGACCGCCTCATGCAAATCAGTGTTTTGACATTCATTATCAGGTTCATAGGAAAGTATATTAACCGTCTACCTCCCGTCTTGCCTACTGCGATATCTCAAGGCCAAGTGTTCGGTTACGCGGTCCGCACTATATCTTGTAATATTAGTTATTTTTTATTATTTTTGTGGTATTGGGGTTATTGCCAATATTTTTATTGTAATATATTGTGGCACTGTGTGTTCCGGTTGGACCAGTTCGACCTCGGATTAACACAGATCGGACGAATTCGACTGGTATCACCTAAGAAGGATAGGAGGGGATAGTCTACAAGATGGTATGGGTCTGAGATGGTAAAAGTTGTAAATTCAGTGCGGGAATAGTAATGGCTATTAGGAATTTATGGTTAATATACATCAGCTGTTCTCAGTCTTCAACCTAACCTAATTGTTACGGTATGTAAACATGGCGGTTGGAATGTGGGACACATTTATACTGTGCAAATGGAAATTAAATCTCCTACTTCACTCTATTTTGCATATGTTAGGAATAAAATGTAAATGTACTGTAAATAGACATGTTAAATATATTTTTACGTGACCTTCAACAGGCATAATTATTTCGAAATAAAACCGTTTAGCGAAGGTGGAATTTGAAGCCTGATTGTCTGAAAAATAAATGTGTTTGGGTCAATAACAAATATACCATTCGCCTGGACAATGATGTCTTGCATTTTTATAATTTTTTGATCGATTTCTTTGTTTACTACTTTACTAATAGTAATAGTGTTTACTAATAGTAAACTCAAGAATATTAAAAATCTTGGAAACATACCATTACAAAATGAACCCATTCCTTTACAAATGAACAATTCGACTGGACAATGATGTCCTGGACTTTTATAATTTTATGTTTGATTTTATAAATTTTTTTTTCACTAAGAGTAGTAGTATTTACCAATATTAAAATCAGGAATACTGAAAACTTTAAATCATTAGATTGTCACGACAAATGCGTATTCAGTTAACAAAGATGCCCAACAGCAGACGCTAGATGACCTTGAAGGTCAAAGTGGTAGGCCTACATCCTTTATATAGGTTTTTTTGGAAAACAAATTAAAATGGCTCCCATCGATATTTTTGTTAAAAAAAAGCATGTTTGAATATATTATAAAATTTTGAATTTATGATAGCGACCAAATAATCTCTATATTTCAGGAGATATTAAATGGGAAGTGGGGGGGGACTTCTGGTTCATCGAAGCAATCGTTTGATTGGGTCGACATTTATACGGTACTGTAAAACATATGTAAGTCGAGATTGCCTGTTGTTTAGTAGAGTATTGAGACCAACCGTTTTATCGCATCAAACCATGTCGATCACTCCCAAAGTCGTCCAAATATACCGAATCTACAGTATAACAAAATCAACGTATCGAATATTAATTATGCTCCAATATATGTTACAATTAAATTGTTTTCTGCACTGTCCCACGCTTCAATAAAACTATTTACCACAACAAAAAAGTTATTTGTAATTACAAATTTGTATAATTCTATTACAAAGCGATAATTACAGAATAAGGATAAATTAATTCAAAGTTACGCTGAATAAAATACACGACAATTATGATGTAATATTAAAACTGGTCCTGTCTTGGATAGGAACCGGTTGCACGAGTAAGGCAATTAAATGTTAATTAATATTTGAGGATTATTTAAGCAGTAAGTTGACTCCAGGTCGGCGGCACCGTTACTTGGCGAATTCCTCAGCAAGCGATCGGCCGCTCGCCGTGTGGATTCTACACTGCTACCGAGCCTAAAAAACTACACTTTCAATAGACCATTTGTAAACGTTTCTCATTGCCAATTTATTTTTACCTTTATTTATTCCTTGTGACTTGTTAACTAAATACGGTCCCGGACATATACCAACTTTTGAAGATGCAATTGTAAAAATATGTTTACGCTGGTTCTGTAAGAAAATAAAACGATGTAACGATAAATACAATTCTATTGTATTAGTTAAAATTCCGGAATAAAACATTTCTTTATTCCTTGTGACTTGTTAACTAAATACTGTCCCGGACATATACCAACTTTTGAAGATGCAATTGTAAAAATATGTTTACGCTGGTTCTGTAAGAAAATAAAACGATGTAACGATAACTACAATTCTATTGTATTAGTTAAATTCCGGAATAAAACATTTCTTTATTCCTTGTGACTTGTTAACTAAATACTGTCCCGGACATATACCAACTTTTGAAGATGCAATTGTAAAAATATGTTTACGCTGGTTCTGTAAGAAAATAAAACGATGTAACGATAACTACAATTCTATTGTATTAGTTAAAATTCCGGAATAAAACATTTCTTTATTCCTTGTGACTTGTTAACTAAATACTGTCCCGGACATATACCAACTTTTGAAGATGCAATTGTAAAAATATGTTTACGCTGGTTCTGTAAGAAAATAAAACGATGTAACGATAACTACAATTCTATTGTATTAGTTAAAATTCCGGAATAAAACATTTCTTTATTCCTTGTGACTTGTTAACTAAATACTGTCCCGGACATATACCAACTTTTGAAGATGCAATTGTAAAAATATGTTTACGCTGGTTCTGTAAGAAAATAAAACGATGTAACGATAACTACAATTCTATTGTATTAGTTAAAATTCCGGAATAAAACATTTCTTTATTCCTTGTGACTTGTTAACTAAATACGGTCCCGGACATATACCAACTTTTGAAGATGCAATTGTAAAAATATGTTTACGCTGGTTCTGTAAGAAAATAAAACGATGTAACGATAACTACAATTCTATTGTATTAAATAAAATTCCGGAATAAAACATTTCTTTATTCCTTGTGACTTGTTAACTAAATACTGTCCCGGACATACGGCAACTTTTGAAGATGCAATTGTAAAAATATGTTTACGCTGGTTCTGTAAGAAAATAAAACGATGTAACGATAACTACAATTCTATTGTATTAGTTAAAATCCGGAATAAAACATTTCTTTATTCCTTGTGACTTGTTAACTAAATACTGTCCCGGACATATACCAACTTTTGAAGATGCAATTGTAAAAATATGTTTACGCTGGTTCTGTAAGAAAATAAAACGATGTAACGATAACTACAATTCTATTGTATTAAATAAAATTCCGGAATAAAACATTTCTTTATTCCTTGTGACTTGTTAACTAAATACTGTCCCGGACATATACCAACTTTTGAAGATGCAATTGTAAAAATATGTTTACGCTGGTTCTGTGAGAAAATAAAACGATGTAACGATAACTACAATTCTATTGTATTAGTTAAAATTCCGGAATAAAACATTTCTTTATTCCTTGTGACTTGTTAACTAAATACTGTCCCGGACAAATACCAACTTTTGAAGATGCAATTGTAAAAATATGTTTACGCTGGTTCTGTAAGAAAATAAAACGATGTAACGATAACTACAATTTTATTGTATTAAATAAAATTCCGGAATAAAACATTTCTTTATTCCTTGTGACTTGTTAACTAAATACTGTCCCGGACATATACCAACTTTTGAAGATGCAATTGTAAAAATATGTTTACGCTGGTTCTGTAAGAAAATAAAACGATGTAACGATAACTACAATTCTATTGTATTAAATAAAATTCCGGAATAAAACATTTCTTTATTCCTTGTGACTTGTTAACTAAATACTGTCCCGGACATATACCAACTTTTGAAGATGCAATTGTAAAAATATGTTTACGCTGGTTCTGTGAGAAAATAAAACGATGTAACGATAACTACAATTCTATTGTATTAGTTAAAATTCCGGAATAAAACATTTCTTTATTCCTTGTGACTTGTTAACTAAATACTGTCCCGGACATACGGCAACTTTTAAAGGTGCAATTGTAAAAATATGTTTACGCTGGTTCTGTAAGAACATAAAACGATGTAACGATAACTACAATTCTATTGTATTAGTTAAAATCCGGAATAAAACATTTCTTTATTCCTTGTGACTTGTTAACTAAATACTGTCCCGGACATACGGCAACTTTTGAAGATGCAATTGTAAAAATATGTTTACGCTGGTTCTGTAAGAAAATAAAACGATGTAACGATAACTACAATTCTATTGTATTAAATAAAATTCCGGAATAAAACATTTCTTTATTCCTTGTGACTTGTTAACTAAATACTGTCCCGGACATATACCAACTTTTGAAGATGCAATTGTAAAAATATGTTTACGCTGGTTCTGTGAGAAAATAAAACGATGTAACGATAACTACAATTCTATTGTATTAGTTAAAATCCGGAATAAAACATTTCTTTATTCCTTGTGACTTGTTAATTAAATACTGTCCCGGACATATACCAACTTTTGAAGATGCAATTGTAAAAATATGTTTACGCTGGTTCTGTGAGAAAATAAAACGATGTAACGATAACTACAATTCTATTGTATTAGTTAAAATCCGGAATAAAACATTTCTTTATTCCTTGTGACTTGTTAACTAAATACTGTCCCGGACATATACCAACTTTTGAAGATGCAATTGTAAAAATATGTTTACGCTGGTTCTGTAAGAAAATAAAACGATGTAACGATAACTACAATTCTATTGTATTAAATAAAATTCCGGAATAAAACATTTCTTTATTCCTTGTGACTTGTTAACTAAATACTGTCCCGGACATATACCAACTTTTGAAGATGCAATTGTAAAAATATGTTTACGCTGGTTCTGTAAGAAAATAAAACGATGTAACGATAACTACAATTCTATTGTATTAGTTAAAATCCGGAATAAAACATTTCTTTATTCCTTGTGACTTGTTAACTAAATACTGTCCCGGACATATACCAACTTTTGAAGATGCAATTGTAAAAATATGTTTACGCTGGTTCTGTAAGAAAATAAAACGATGTAACGATAACTACAATTCTATTGTATTAAATAAAATTCCGGAATAAAACATTTCTTTATTCCTTGTGACTTGTTAACTAAATACTGTCCCGGACATATACCAACTTTTGAAGATGCAATTGTAAAAATATGTTTACGCTGGTTCTGTAAGAAAATAAAACGATGTAACGATAAATACAATTCTATTGTATTAGTTAAAATTCCGGAATAAAACATTTCTTTATTCCTTGTGACTTGTTAACTAAATACTGTCCCGGACATATACCAACTTTTGAAGATGCAATTGTAAAAATATGTTTACGCTGGTTCTGTAAGAAAATAAAACGATGTAACGATAACTACAATTCTATTGTATTAGTTAAATTCCGGAATAAAACATTTCTTTATTCCTTGTGACTTGTTAACTAAATACTGTCCCGGACATATACCAACTTTTGAAGATGCAATTGTAAAAATATGTTTACGCTGGTTCTGTAAGAAAATAAAACGATGTAACGATAACTACAATTCTATTGTATTAGTTAAATTCCGGAATAAAACATTTCTTTATTCCTTGTGACTTGTTAACTAAATACGGTCCGGGACATACGGGAAGTATTTAAGATGCAATTCTAAAAATGTGTTTACGCTAATTCTGTAAGAACATAAAACGATGTAACAATGACTACAATTCTGTTGCATTAGTTACAACTCCGGAATAAAACAATTATTTTTTCCAGTTGAAACTGAAAATCTTTTTCTATAACTTATAAACCAAAACGAAATCAGAAAATAGTAGAATTGTATCAGTCATTCGTACGGGTTGACGTGTATTTGTATTGATTTAATTTGTAATTGTATTTGGGGTGAATTTGGTTTACTGAAATTAAATCCCAATAAATATATCAAACTAATAGTTTATAAACTTTCCGATCATTATCTTGAAACCCCAAGAGAAGGAAAAGCTTCTGCTTGTAACATGACACTACTTGTAAAGTATAACTAACCTTGAAAGTGAAATAACAACAAACATTTACTATCAGCTGTTTAAATGTGTTTAAAAGTGACTTTTACAGGTGATTATCAGCTGATTAAGCCAAGTCAAGTTTATAATGGAGTATAGATAATTAAGTGTTAAGGGAGTTTTTATGGCCAGTGGGAAAGTGCCCTGACGGAATTTCTAAATAAAAATAGGCTCATGAATAAACACACACACACACACACACACACACACACACACACACACACACACACACACACACACACACACACACACACACACACACACACACACACACACACACTATTAGATGTTTATATAATAGTAGGCCTATAGATTAACGATAAGAAAATAATGTGGCATTCATGAGAATGAATGACAGAAATTTTCTGTTTCTTTACAGATTCAAGAGATTGGTCCTAAATGAAAATATGTACTTTCGATAAATTACCGCATGAAGAGATTGAAGCTAAACGTAATCATCTACTAATGGTGATCCCTTATTGTTAGCCTTCTGCAGCGTTTTTCCGCCCTAATAACTCATTATTCCGTCACAACTGTGTGCTGCGACAGTCGAAGCTGCCAAACACAGACCTGCCATCGCTTGTATCTAATCGTGCTTACGACGTACCAATTACATCAGCTGAGCCAATGTGCCCCCTAAATTAACAAATCGGCGCCTTTCTCTTTCCATAACTTTCATTTAGTCATAAACGGCACCGCTTTCTGCTGCCAGTAGGAAATAGTTTTGTAGCGCCATGTGCATGTGGACGAAGCCCAGATGCCGCCCAGGCCGGAACGGGTAAACTTTCTCGCCGACACACCGAATGGTGTTTCAAATAACACTGTTCATTCCTTATTGGCTAAATATTTACAAACAGAAAATCTCTCCTATGTTCTTATAGCACGATATAAACACAAGACAACAGAAAACCTACTGCTAATCCTTTAAAGCAGTAATATCGAGATATAGTCAATTATATTGGAGGCTGAAGAAGTCGTAAGACGAAAACGTTTCCTCCAAGTGTAAGTTAACAAATGTCTGGTCGCAAGTAATAGCAAAAGTGTAATTTGTAATTTACAACCAACTCGTCACGAACAGCAACAATATTTCGGTAAATTATATTGGAGGCTGAAGAAGTCGTAAGACGAAAACGTTTCCTCGAAGTGTAAGTTAACAATTAACAACTATTAGTTAACAAATGTCTGGTCGCAAGTAATAGCAAAAGTGTAATTTGTAATTTACAACCAACTCGTCACGAACAGCAACAATATTTCGGTAAATTATATTGGAGGCTGAAGAAGTCGTAAGACGAAAACGTTTCCTCGAAGTGTAAGTTAACAATTAAACACTTTTAGTTAACAAATGTCTGGTCGCAAGTAATAGCAAAAGTGTAATTTGTAATTTACAACCAACTCGTCACGAACAGCAACAAGATTTCGGTAAATTATATTGGAGGCTGAAGAAGTCGCAAGACGAAAACGTTTCCTCGAAGAGTAAGTTAACAATTAACAACTTTTAGTTAACAAATGTCTGGTCGCAAGTAATGGCAAAAGTGTAATTTGTAATTTACAACCAACTCGTCACGAACAGCAACAAGATTTCGGTAAATTATATTGGAGGCTGAAGAAGTCGCAAGACGAAAACGTTTCCTCGAAGTGTAAGTTAACAATTAAACACTTTTAGTTAACAAATGTCTGGTCGCAAGTAATAGCAAAAGTGTAATTTGTAATTTACAACCAACTCGTCACGAACAGCAACAAGATTTCGGTAAATTATATTGGAGGCTGAAGAAGTCGTAAGACGAAAACGTTTCCTCGAAGTGTAAGTTAACAATTAAACACTTTTAGTTAACAAATGTCTGGTCGCAAGTAATAGCAAAAGTGTAATTTGTAATTTACAACCAACTCGTCACGAACAGCAACAAGATTTCGGTAAATTATATTGGAGGCTGAAGAAGTCGCAAGACGAAAACGTTTCCTCGAAGTGTAAGTTAACAATTAACAACTTTTAGTTAACAAATGTCTGGTCGCAAGTAATAGCAAAAGTGTAATTTGTAATTTACAACCAACTCGTCACGAACAGCAACAAGATTTCCGTAAATTATATTGGAGGCTGAAGAAGTCGTAAGACGAAAACGTTTCCCCGAAGTGTAAGTTAACAAATGTCTGGTCGCAAGTAATAGCAAAAGTGTAATTTGTAACTTACAACCAACTCGTCATGAACAGCAACAAGATTTCGGTAAATTATATTGGAGGCTGAAGAAGTCGTAAGACGAAAACGTTTCCTCGAAGTGTAAGTTAACAATTAACAACTTTTAGTTAACAAATGTCTGGTCGCAAGTAATAGCAAAAGTGTAATTTGTAATTTACAACCAACTCGTCACGAACAGCAACAATATTTCGGTAAATTATATTGGAGGCTGAAGAAGTCGTAAGACGAAAACGTTTCCTCGAAGTGTAAGTTAACAAATGTCTGGTCGCAAGTAATAGCAAAAGTGTAATTTGTAATTTACAACCAACTCGTCACGAACAGCAACAAGATTTCGGTAAATTATATTGGAGGCTGAAGAAGTCGCAAGACGAAAACGTTTCCTCGAAGTGTAAGTTAACAATTAACAACTTTTAGTTAACAAATGTCTGGTCGCAAGTAATGGCAAAAGTGTAATTTGTAATTTACAACCAACTCGTCACGAACAGCAACAAGATTTCGGTAAATTATATTGGAGGCTGAAGAAGTCGCAAGACGAAAACGTTTCCTCGAAGTGTAAGTTAACAATTAAACACTTTTAGTTAACAAATGTCTGGTCGCAAGTAATAGCAAAAGTGTAATTTGTAATTTACAACCAACTCGTCACGAACAGCAACAAGATTTCGGTAAATTATATTGGAGGCTGAAGAAGTCGTAAGACGAAAACGTTTCCTCGAAGTGTAAGTTAACAATTAAACACTTTTAGTTAACAAATGTCTGGTCGCAAGTAATAGCAAAAGTGTAATTTGTAATTTACAACCAACTCGTCACGAACAGCAACAAGATTTCGGTAAATTATATTGGAGGCTGAAGAAGTCGCAAGACGAAAACGTTTCCTCGAAGTGTAAGTTAACAATTAACAACTTTTAGTTAACAAATGTCTGGTCGCAAGTAATAGCAAAAGTGTAATTTGTAATTTACAACCAACTCGTCACGAACAGCAACAAGATTTCCGTAAATTATATTGGAGGCTGAAGAAGTCGTAAGACGAAAACGTTTCCCCGAAGTGTAAGTTAACAAATGTCTGGTCGCAAGTAATAGCAAAAGTGTAATTTGTAACTTACAACCAACTCGTCATGAACAGCAACAAGATTTCGGTAAATTATATTGGAGGCTGAAGAAGTCGTAAGACGAAAACGTTTCCTCGAAGTGTAAGTTAACAATTAACAACTTTTAGTTAACAAATGTCTGGTCGCAAGTAATAGCAAAAGTGTAATTTGTAATTTACAACCAACTCGTCACGAACAGCAACAATATTTCGGTAAATTATATTGGAGGCTGAAGAAGTCGTAAGACGAAAACGTTTCCTCGAAGTGTAAGTTAACAAATGTCTGGTCGCAAGTAATAGCAAAAGTGTAATTTGTAATTTACAACCAACTCGTCACGAACAGCAACAAGATTTCGGTAAATTATATTGGAGGCTGAAGAAGTCGTAAGACGAAAACGTTTCCTCGAAGTGTAAGTTAACAATTAACAACTTTTAGTTAACAAATGTCTGGTCGCAAGTAATAGCAAAAGTGTAATTTGTAATTTACAACCAACTCGTCACGAACAGCAACAATATTTCGGTAAATTATATTGGAGGCTGAAGAAGTCGTAAGATGAAAACGTTTCCTCGAAGTGCAAGTTAACAATTAAACACTTTTAGTTAACAAATGTCTGGTCGCAAGTAATAGCAAAAGTGTAATTTGTAATTTACAACCAACTCGTCACGAACAGCAACAAGATTTCGGTAAATTATATTGGAGGCTGAAGAAGTCGCAAGACGAAAACGTTTCCTCGAAGTGTAAGTTAACAATTAACAACTTTTAGTTAACAAATGTCTGGTCGCAAGTAATGGCAAAAGTGTAATTTGTAATTTACAACCAACTCGTCACGAACAGCAACAAGATTTCGGTAAATTATATTGGAGGCTGAAGAAGTCGCAAGACGAAAACGTTTCCTCGAAGTGTAAGTTAACAATTAACAACTTTTAGTTAAAAAATGTCTGGTCGCAAGTAATAGCAAAAGTGTAATTTGTAATTTACAACCAACTCGTCACGAACAGCAACAAGATTTCGGTAAATTATATTGGAGGCTGAAGAAGTCGTAAGACGAAAACGTTTCCTCGATGTGTAAGTTAACAATTAAACACTTTTAGTTAACAAATGTCTGGTCGCAAGTAATAGCAAAAGTGTAATTTGTAATTTACAACCAACTCGTCACGAACAGCAACAAGATTTCCGTAAATTATATTGGAGGCTGAAGAAGTCGTAAGACGAAAACGTTTCCTCGAAGTGTAAGTTAACAAATGTCTGGTCGCAAGTAATAGCAAAAGTGTAATTTGTAACTTACAACCAACTCGTCATGAACAGCAACAAGATTTCGGTAAATTATATTGGAGGCTGAAGAAGTCGCAAGACGAAAACGTTTCCTCGAAGTGTAAGTTAACAATTAACAACTTTTAGTTAACAAATGTCTGGTCGCAAGTAATAGCAAAAGTGTAATTTGTAATTTACAACCAACTCGTCACGAACAAGATTTCGGTAAATTATATTGGAGGCTGAAGAAGTCGTAAGACGAAAACGTTTCCTCGAAGTGTAAGTTAACAATTAACAACTTTTAGTTAACAAATGTCTGGTCGCAAGTAATAGCAAAAGTGTAATTTGTAATTTACAACCAACTCGTCATGAACAGCAACAAGATTTCGGTAAATTATATTGGAGGCTGAAGAAGTCGTAAGACGAAAACGTTTCCTCGAAGTGTAAGTTAACAAATGTCTGGTCGCAAGTAATAGCAAAAGTGTAATTTGTAATTTACAACCAACTCGTTACGAACAGCAACAAGATTTCGGTAAATTATATTGGAGGCTGAAGAAGTTGTAAGACGAAAACATTTCCTCGAAGTGTAAGTTACTACCAACTCGTCACGAACAGCAACAAGATTTCGGTAAATTATATTGGAGGCTGAAGAAGTCGTAAGACGAAAACGTTTCCTCGAAGTGTAAGTTAACAATTTACAACCAACTCGTCACGAACAGCAACAAGATTTCGGTAAATTATATTGGAGGCTGAAGAAGTCGTAAGACGAAAACGTTTCCTCGAAGTGTAATTTACAACCAACTCGTCACGAACAGCAACAAGATTTCGGTAAATTATATTATTAACAAGTAATCTAAATACAAAATTGTCAGGCAATTACCAATTAGGTGACCAAAGTAAAATATCCTTTTTAGTTGCTTTTTATTAAATACTAGCTGAACGGCGAACTTCGTACCACCTAAAAGATAATGAATTTCATGTTAATATTAGCTGCACTTAATTTAGTATTTTATCAACCTAATAAAACCTAAACTTATAGTAGTCGATCGAGAAAACTGTGACAATAAAAGTTCTTGATTAAATGTTATTTTTTTAATTCCATTCGGATATACAATATTTTTGGTTTTTCTCTCAACACAATTTAACAAGACTTATGGATGGCTGTACAATGAACCATCCTAAGCCTCTGGGGGGAGGCACTATAGATGGATCTCCACCAAACTTCACACGAACCGTCCTGGGAATATGCTAAACAATTCCTCAGAATTTCATTAACCTCGGTTCAGCGGTTTAGGGCGTCCATAGGATACATACATACACACAAACATACATGCATCGGTTTTTAAACCATCCTAAGGTTCTAGAACGGAGCCCTAGTTCTACATCAAACTTCACACGAACTATCCTGGGAATATGTTAAAAAAATAAAATCAGCAGTTATATGATATCATATATTACAAAAATTTCAAATCAATTCCTACTTAGATCAAGCAAGAAAAATTGTATTATATTTACTTTTTATTAAATAATTACAAATAAGTATATACATATGAGAGAAAAACAATATTTGGTGGCAAAGTAGAAAGCGAAATTATTTATTAAAATTAATTAATTAAATTGCATTAATAAATCAAAATATTGTATTAACATCAAGTGCCATCACTACAAGTTTAAAAAAAGAGTATTTGAACCGAGTGGATGAATAGAATGTATTTTATTAACGATTAACAGAATGTATATAAGGAGAGTGTGAACTAATAGAAGGAATTGAAACATGACAGTTAAATAGAAAGTCCTAGAGTGAATAAAAGTTATACTCACTTGTGGGGCGCAAGTGGAGCAACTACAAGGTCTCAATAGAATTATAAAGACCAACAAATGTATAGATTAAATAAACTTTAACGATCTAAAAAGGTGTGCAGTAGAACAATCATATTAATTTCATATTTTTTCGTTCGCCAACTGACTGCCGAGTTAGTCCGGATTAAAACGTCTTCCATTTTTAAATGCACACAGAACTGGGTTTTTTTTGTAGCACTCAAACAGTATGGGTTTGCCCATTAGATACAAACCCCAAAATGAAATTTGTAAACGGTTGTAACATAACCTACGCGTAAAACAGCTGTTCTACAACATGTTATTGCATGAAATCACATGTTATCGTTTAATTCCTTTAAGGTGACTCATAGCCGCGAAATTGTGTGTTAATGTCCACCCCAAGTTTTTGTAGGCGTTGCTATTGAAGTTTTCACTGGAAAAACCGATATTAATGTTAACAGAAATACGACCTTGTAGTAGACGCTCCTTCATAGCACGCGTGATAAAGCAAAACTCTGCCGTCTGGCTTTTGTGCTGACTGTGTGTAATGCAATCGTTCAAAATGCACTAAATGTACCGTAAATTAAACAAAAGTTAATATACAATAACTGTATTTATAAAGAGATCAAATTTTGCTTTATTTCAGACTAGATTTCCGTTCTGTCAGCTGATTACTTTAAAATTTCATTACATGTAAACATTTTATAGTTTTCATTCGCGTTATTTCTCGGACAGCTTAACAAATGGAATTAACAGTATTTAGTTTCACCAGTGGTATTGTTACAGAGGCACCACTCTTCCAGAGACAGCAGCCGTATTGGTGCATTATTTCCTTTCCTCAGTACTACCAGCTCCCGCTACTCTTATTTATACTTTCTTAGGCGACGTTCCCACTGAGGTGTTACCTTGCTCTCAGTCTCAGTTGCAACATAGTCCAATAATAGTGTCATCGACTTTGTTGTTGTTGGATAGTTCCACACTTGGTGATGAATGTGTGAGAGAAAGCAGGCGAGACTGGACTCAGGAGACTAGTGGACAGGTTGTAACTCTATACGAGAAACTCTGATAAGATGAATGGGTTTGGAGATATTTCAGAATGAGTACCCAAACATTTGATTATATAGTGAAATCCATTTGTGCACAAATTCAATACTAATTCCGCAATATTTCTTATCTTCTAGGCTGGAATACATAGACTGTACGAAGGGAGAAACCTTTTTGCAGAAAATGCTTGAATTGTCCTGAAACCTCGCAACCTTGCACTCATGATGTCATGTCCTCCTGTAACCTCGCAACCTTGCACTCATGATGTCATGCCCTTCTGTAACCTCGCAACCTTGAACTCATGATGCCATGTCCTCCTGTAACCTCGCAACCTTGAACTCATGATGTCACTCCCTATATAACTTCGCAACCTTGCACTCATGATGCCTTGCCCTCCTGTAACCTCGCAACCTTGCACTCATGATTCCATAACCTCCTGTAACCTCGCAAACTTGCACTCATGACGCCATGTCCTCCTGTAACCTCGCAACCTTGCACTCATGATGTCATGTCCTCCTGTAACCTCGCAACCTTGCACTCATGATGTCATGTCCTCCTGTAACCTCGCAACCTTGCACTCATGATGTCATGTCCTCCTGTAACCTCGCAACCTTGCACTCATGATGTCATGTCCTCCTGTAACCTCGCAACCTTGCACTCATGATGTCATGTCCTCCTGTAACCTCGCAACCTTGCACTCATGATGTCATGTCCTCCTGTAACCTCGCAACCTTGCACTCATGATGTCATGTCCTCCTGTAACCTCGCAACCTTGCACTCATGATGTCATGTCCTCCTGTAACCTCGCAACCTTGCACTCATGATGTCATGTCCTCCTGTAACCTCGCAACCTTGCACTCATGATGTCATGTCCTCCTGTAACCTCGCAACCTTGCACTCATGATGTCATGTCCTCCTGTAACCTCGCAAACTTGCACTCATGATGCCATGTCCTCCTGTAACCTCGCAACCTTGAACTCATGATGTCACTCCCTATATAACTTCGCAACCTTGCACTCATGATGCCTTGCCCTCCTGTAACCTCTCAACCTTACACTCATGATTCCATAACCTCCTGTAACCTCTCAACCTTGCACTCATGACGCCATGTCCTCCTGTAACCTCTCAACCTTGCACTCATGATGCCATGTCCTCCTATAACCTCGCAACATTTCACTCATGATACCATTCCCTTCTGTAACCTCGCAACCTTGCACTCATGATGCCATGTCCTCCTGTAACCTCGCATCCTTGCACTCATGATTCCATAACCTCCTGTAACCTCTCAACCTTGCACTCATGACGCCATGTCCTCCTGTAACCTCTCAACCTTGCACTCATGACGCCATGTCCTCCTGTAACCTCTCAACCTTGCACTCATGAAGCCATGTCCTCCTATAACCTCGCAACATTCCACTCATGATACCATTCCCTTCTGTAACCTCGCAACCTTGCACTCATGATGCCATCCCCTTCTGTAACCTCGCAACCTTGCACTCATGATGTCATGTCCTCCTATAACCTCGCAACATTCCACTCATGATACCATTCCCTTCTGTAACCTCGCAACCTTGCACTCATGATGCCATCCTCTTCTGTAACCTCGCAACCTTGCACTCATGATGTCATGTCCTCCTATAACCTCGCAACCTTGCACTCATGATGCCATGTCCTCCTATAACCTCGCAACCTTGAACTCATGATGTCACTCCCTATATAACTTCGCAACCTTGCACTCATGATGCCTTGCCCTCCTGTAACCTCTCAACCTTACACTCATGATGCCATGCCCTCCTGTAATCTCTCAACCTTGCACTCATGATGCCATGCCCTCCTGTAATCTCTCAACCTTGCACTCATGATGCCATGTCCTCCTGTAACCTCTCAACCTTGAACTCATGATGCCTTGCCCTCCTGTAACCTCTCAACCTTACACTCATGATGCCATGCCCTCCTGTAATCTCTCAACCTTGCACTCATGATGCCTTGCCCTCCTGTAACCTCTCAACCTTACACTCATGATGCCATGCCCTCCTGTAATCTCTCAACCTTGCACTCATGATGCCATGCCCTCCTGTAATCTCTCAACCTTGCACTCATGATGCCATGTCCTCCTGTAACCTCTCAACCTTGAACTCATGATGTCACTCCCTATATAACTTCGCAACCTTGCACTCATGATGCCTTGCCCTCCTGTAACCTCGCAACCTTGCACTCATGATGCCATGTCCTCCTATAACCTCGCAACCTTGAACTCATGATGTCACTCCCTATATAACTTCGCAACCTTGCACTCATGATGCCTTGCCCTCCTGTAACCTCTCAACCTTACACTCATGATGCCATGTCCTCCTATAACCTCGCAACCTTGCACTCATGATGTCACTCCCTATATAACCTCGCAACCTTGAACTCATGATGTCACTCCCTATATAACTTCGCAACCTTGCACTCATGATGCCATGCCCTCCTGTAACCTCTCAACCTTACACTCATGATGCCATGTCCTCCTATAACCTCGCAACCTTGAACTCATGATGTCACTCCCTATATAACTTCGCAACCTTGCACTCATGATGCCTTGCCCTCCTGTAACCTCTCAACCTTACACTCATGATGCCATGCCCTCCTGTAATCTCTCAACCTTACACTCATGATGCCATGCCCTCCTGTAATCTCTCAACCTTGCACTCATGATGCCATGTCCTCCTGTAATCTCTCAACCTTACACTCATGATGCCATGCCCTCCTGTAATCTCTCAACCTTGCACTCATGATGCCATGCCCTCCTGTAATCTCTCAACCTTACACTCATGATGCCATGCCCTCCTGTAATCTCTCAACCTTGCACTCATGATGCCATGTCCTCCTGTAATCTCTCAACCTTGCACTCATGATGCCATGTCCTCCTGTAATCTCTCAACCTTACACTCATGATGCCATGTCCTCCTGTAATCTCTCAACCTTACACTCATGATGCCATGTCCTCCTATAACCTCGCAACCTTGAACTCATGATGTCACTCCCTATATAACTTCGCAACCTTGCACTCATGATGCCTTGCCCTCCTGTAACCTCTCAACCTTACACTCATGATGCCATGCCCTCCTGTAATCTCTCAACCTTACACTCATGATGCCATGCCCTCCTGTAATCTCTCAACCTTACACTCATGATGCCATGCCCTCCTGTAATCTCTCAACCTTACACTCATGATGCCATGCCCTCCTGTAATCTCTCAACCTTGCACTCATGATGCCTTGCCCTCCTGTAACCTCTCAACCTTACACTCATGATGCCATGCCCTCCTGTAATCTCTCAACCTTGCACTCATGATGCCATGTCCTCCTATAACCTCGAGACTTATCTCCGGGAGAGGCATAATTCGTTCATACTTTATTGAAGACAGTCATGGAAATCCTCTTACTGTAAATCAAGACCTATAAGGGGTCATTCTGAGTAGTTTCATAGAAGACCTATTGAGATTCTGTTGTGCCCGAAACCTGCCTTCTCATATACAATGGTTCCAGCAAGATGACGCAACCAGCTACACTGCCTTAGATAAGACGGCTTTCCATCCAAAAACTCTTGGCAACCATCTCATCTTCCTTAGAACAAACTTCCTTACCCAGTCCACTCCCCCAATCTTACATCACCTAACGCCTACGTGTGGGGAATGATGAAGGAGAAGATTTTCCGTGATGACCCGCCAACCACCATCGTCCTACTACAGGAAAGTAACCATGTGTATAACGAGCATGGAGCAAGGCCTCTTCACCAATATGAAGCAAAACCTTCAAGGACAGTGCGGGTGTTGCCTCAAATTGCATGGAGGTCATATAGAACATGTTTATACCATAGTCTAACTGATTTAGCTTCTTTTTACTTGTATGTGTTAGTAAAACTATGTAAATAAAATAGAATAAAATCTTGCAATTGTTTCAGTACCGTTTATTTTAACGCACACGGTATATATATGTATACTTAACATATAAACTGAATAGGTTTTTGTTATTTAATATAACTAATAGAAGAACAAAGTCAAGCTATACATGATATATATATATATATATATATATATATATATATATATATATATATATATATATATATATATGCTTAAAGCGTCCAAATGGAACCGAATAACAGAAAGCTATTTAGCGACTGGCTACAGATTGTCTGACAGAAACAAAAGCCAGGCTCAACGAACTCTCGCTTGCAAACAGCTTTTACCCTTCTGTCCTCTCTCTGCATACGGCTTACACTTTCCAAACACACGGCAGAATGGCGTAATTTCCTAAATGCTAACTGTTCCCTTAGAAAGTGCTTCAAATCGATACTGCTGAGTCTCGATACGTTATACGGCCGATCGACTCGGTCTAGAAACTTGAAATACTTTTAACGAGACCAATCTGTTGATAAATTTAGAATTGATTTGGCCGAGGTGAAATCGGTTTAAATCGAGACTTAAGATGCAGCGTTAAGAAATCGCCGATGAATTTCCTAATTTTTCAAATCGCACATTTACTGTATCATATATGATTAAAGTGACCTGATCTAACCTAACCTAACCTGACCATATCAGCACATAGGCCTATATATATATATATATATATATATATATATATATATCACTTACACTATAATGTACTTAAACAGGGATCTTACTTGATATATATGCGAGTTAACTTTTGAAGACTAATTACGTGTCTTCATTTTCGAGCATCAACTGAGACTAAGTGGTTCTAGTAGATTCATATATATATGAATATGTGTGTGTGTCCCTTATGCTTTCCTAAACCGATCGACATAAAACTTTGGGAAATTATTGAACACACTCCTAGGAAGGTTCTGGCATATTTTTACCGCGCTTGGGAGCTCCTAAGTAAATATTTTTCAAAAAAAACAAAGTATGCTCTGCCGCCTACTTTTCTAACACACCATTCAGTCTCTTATATTGAAATTAGGAATTATTAATATAGATGCAACTAATAACCAATAGATGGCGGTAATCCCGCTATGACATACAGCTAATACTTAAATTAAGTAACATAAAATAAAATTTCCTACTACAATTTGTAGGCCTATGTGTTTAAGTTAGATTGCATAACAGCTGTTTTAACGCATGCGTTATATTACTTTATTTAACGTGCAATATTGTGATGGAATGTTATTGAATTGAAATTTCTTGAAATCTATTATTTATAAAATAAATCTTACTAAATTATTCTAATATAATAATTATGGATAATTTTGTGTGTGTTAACATAGGCCATATAACACATAAGTTTTTCGCAAAAAAATGCAACAACAATAATTAATAAATAAAATAATATTTTATAGCCTAAATACTAACGAATACCACAATACAATACTTTTAATAATTTAGTCTGTCAACGTTTCCGCCGTAATAATAAAAAATAACATTATCATATGGTCCTTACCAAGATACTAGATTATATAAAACATAGCTAAATAAATGTTTCATACGTCGCGAAAACATATTTAGCATCATATCAATATAATAAGGATTATTATATATATGATACGTATGATGATCCGTATTCCTTCACGGATGGAATATTTTCCATCATATAATAAGGACATAGATAAGGTAGGAACACAGACCCTCCTAGTAGATAGAGGATATAGGGTGAATTATGGACACACAAGTACCTCTAATTCACCCTATAACCAGTTATATATAAAAACAATTTCCAAATAAATTCCTACTGAGATTTAAAAAAATATATATATATAATTTTAGTTACCCTAGAGCACTAATTATGATATTGTGCGGTAACCATGGCAACAGTTTAAGGTTGTACAATGGAAGTTTCGACGACAACCAGATAGGGGGGACAAAATTTCACGTACATCTTTGAGAAATATATTTCTAGCTACTGTATTGGAAAGTTGGCGCAGTGCCAAGACGCCC
Source organism: Prosapia bicincta (assembly GCA_036971475.1). Taxonomy (NCBI): domain Eukaryota; kingdom Metazoa; phylum Arthropoda; class Insecta; order Hemiptera; family Cercopidae; genus Prosapia; species Prosapia bicincta. The sequence continues at coordinate 9,823,619 of JBAIZL010000002.1, forward strand.
TAGATTTTGAACATGGAGATTTTCAGTTCGAATCCGGCTAAATCGCACAAATTATATAATCTAATTATTGAATACATATTTGAAAAAAACTGTATTAACATCACACGTTATCCACTATAGGTTTTAAATAAATGTATTTGAACTTGATTGGACGAATAAAAACGTATTTTATTAACCTTTGAAAATGTGTACAAGATATAGCCATATATCAGAAGAGTTAATAGAGCTAATAGGAGGAATTTAATAAAGCAAAATAAAACATCAATTTTATAAATACCGAGAGTAATATGAAACAAAGAAAGAAACAAAATATATATTTCCTTTCCCGTATTTTTGAAAAAAAACATATTTGAATATATAATCAGATTTTTTCAACTTTTAGACAATTTCCTATACACATCTGTTTCAAAACAGAACACTTGTAAGCTATTTATTTACAGTTACCTTAATGAAAGATGTAATTTTAATAATTTAATAATATCCGCAGCCAGTCTGTATTTAGGACGTGGTAGCTTCCTCTTATAGTAATGACAGGAAAAATTATGTCTGTCATTTCCGGTTTTCAGAACTACAAGGTCTTTTTCCACAGCCAGTCGTTCGGCCATCGCTTCATCGTGTCCACTTTCTCTCGCCAAGTTTTTATCGCTCCTTGAATACATTCAGGCGGGGAGAACGCCGAATGCAGGCAACCTCGACAGAAGATTACTTGTTATGGGAGAAGCCAAGAGTATGAATTGAGATGCCTAGGCTATTAAACAAGTAATATATCCAACACAGGCCAACAAAGATTAATTTTATTTTAGTTACTTTTTAATAAATAATTACAATTGATATCAATAAAGTAACATACGTCAAAATAGCTGTTCTAAAATATAACCTATAACATAAAATCAGCTCTTTTATTAAATCATATGTTAACAGTTATTTTAAGCCAACTGGGACGAAATAACTGTATTGCATAGCTTGGCCCTTTTGTGAAACGTTTTTCTCCCATGTGAAACTAAAATTAATATTTTTAAAAACTTTACTATCATCAAGTGTCACCCACTACAAGTTAAAAAAATCTATCTGAACTTGAATGGATGAACTAAATGTGTTATTAACGATTGAAATTTGGAACAATATATATATATATATATATATATATATATATATATATATATATATATATATACATATATATAATAAATTAATAATATTTCAAAACAAGAATACTTTTATTGCATATATTATTCAAAGCTTTTCGCCGATAAAATAGTACCAGCATCTTCAGGAAAATAATTATCTAACAAAATATTTTTACAAAAATTAAATCATATATACTACAAAGAATCATATGTTTATAAGTAATACACTTATGTAATTTTTTCTATAACGTCAATGACCTTATAAATAGTTTGGTGCCTTGATCTCACTTGAATTTGTTCATCAATTAATTTGTCTTTAACTTTATGCTTATACATTTCTAATGTTTCACATATATTCATTTTTAATCCTTTATTTAATTCTTTTATTAATTTCATATTTTCTATTTCAGGAAATTCATGTCCATTATTAATACAATGAGTAGCTAAATTTGATTTGTATATGTTTGGTTTGATATAAGCGTTTAAATGTTCTTTGTATCTTTCTTTTAATTTCTTTTTCGTTTGTCCTACATATAATTTATTATAAGCTTAACAATTTATATTATATACACCATTTCTTTCGTGCATATTATTTTGATTATTGTTGTTCTTTATTAAATTTTTAATTTTATTATCAGTTTTGTATGTAATTTGCAAATTTGTTTCTTTAAATAATCTTGTAATTTTGTTTATTTCGTTACCAGTGAATGTACTTCACTTGTAGTGACGGAAACAGTTACACGCTCATATAGAGAGAAGGATAACGAAGTAGAGGTGGAATTAAGCAGGAATAATGAAAGCACATGATCCTGGTACTAGGAATAACGGGAAATTATGATTTTCCTGGAGCAAACCTTACAAAAAAACCATGTCAAGTGAATTTAAGAAGTAAATTAATCACTAAACAATGGGAAGTAAAGGAAAACAATACCGATATAAGAACTTTTTGGGGTTCATTAATGCCCAAAGCATCCATTGTTTTTATTTATACGCCATTGTCTTCTTGCGAACGGTAAAGGATGTATGAGCTTATGATTTACTACATTGATCCATGTTCGTTAACCCGTGACGTTTCTATTGTATTCCACGTGTTTCGTAGATTAATTAGACGTAGAAAGCAGCTAACCCACTAGGTACTGACGAACTGCACAAGTCAAAAACTACTTAATCTCTTTATTCGCCGACTTTTAATCCTTATAACCCTTCACAAGGCTATGACGAATTACAATCGTGTTACATATGGTTCCAACAACACCCAGGCTCCAATACAATGTCTTTGGTAAGGCACAAATTGGCTCGCTTTCTTTTACAGGCAGAAACTAATCCGGTTTCGCGAATATTTTGAAGGCCAGCCGGTGGTGCATCATTTTTCTGCGACGGTTACTTTTACCTTTTTATGGGAAAATGTCTAGCCCAACAGAACTCGAAAAGGCCTTTACATAAATGGCAGAATAATTTAGAATCAATAAACATCTAATTAGCCTGGATAAAATTAATGGGTAAATACAATTGCACAATTTGTAAATTCTTATTCAATTCCTTCTATTAGTTCAAACTCTCCTTACATATATATCTTGTTCAAATTTTCAATCGTTAACAAAATTTTTTATTCATCTACTTAAGTACAAATACATTTTTTTTAATGTAGTGGATGACACTTGATGTTAATGCAATTTAAGAAAATATTAATTCATCAACTAAATTTAGTTTTATATGAGAGACAACGTTTTCACAAAAGGGGCAAGGCATGCAATAATATTAGTTATTTCGTCTAATTTGGCTTAAAATAAGTGAAATCATGATTTCATAAAAGAGCTGTGTTATAGGATATGTGGTAGAACAGCTGTTGTAACCATAGGTTATGTTACCTTATTTATCTTAATTGTAATTATTTAATAAAAAGTAACTACAGTAAAATAAAATTTGTCTTTGTTGACCTTAAATAGGGGTAGAAGCAGTTCAGAAAAGCTGGGCGTGGTCACAATTAGAGCAACCGACAGGAGTTTGCACAGTGTTATTAGTTTAAATATGAGCTTGCTGTAACATCATTACAGTGTGGGCGTTACTGGGCAATAATTAGTTGCAATTGTTTCGTTTGGTTTGGTCAGAGTTGTTTCAATCTGTGAAAATTTCATCATATTTGGAAATAATTAGACCAAACCATTTTATCCTTGGTGTAAGTTTATTTGAACACGTTGTGTGTGGAATTGCTTATTTCAAAATATGGGCGAGGCTATTGGCATTTAAATATCCAAGCACAAACTAGAGGGATTGGGGGGGGGGGGAGAAAAGAAAACCCAAGTATTTGTAAAATCGTGGCAAACATTATATTATTAATAAAAACTTCAAATAAACAAATTTCAAAGTTTCTTGAATACTCTTTTTGCAGGGATGGAGGAAGAAAGAGGGTGAGTATAGAGGAAGAAAGAGGGTGAGTATAGAGGAAGAAAGAGGGTGAGTATAGAGGAAGAAAGAGGGTGAGTATAGAGGAAGAAAGAGGGTGAGTATAGAGGAAGAAAGAGGGTGAGTATAGAGGAAGAAAGAGGGTGAGTATAGAGGAAGAAAGAGGGTGAGTATAGAGGAAGAAAGAGGGTGAGTATAGAGGAAGAAAGAGGGTGAGTATAGAGGAAGAAAGAGGGTGAGTATAGAGGAAGAAAGAGAGAAGCAGAAGAAGAAGGGAGGGAGAGGCATAGAAGAAGAGACATTTTTTTGAACAAGCATTAGTAGCCCTTGGATGAAGCTCAAATTAAACAGAATTTAAAGACAAGAAAGGTCTGTTATATAGCTTACAAGTACTGCATAATCTAGTTAACAGACTACAATTAACCTAAATTATTTAATTTCTGTTAATTGTAGCCTGCCAACTATAGATTACAATGTGCTATCGCAAACCTCGCCGGATGCCTTAATACAAGTTGTAGATAATGCATTAGAGTAATTATTTGTACATTTTCAATTCATTCACATTTAGATTACATTTATATGCGAATAAAAGTTTTAAATAAATGTGTAGTGTATTTTAAGAAATACTAGTTTTGCATCCATCCCTCAAGTTCCTTTGCCTTAAAAGGATTATTTTGAACGAGTTTTAAAAACTTATTACGAATAATGGAGGATGTTATTACAATTATCAGTCAACAGTTGTGACTTACATTAACCTGTTCCACTAAATTACTTTAAACGATTTGAAAAAACAATTTTCAGTTACTTTTAAATGGAAGTCTTATATTTTCAAAATGAATTTGACTGATCCAAATATGTTTTGGCCCTCCGTAGTACCACAACATTTTGGATCTCCTGGTTTCACCCTCCGTGACAGAATTGAAACCGTTCAACTATTTTGTAGCCTTTATTTTCCTTTCCATTTAATGAATCTTCAAAGTTTCGTTTCTCACCAAACTTTTCATTATACTCGAAAAGGATTATTTCGGGAAAAATCTAATCATGTTTTCAAAATCTCAGCTCACAATATCTAACACGAATTATCCAACATAAATAGCAGTTATGACCTTGAAAAATGAAAAGAGCGGGAGGTGTGGTGAAGGGGCAACAAATATTGCCCTTCACACATCAGCTGGTTCACGAGTATAGAGACAATGCTTTCTGTTGTCAGGACAACCCTAGGATATTTTGATACAACTGGAGTGCAACAAATATTGCCCTTCACAAATCAGCTGGTTCACGAGTATAGAGACAAAATGAGCGTTCAACCCTAGGATGTTTTGATACAACTGGAGTGCAACAAATATTGCCCTTCACAAATCAGCTGGTTCACGAGTATAGAGACAATGCTTTCTGTTGTCAGGACAACCCTAGGATGTTTTGATACAACTGGAGTGCAACAAATATTGCCCTTCACAAATCAGCTGGTTCACGAGTATAGAGACAATGCTTTCTGTTGTCAGGACAACCCTAGGATGTTTTGATACAACTGGAGTGCAACAAATATTGACCTTCACAAATCAGCTGGTTCACGAGTATAGAGACAATGCTTTCTGTTGTCAGGACAACCCTAGGATGTTTTGATAAAACTGGAGTGCAACAAATATTGCCCTTCACAAATCAGCTGGTTCACGAGTATAGAGACAATGCTTTCTGTTGTCAGGACAACCCTAGGATGTTTTGATACAACTGGAGTGCAACAAATATTGCCCTTCACAAATCAGCTGGTTCACGAGTATAGAGACAATGCTTTCTGTTGTCAGGACAACCCTAGGATGTTTTGATACAACTGGAGTGCAACAAATATTGCCCTTCACAAATCAGCTGGTTCACGAGTATAGAGACAATGCTTTCTGTTGTCAGGACAACCCTAGGATGTTTTGATACAACTGGAGTGCAACAAATATTGCCCTTCACAAATCAGCTGGTTCACGAGTATAGAGACAATGCTTTCTGTTGTCAGGACAACCCTAGGATGTTTTGATACAACTGGAGTGCAACAAATATTGCCCTTCACAAATCAGCTGGTTCACGAGTATAGAGACAATGCTTTCTGTTGTCAGGACAACCCTAGGATGTTTTGATACAACTGGAGTGCAACAAATATTGCCCTTCACAAATCAGCTGGTTCACGAGTATAGAGACAATGCTTTCTGTTGTCAGGACAACCCTAGGATGTTTTGATACAACTGGAGTGCAACAAATATTGCCCTTCACAAATCAGCTGGTTCACGAGTATAGAGACAATGCTTTCTGTTGTTAGGACAACCCTAGGATGTTTTTATACAACTGGAGTGCAGCAAATATTGCCCTTCATAAATCAGCTGGTTCACGAGTATAGAGACAATGCTTTCTGTTGTCAGGACAACCCTAGGATGTTTTGATACAACTGGAGTGCAGCAAATATTGACCTTCACAAATCAGCTGGTTCACGAGTATAGAGACAATGCTTTCTGTTGTCAGGACAACCCTAGGATGTTTTGATACAACTGGAGTGCAACAAATATTGCCCTTCACAAATCAGCTGGTTCACGAGTATAGAGACAATGCTTTCTGTTGTCAGGACAACCCTAGGATGTTTTGATACAACTGGAGTGCAACAAATATTGCCCTTCACACATCAGCTGGTTCACGAGTATAGAGACAAAACGAGCGTTCAACCCTAGGATGTTTTTATACAACTGGAGTGCAACAAATATTGCCCTTCACAAATCAGCTGGTTCACGAGTATAGAGACAATGCTTTCTGTTGTCAGGACAACCCTAGGATGTTTTGATAAAACTGGAGTGCAACAAATATTGCCCTTCACAAATCAGCTGGTTCACGAGTATAGAGACAATGCTTTCTGTTGTCAGGACAACCCTAGGATGTTTTGATACAACTGGAGTGCAACAAATATTGCCCTTCACAAATCAGCTGGTTCACGAGTATAGAGACAATGCTTTCTGTTGTCAGGACAACCCTAGGATGTTTTGATACAACTGGAGTGCAACAAATATTGCCCTTCACAAATCAGCTGGTTCACGAGTATAGAGACAATGCTTTCTGTTGTCAGGACAACCCTAGGATGTTTTGATACAACTGGAGTGCAACAAATATTGCCCTTCACAAATCAGCTGGTTCACGAGTATAGAGACAATGCTTTCTGTTGTTAGGACAACCCTAGGATGTTTTTATACAACTGGAGTGCAGCAAATATTGCCCTTCACAAATCAGCTGGTTCACGAGTATAGAGACAATGCTTTCTGTTGTCAGGACAACCCTAGGATGTTTTGATACAACTGGAGTGCAGCAAATATTGACCTTCACAAATCAGCTGGTTCACGAGTATAGAGACAATGCTTTCTGTTGTCAGGACAACCCTAGGATGTTTTGATACAACTGGAGTGCAACAAATATTGCCCTTCACAAATCAGCTGGTTCACGAGTATAGAGACAATGCTTTCTGTTGTCAGGACAACCCTAGGATGTTTTGATACAACTGGAGTGCAACAAATATTGCCCTTCACACATCAGCTGGTTCACGAGTATAGAGACAAAACGAGCGTTCAACCCTAGGATGTTTTTATACAACTGGAGTGCAACAAATATTGCCCTTCACAAATCAGCTGGTTCACGAGTATAGAGACAATGCTTTCTGTTGTCAGGACAACCCTAGGATGTTTTGATACAACTGGAGTGCAACAAATATTGCCCTTCACAAATCAGCTGGTTCACGAGTATAGAGACAATGCTTTCTGTTGTCAGGACAACCCTAGGATGTATTGATACAACTGGAGTGCAACAAATATTGCCCTTCACACATCAGCTGGTTCACGAGTATAGAGACAAAACGAGCGTTCAACCCTAGGATGTTTTGATACAACTGGAGTGCAACAAATATTGCCCTTCACAAATCAGCTGGTTCACGAGTATAGAGACAAAACGAGCATCAACCCTAGGATGTTTTGATACAACTGGAGTGCAACAAATATTGCCCTTCACAAATCGGCTGGTTCACGAGTATAGAGACAATGCTTTCTGTTGTCAGGACAACCCTAGGATGTTTTGATACAACTGGAGTGCAACAAATATTGCCCTTCACAAATCAGCTGGTTCACGAGTATAGAGACAATGCTTTCTGTTGTCAGGACAACCCTAGGATGTTTTGATACAACTGGAGTGCAACAAATATTGCCCTTCACAAATCAGCTGGTTCACGAGTATAGAGACAATGCTTTCTGTTGTCAGGACAACCCTAGGATGTTTTGATACAACTGGAGTGCAACAAATATTGCCCTTCACAAATCAGCTGGTTCACGAGTATAGAGACAATGCTTTCTGTTGTCAGGACAACCCTAGGATGTTTTGATACAACTGGAGTGCAACAAATATTGCCCTTCACAAATCAGCTGGTTCACGAGTATAGAGACAATGCTTTCTGTTGTTAGGACAACCCTAGGATGTTTTTATACAACTGGAGTGCAGCAAATATTGCCCTTCACAAATCAGCTGGTTCACGAGTATAGAGACAATGCTTTCTGTTGTCAGGACAACCCTAGGATGTTTTGATACAACTGGAGTGCAGCAAATATTGACCTTCACAAATCAGCTGGTTCACGAGTATAGAGACAATGCTTTCTGTTGTCAGGACAACCCTAGGATGTTTTGATACAACTGGAGTGCAACAAATATTGCCCTTCACAAATCAGCTGGTTCACGAGTATAGAGACAATGCTTTCTGTTGTCAGGACAACCCTAGGATGTTTTGATACAACTGGAGTGCAACAAATATTGCCCTTCACACATCAGCTGGTTCACGAGTATAGAGACAAAACGAGCGTTCAACCCTAGGATGTTTTTATACAACTGGAGTGCAACAAATATTGCCCTTCACAAATCAGCTGGTTCACGAGTATAGAGACAATGCTTTCTGTTGTCAGGACAACCCTAGGATGTTTTGATACAACTGGAGTGCAACAAATATTGCCCTTCACAAATCAGCTGGTTCACGAGTATAGAGACAATGCTTTCTGTTGTCAGGACAACCCTAGGATGTATTGATACAACTGGAGTGCAACAAATATTGCCCTTCACACATCAGCTGGTTCACGAGTATAGAGACAAAACGAGCGTTCAACCCTAGGATGTTTTGATACAACTGGAGTGCAACAAATATTGCCCTTCACAAATCAGCTGGTTCACGAGTATAGAGACAATGCTTTCTGTTGTCAGGACAACCCTAGGATGTTTTGATACAACTGGAGTGCAACAAATATTGCCCTTCACAAATCAGCTGGTTCACGAGTATAGAGACAATGCTTTCTGTTGTTAGGACAACCCTAGGATGTTTTTATACAACTGGAGTGCAGCAAATATTGCCCTTCACAAATCAGCTGGTTCACGAGTATAGAGACAATGCTTTCTGTTGTCAGGACAACCCTAGGATGTTTTGATACAACTGGAGTGCAGCAAATATTGACCTTCACAAATCAGCTGGTTCACGAGTATAGAGACAATGCTTTCTGTTGTCAGGACAACCCTAGGATGTTTTGATACAACTGGAGTGCAACAAATATTGCCCTTCACAAATCAGCTGGTTCACGAGTATAGAGACAATGCTTTCTGTTGTCAGGACAACCCTAGGATGTTTTGATACAACTGGAGTGCAACAAATATTGCCCTTCACACATCAGCTGGTTCACGAGTATAGAGACAAAACGAGCGTTCAACCCTAGGATGTTTTTATACAACTGGAGTGCAACAAATATTGCCCTTCACAAATCAGCTGGTTCACGAGTATAGAGACAATGCTTTCTGTTGTCAGGACAACCCTAGGATGTTTTGATACAACTGGAGTGCAACAAATATTGCCCTTCACAAATCAGCTGGTTCACGAGTATAGAGACAATGCTTTCTGTTGTCAGGACAACCCTAGGATGTTTTGATACAACTGGAGTGCAACAAATATTGCCCTTCACAAATCAGCTGGTTCACGAGTATAGAGACAATGCTTTCTGTTGTCAGGACAACCCTAGGATGTTTTGATACAACTGGAGTGCAACAAATATTGCCCTTCACAAATCAGCTGGTTCACGAGTATAGAGACAATGCTTTCTGTTGTCAGGACAACCCTAGGATGTTTTGATACAACTGGAGTGCAACAAATATTGCCCTTCACAAATCAGCTGGTTCACGAGTATAGAGACAATGCTTTCTGTTGTCAGGACAACCCTAGGATGTTTTGATACAACTGGAGTGCAACAAATATTGCCCTTCACAAATCAGCTGGTTCACGAGTATAGAGACAATGCTTTCTGTTGTTAGGACAACCCTAGGATGTTTTTATACAACTGGAGTGCAGCAAATATTGCCCTTCACAAATCAGCTGGTTCACGAGTATAGAGACAATGCTTTCTGTTGTCAGGACAACCCTAGGATGTTTTGATACAACTGGAGTGCAGCAAATATTGACCTTCACAAATCAGCTGGTTCACGAGTATAGAGACAATGCTTTCTGTTGTCAGGACAACCCTAGGATGTTTTGATACAACTGGAGTGCAACAAATATTGCCCTTCACAAATCAGCTGGTTCACGAGTATAGAGACAATGCTTTCTGTTGTCAGGACAACCCTAGGATGTTTTGATACAACTGGAGTGCAACAAATATTGCCCTTCACACATCAGCTGGTTCACGAGTATAGAGACAAAACGAGCGTTCAACCCTAGGATGTTTTTATACAACTGGAGTGCAACAAATATTGCCCTTCACAAATCAGCTGGTTCACGAGTATAGAGACAATGCTTTCTGTTGTCAGGACAACCCTAGGATGTTTTGATACAACTGGAGTGCAACAAATATTGCCCTTCACAAATCAGCTGGTTCACGAGTATAGAGACAATGCTTTCTGTTGTCAGGACAACCCTAGGATGTATTGATACAACTGGAGTGCAACAAATATTGCCCTTCACACATCAGCTGGTTCACGAGTATAGAGACAAAACGAGCGTTCAACCCTAGGATGTTTTGATACAACTGGAGTGCAACAAATATTGCCCTTCACAAATCAGCTGGTTCACGAGTATAGAGACAATGCTTTCTGTTGTCAGGACAACCCTAGGATGTTTTGATACAACTGGAGTGCAACAAATATTGCCCTTCACAAATCAGCTGGTTCACGAGTATAGAGACAATGCTTTCTGTTGTTAGGACAACCCTAGGATGTTTTTATACAACTGGAGTGCAGCAAATATTGCCCTTCACAAATCAGCTGGTTCACGAGTATAGAGACAATGCTTTCTGTTGTCAGGACAACCCTAGGATGTTTTGATACAACTGGAGTGCAGCAAATATTGACCTTCACAAATCAGCTGGTTCACGAGTATAGAGACAATGCTTTCTGTTGTCAGGACAACCCTAGGATGTTTTGATACAACTGGAGTGCAACAAATATTGCCCTTCACAAATCAGCTGGTTCACGAGTATAGAGACAATGCTTTCTGTTGTCAGGACAACCCTAGGATGTTTTGATACAACTGGAGTGCAACAAATATTGCCCTTCACACATCAGCTGGTTCACGAGTATAGAGACAAAACGAGCGTTCAACCCTAGGATGTTTTTATACAACTGGAGTGCAACAAATATTGCCCTTCACAAATCAGCTGGTTCACGAGTATAGAGACAATGCTTTCTGTTGTCAGGACAACCCTAGGATGTTTTGATACAACTGGAGTGCAACAAATATTGCCCTTCACAAATCAGCTGGTTCACGAGTATAGAGACAATGCTTTCTGTTGTCAGGACAACCCTAGGATGTATTGATACAACTGGAGTGCAACAAATATTGCCCTTCACACATCAGCTGGTTCACGAGTATAGAGACAAAACGAGCGTTCAACCCTAGGATGTTTTGATACAACTGGAGTGCAACAAATATTGCCCTTCACAAATCAGCTGGTTCACGAGTATAGAGACAATGCTTTCTGTTGTCAGGACAACCCTAGGATGTTTTGATACAACTGGAGTGCAACAAATATTGCCCTTCACAAATCAGCTGGTTCACGAGTATAGAGACAATGCTTTCTGTTGTCAGGACAACCCTAGGATGTTTTGATACAACTGGAGTGCAACAAATATTGCCCTTCACAAATCAGCTGGTTCACGAGTATAGAGACAATGCTTTCTGTTGTCAGGACAACCCTAGGATGTTTTGATACAACTGGAGTGCAACAAATATTGCCCTTCACAAATCAGCTGGTTCACGAGTATAGAGACAATGCTTTCTGTTGTTAGGACAACCCTAGGATGTTTTTATACAACTGGAGTGCAGCAAATATTGCCCTTCACAAATCAGCTGGTTCACGAGTATAGAGACAATGCTTTCTGTTGTCAGGACAACCCTAGGATGTTTTGATACAACTGGAGTGCAGCAAATATTGACCTTCACAAATCAGCTGGTTCACGAGTATAGAGACAATGCTTTCTGTTGTCAGGACAACCCTAGGATGTTTTGATACAACTGGAGTGCAACAAATATTGCCCTTCACAAATCAGCTGGTTCACGAGTATAGAGACAATGCTTTCTGTTGTCAGGACAACCCTAGGATGTTTTGATACAACTGGAGTGCAACAAATATTGCCCTTCACACATCAGCTGGTTCACGAGTATAGAGACAAAACGAGCGTTCAACCCTAGGATGTTTTGATACAACTGGAGTGCAACAAATATTGCCCTTCACAAATCAGCTGGTTCACGAGTATAGAGACAATGCTTTCTGTTGTCAGGACAACCCTAGGATGTTTTGATACAACTGGAGTGCAACAAATATTGCCCTTCACAAATCAGCTGGTTCACGAGTATAGAGACAATGCTTTCTGTTGTCAGGACAACCCTAGGATGTTTTGATACAACTGGAGTGTAAAAAATGTTGCCCTTCACAAATCAGCTGGTTCACGAGTATAGAGACAATGCTTTCTGTTGTCAGGACAACCCTAGGATGTTTTGATACAACTGGAGTGCAAAAAATTTTGCCCTTCACAAATCAGCTGGTTCACGAGTATAGAGACAATGCTTTCTGTTGTCAGGACAACCCTAGGATGTTTTGATACAACTGGAGTGCAACCATAAATGTAACATTTATATGATTGATATTTATAAAGAAATGTTGTTACTATGAGTAGTACAGAGATTGCATCCATCTGTCAAAGCTGTACACTGACAATAACAGATACTATTGTTGGAATTGTGGGAAGATATTTTGAGTGGTGCTTATTCACTTCGTTCTATTGGTTCACTCTCTTCTTACATATATCTTGTTCAAATTTTTAATCATTAATAAAATACTTTTTATTCGTCCAATTAAGTTCAAATAAATATTTTCCAACTTGTAACGGACGACACTTGATGGATGACTCTCGATGGACGACACTCGATGTTAATAACAGTTGTTTTGAAATATTAATTAATTGATTTTAATTTTGATATCGGATAAAACTTTGACAAAAAAAGGCAAGGTAAGGAATATAGCTATTTCGTCCTAAGTGATTATATTTGACTTCATAAAACAGCTGATTTTACGTTATAGCTCATGTGGCAGAACAGCACAAGAAGTGTATAAATTACGCCATTGCTTTCTAACACTTCGTATTGAGGTTGCCCTCCAGTCCCAGGGAACCTTTTTATCTATAAAAGCTGTACGACTATATAACACAGCTTCTTCAAGTTTAGCCCAACCTGAAGGCTTATTTATTTTACTGCCTGCATTTCATATTAAATACATAAATCCCTAATATTATTATATTGTATTTCAGTTCTGTAAGTTATTTGTAAAAAACATATTTTTGAAGAAATATATATTTAATAAATTTCTCTCTATTAAATAAAAATTTTACTTAAAATTGTTTCTAAAGAACAAAAAATTATAATAAATGTTGCACATCATAGGGGTTTCAAGTCAAAGAAATACAAACATAACCTCAATTTAGAAGCTAAGTTTATACTACATAGTTATATCATAATAGCTGCAGGTAGCAGGGATAATATAATAAGTTTTCTCTGCCGAATGAACAAGTGACTTCCATTTCGCTCGGTCTTTTAATTTACAGTATATATAGTGTGCGTGCGTGCGTGTGCGTGCGCGTGCGCGCGCGTGTGTGTGTGTGTTAAGACGTAACCTACTACCATACTTTTTAACTTTATAAAGTTTACTTTAAGACTTTATTGTAATAGAGTGATACCTTATTGTGCTTTTTATTAAGAGCCTCAGCTTTTAAAGTTAGATTAATGTTTATTATACTTCATGTGTATTTACATTGAGGTTATGTTTGTAAGTTTTCAACCTTTGTCTAAGGTTTGCAATGTTTAAGATCATTTCTTTTATTTAAATGTATTTTTGAGTAACTATGTAGGTACGAATATAACTATTTTATGTATGTAAACGAACATAAATTTTGTGCATATTTATATGTGAACGAAATTATTATTATATATTTTTTTAATCAAAGCCTCCCTGATAATCAAGTAGAAATTCGTTTTATAATCATTGAAATTAAAAATTAGTAGGAATTCATCTGATGAAATAAATTAGATTCACTTCACAATCATAAACAACATATGATCACTTTCTCTCGAAATAAATAGGTTTTCAAGAACGGAATCTTCGTCGCAGAAAATCTAGAAAACAGCGTGCAATGGGAGCTTGGTCTGGACTAGGTCGATGCTCTTGAATCAAGGCCTACGGAATAACATCGAGTTACAAGTCAGATAACTGTTCTGATCTGCTTCCTTAAACACAGATGTTTACATCTAAACTCAACGTTTCCACTCGCTAGTCATGCACGTTTCTACAAGACTTTCGTTACACACATAAAATATCTTTACACAAAAAATCTTTCTATTAGTTCACACACACTCTCTCTCTCTCTCTCTCTATATATATATATATATATATATATATATATTAAATATGGTAATATGTTTTCTTGTAATATAGTTAATAAATTTAAAATATTTCAAAAACAAGAATACTTTTAATGAATATATTTATTCTAAGCTTTTCGCCGATAAAACAGTACCAGCATCTTCAGGAAAATAATTATCTAATAAAATATTTTTACAAAATTAAATCATACGAAGGATATGATTTAATTTTGTAAAAATATTTTATTAGATAATTATTTTCCTGAAGATGCTGGTACTATTTTATCGGCGAAAAGCTTTGAATAAATATATTCATTAAAAATATTCTTGTTTCTGAAATATTTTTAATTTATTATATATATATATATATATATATATATATATATATATATATATATATATATATATATATTGCTCAAATTATCAATCGTTAATAAAATACTTTTTATTCATCAACTCAAGGTGAAATAAATTTTTTTAAACTTGAAGTGGATGACATGACGTTAATACAGTGTTTTCAAATATTAATTAAATTTAAAGTGAATTAATTTTAATTTTATATGTGAGAACAACTTTTCATGAATGGGCAAAGTAAGTGATATAGTTATTTCATCCCATTTGGCTTTAAATACGTAACAACATATGATTTCGTAAGGCGCCTTATTTTATGTTATAGGTTATGTGGTAGAACAGCTGTTTTAACGCATAAGTTATGTTATATTATTTATAATAATTGTAATTATTTATGAAAAAGAAACTAAAATAAATTTTTTCTTTGTTGGTCTAAGTAGGAATTACCTTCACAATTTTTGTGTTTATATTACTTGTTTCATTAGGAGCTTAGTATAGCCTATATTCGCTTAGTATAGCCTATATTCGCTTAGTATAGCCATTAGGAGCTTAGTATAGCCTATATTCGCTTAGTATAGCCATTAGGAGCTTAGTATAGCCTATATTCGCTTAGTATAGCCATTAGGAGCTTAGTATAGCCTATATTCGCTTAGTATAGCCATTAGGAGCTTAGTATAGCCTATATTCGCTTAGTATAGCCATTAGGAGCTTAGTATAGCCTATATTCGCTTAGTATAGCCATTAGGAGCTTAGTATAGCCTATATTCGCTTAGTATAGCCATTAGGAGCTTAGTATAGCCTATATTCGCTTAGTATAGCCATTAGGAGCTTAGTATAGCCTATATTCGCTTAGTATAGCCATTAGGAGCTTAGTATAGCCTATATTCGCTTAGTATAGCCATTAGGAGCTTAGTATAGCCTATATTCGCTTAGTATAGCCATTAGGAGCTTAGTATAGCCTATATTCGCTTAGTATAGCCATTAGGAGCTTAGTATAGCCTATATTCGCTTAGTATAGCCATTAGGAGCTTAGTATAGCCTATATTCGCTTAGTATAGCCATTAGGAGCTTAGTATAGCCTATATTCGCTTAGTATAGCCATTAGGAGCTTAGTATAGCCTATATTCGCTTAGTATAGCCATTAGGAGCTTAGTATAGCCTATATTCGCTTAGTATAACCATTAGGAGCTTAGTATAGCCTATATTCGCTTAGTATAGCCATTAGGAGCTTAGTATAGCCTATATTCGCTTAGTATAGCCATTAGGAGCTTAGTATAGCCTATATTCGCTTAGTATAGCCATTAGGAGCTTAGTATAGCCTATATTCGCTTAGTATAGCCATTAGGAGCTTAGTATAGCCTATATTCGCTTAGTATAGCCATTAGGAGCTTAGTATAGCCTATATTCGCTTAGTATAGCCATTAGGAGCTTAGTATAGCCTATATTCGCTTAGTATAGCCATTAGGAGCTTAGTATAGCCTATATTCGCTTAGTATAGCCATTAGGAGCTTAGTATAGCCTATATTCGCTTAGTATAGCCATTAGGAGCTTAGTATAGCCTATATTCGCTTAGTATAGCCATTAGGAGCTTAGTATAGCCTATATTCGCTTAGTATAGCCATTAGGAGCTTAGTATAGCCTATATTCGCTTAGTATAGCCATTAGGAGCTTAGTATAGCCTATATTCGCTTAGTATAGCCATTAGGAGCTTAGTATAGCCTATATTCGCTTAGTATAGCCATTAGGAGCTTAGTATAGCCTATATTCGCTTAGTATAGCCATTAGGAGCTTAGTATAGCCTATATTCGCTTAGTATAGCCATTAGGAGCTTAGTATAGCCTATATTCGCTTAGTATAGCCATTAGGAGCTTAGTATAGCCTATATTCGCTTAGTATAGCCATTAGGAGCTTAGTATAGCCTATATTCGCTTAGTATAGCCATTAGGAGCTTAGTATAGCCTATATTCGCTTAGTATAACCATTAGGAGCTTAGTATAGCCTATATTCGCTTAGTATAGCCATTAGGAGCTTAGTATAGCCTATATTCGCTTAGTATAGCCATTAGGAGCTTAGTATAGCCTATATTCGCTTAGTATAGCCATTAGGAGCTTAGTATAGCCTATATTCGCTTAGTATAGCCATTAGGAGCTTAGTATAGCCTATATTCGCTTAGTATAGCCATTAGGAGCTTAGTATAGCCTATATTCGCTTAGTATAGCCATTAGGAGCTTAGTATAGCCTATATTCGCTTAGTATAGCCATTAGGAGCTTAGTATAGCCTATATTCGCTTAGTATAGCCATTAGGAGCTTAGTATAGCCTATATTCGCTTAGTATAGCCATTAGGAGCTTAGTATAGCCTATATTCGCTTAGTATAGCCATTAGGAGCTTAGTATAGCCTATATTCGCTTAGTATAGCCATTAGGAGCTTAGTATAGCCTATATTCGCTTAGTATAGCCATTAGGAGCTTAGTATAGCCTATATTCGCTTAGTATAGCCATTAGGAGCTTAGTATAGCCTATATTCGCTTAGTATAGCCATTAGGAGCTTAGTATAGCCTATATTCGCTTAGTATAGCCATTAGGAGCTTAGTATAGCCTATATTCGCTTAGTATAGCCATTAGGAGCTTAGTATAGCCTATATTCGCTTAGTATAGCCATTAGGAGCTTAGTATAGCCTATATTCGCTTAGTATAGCCATTAGGAGCTTAGTATAGCCTATATTCGCTTAGTATAGCCATTAGGAGCTTAGTATAGCCTATATTCGCTTAGTATAGCCATTAGGAGCTTAGTATAGCCTATATTCGCTTAGTATAGCCATTAGGAGCTTAGTATAGCCTATATTCGCTTAGTATAGCCATTAGGAGCTTAGTATAGCCTATATTCGCTTAGTATAGCCATTAGGAGCTTAGTATAGCCTATATTCGCTTAGTATAGCCATTAGGAGCTTAGTATAGCCTATATTCGCTTAGTATAGCCATTAGGAGCTTAGTATAGCCTATATTCGCTTAGTATAGCCATTAGGAGCTTAGTATAGCCTATATTCGCTTAGTATAGCCATTAGGAGCTTAGTATAGCCTATATTCGCTTAGTATAGCCATTAGGAGCTTAGTATAGCCTATATTCGCTTAGTATAGCCATTAGGAGCTTAGTATAGCCTATATTCGCTTAGTATAGCCATTAGGAGCTTAGTATAGCCATTAGGAGCTTAGTATAGCCTATATTCGCTTAGTATAGCCATTAGGAGCTTAGTATAGCCTATATTCGCTTATTATAGCCATTAGGAGCTTAGTATAGCCTATATTTCTAAAGTCTAACAGAGTAAAAATTGTAAAATCATAAAAAATAAAATTTCAAAAATCCTTATAAATTACAAGATGCCCAGAGTTTAGTATATAAAACAATATATATAAAAAATTAAGTCATTTTCTACTTATCTCAACAATGATTTTATGTTAGTTAGTTTTTATTAAATAATTACAATCAATAAAAATATGTATATAGAGATGACAGAATCCCAAAACAGAGAGCGAAATTAATTAATGCTTTACTATTTGAAAAAAACCATTAATTGTAAAAACTGCATCCACTACAGGTTTAAATAAATGTATATCAACTTGATTAGGTGAAATAAAAGTATTTTATTAAAGATTGAAAACTTGAACAGGACTTGAATAAATAAATAGACCTATATGTAGGGAGAGTGAGAACTAATGGTAGGAACTGAAAAAATATTAATAATTAATTAATACATTGTGCCAATGATTTTTTTTTCTTTTTATAATCTACTCAGTTCAAATTTATTTTTAATTCCATGAGCAACGCTATCAAATTTGTTTTTATTTTTTCTTGTGTTAGAATTTCAAAAGTCCGTAATTTGAATAGACTAAAAATTTTTCTAATTCTAAAAGAATAAGTCTAGGAAATAAATCTTCGTTTCTATACTTGTTCGGGTACATTTCTAAGGGCAAACTAAAATTCATATCAGCTCGGAAGCTGCTAAAAATTTAAAATAAAAATCTTTTACATTAGAAATTGAACGAAAGATTAAACCCTTGGAAACACTTACTTTTATCAAGTGTTTTTATTGCCAATAAACCTGAACTAAGTAACACCACGTCTTTGACCGATCTTAAAGGTAGTCAGTTTTTGTAACTTAGAGAGACAAAACATTTTTACCTACAACACGCAATCATAAGTATTACACTTAAAATATATTATAATAACTTTGTCTATTGTAAATGATGGTACAATTATTTTCATAATGTAATAAGTTACTTAAAAATACAAGAAAGCGTTATTGTAAATGCAGCAAACAATAAATAGCAAACAGCTGTTAAACCTACGTAAATAAAGTCCCAAAACTTTATTAACTCGGGTTTTCTTTATAACAAGTAATATTTTTTAAAAAATTTAAGTAAATTCCTACTGAGGTCAACAAAGAATAATTTTATTATAGTTATGATATTGTGAAGTGTCCATGGCAACAGTTTAATACAATGAAGGTTTCGACGAAAACCAGATAAGGGAAAAAAATTGATATACAACTTTGAGTACGCTACTATACTTCTAGGTATTGGAAATTTAGCGCAGTGCCAATTATCGCTGGACTTCGAAGATTCTTAGTTCGAATCCAGCTGGACCCCACAAATTTTATTTAATTATTGAATAAATATTTGAAAAAAACTGTATTAATATCAATTCTCATCCACTATTGGTTAAAAAAATGTATTTCAACTTGATTGAATGAACAAAAATGTATTTTATTAACGATTGAAAATTTGTACAAGATATAGGATATATATCAGGAGTGTGAGCTAATAGAAGGAATTTAATAAAAAGAGCATTGTGATTACTGCAAACCAACACAATTTATTCATGAAAATTAGGCGAAGTCGTTTGTAACGAAGATTAAACATTAAAAAATAGTTAAACGTCATTGACAACAAAATCCACGAGTCAAAAATTTGTTTCATAATTTTTCATCCACGAGATATTCATACTCGTTTGTCTTTTGGAAATTTGAAAAACTAGTCACTGTTTCAACTAAAACATCGATTTAGTACAAAAATATATAATTTGAACACTACAATGATAAATAGCCATTTACAGTCGGGTTCAGGATTAATATTAATACTATGAACTACAGACAAAATTCAAATGAAGGCCAATCGGTTGGAATTAAGCAGATTAATTTCGAGAAACCAACAGTTCTTAGTTCACGCAAACAGGTTCCTTAACAATCAAACAGTTCATTCTGGCTAAATTATAAAGAACGAGTTTCCTTAATTTTACAGTTGAAATACTGTAATAACTCAGTGTTATTACACTAGTAAACACATAAATCAACGTTCGAGTGCACTGTGTTAGAATTTGTAACTATTTGTGCGCTGACAGCCCTAGGCCTAGGCATTTCTTGATTTAATAATAGGTTTCAATGCTTTACACGACAGCTTGGTTCGGTGGGCGTGAAAGTTCGGCTTATTTAAAAGTAATCACAGGCTGTTCTTTAACTTTGCGTCAGGAATACATTACATACATTTAACCGACAAAATTCAAGAGTTCAAAAAGAATTTGACTATCGCAGTAGTTATTCCGTACAACACACTTTTTGATTTTACGCTCCTGCATCCCTAACCTGTTATTATTTATTTCTAGGTTACGTTGTAAATAAATATAAACTTTTCCTAAATCTAGCCAGAATCACCGAACTGGTGTTGTTCTTTATTCCCTCTCCCCTGAAAGTTAATATTCCCTCTCGTCAACAATTCAAATAATAGTTATAATTTAAAGTCTTGGTTATCAAAAGTAACTTTTCCAAAAACTCAAAACAAATGTTTAGATTGTGTTGACAAATAATATTAGCAACTTTTACTGACATATATATTATGTTGAATAAAAAACAAAATATAGTTCCAACTCACCGACTCAATGACAAATTATCCGAAAAAATGAAGAACACAACACAAACACTACTTCACTTGAAGGCCTCTGAACTCCAACTGAATCTAACATTTTCTCTTCCTCACAAGATTGCTGTAGATTGTAGTTCACTTGGCCGCCGGCCAGATAGCATGCCTATCCAATGTGTATAATTTAACTGTTTTTTTATTGGTATTTGTTTACATTATATCTGATTCTATGTAACCTAATTCAATACACAATTGTTTTCCAATATTGAAATAATAACAATCACCATTTAAATACCCATAATCATTTCAATTTTTATTAATATTTCCGCTAATATACATTTTCCACAACTTGACCAGTAGTGATTACTGGAGATCTAAATAGGAAATATTTCATAGTATTGTTTGTCAAAAATATCAGGAACTGACTGAGAGTTTGAAATTTGAAGGTATGAATCCATTACTGCAAATATTTTAGGATTTTTATACAGATTTTTCCCATTACAGTATTTGCCCATTCAAAAAATTTTAATTTATTTAATAAATTATTTAATTTATACCTGTAATAGGCTGCTGATATTTAGAGTAGTTATAATTTTTAATAATAACTATGAAATATAAAATTTGTATTTATAAAATAGAAGTAATTGACAATGTAAGAGATACTCTTAGTTATACTCCTATCCATAGGCTATAAAAACCGTACAGTAAAATTCACAATGGTAAAATTTAAAAGAGTTAACTCTAAATCTCACTACACATTAGTTAATTAAAACAAACATGCAAGTTCATTAAAACAGCCACACTAGTTTTGACAAAAATGTCGCCTTTATCAGTGCTTGGTGCCCACAGGGTAGTAAACTATTTACCAAACTGATAAACTCTTTCCATGGAGAATCAGGAGATATTGAAATGAAACAGTAAGGTAAGTGTCGTGTTAAAAGCAGGATCGAAAAACCTGGTAAGAAAGAAACCCTACCAGATCATGCAAGAACCCTGGAGGTTAGAATATTTTTATGCTAAAGGATAAGGAGTTGTATTAGCTTACAAATACCTTGTTAGTAAGGCTATGGCAGGAATGATTTACATTTCTTCTTCCACTGCCAACTCGAAACTGAAATGTCATGCAAATTAAAATTAGTACTTCCATGAGACTAAGCTGTAATCCTGATGATGTACCTCTGCGTCAGAAGGAACATAACTGTGAATGTTTATGGAACAAAATATAATACTAATGTATTTACATTTTATTTGTAGATTATGGTTAGAGCTAGGTGGTCAGGAAAGCCATATTAGTTCACATGTCTGGCGCGATCTTTAAGATAGTGTATGTAACCTACTTCATCAAGAAGGCATTAGTTCTAGGGTTTTTGAATTTGCATTTTAAACGATATAGTTTAGCAGTTACTGAGGGGATGTATCCACAGTTAACTGATTATAGAGCTGTGGATAATAGTATTGCAGATGGCGAGTATGAGTTAGTAAGGATAATTTAATGGTATATGGTGGGTTGGTTTGCACCCTTTACTTCGGTGTTCACCAATTTGTGTGTTTATAGATGTATGATTGTTAGGGCAGCCTCATTACCTGTTATAATGAATTGATCGTCTTTATTATAACATAAGTGCTACCATAAGTACTGGCATATCCAGGATATATTTGTCTGATATAATTCCAATAATGCTATACTTCAAAACCATTCAATGCAATATCAATATGAATGCGAAATTTAAAAAAATTCCTATTACACCCATTACAGGGAAAGGAAAAACTGATACAGTGATAAATAGATGTTGGAGTTCAATTTATATCTAGTATGTTGCGCTGTAATCTGTAAGGACAATCAAGTGGTTCGAGGTACATTGATAAAAAGACATATTCAATACTAACTACATGGTTATGTGACAGCACAGTTGGCACATAATATTTGCAAATGGGAGTTGTTGGCAGCATATAGTATGCTCTGATGCCCCCCCCCCCATAAAGTTAGATTTATTAATGATAGATTGGGAGGGGTTACTCTTTTCATTATATTAAAAACATAAGCATGGCAGGAAATAATGATGATGAGGAGCAAGGGCGGCTCCAGGATAGACTTTCGAGAGGGAGCACAATGGCAGGAAAACATGCAGTGGTTTGGGGTGGAAAACTTTCAAAAATAAAGGCCTAAAAATGAAATTTTAAGCTATTCTTGTACTTAAAAATCACAGAAAGTTTTGCATTCTTTTCATCAAAACATGCTTTTTTACCTGAATATAGATAGATCCCAAAATTATTATTTTGTACATAATATAAAATATTGTTTAGCTTCCATCGTTTCTTCATACGGCTTGGTTTGATGAGGACGTTCGGAGTTTAGTACACAGACTGTTGTATAGCCGAGCCAGTACAGAACTAGTGTACGACTAGTAACATGGCAGTGTTTTTTGTGCTGGGTGGAACTACCAATGTTATTAGATAATTCACCTAATATTACATAAATGTAAAAACAATAAAAGTCAAATGAAAAATACATAAAAATTTAAGTAAACTGGGATAGATTTAAACCTGTTCTGAATATGAAAAACATATTTCTGAACATATGACAATAGTACCCAAATTCTTGAGAGGAGGGAGCAATTGCCCCTCTCCTAGAGACGCCTTTGAAAAGGAAGGATATTAACAAATAATATCGACCACGGTCATCAATATGTCAAAACACTGATGTATCTGTCATTCTATAATACTTAGCCCTTTATATACAGCAAAGACAACTGGATCCATGTATACACTGATGGCTTAGTGGTGAAACATGCCGCCGAAGCTGGCTTTTACAGCAACCCCTTTGATGGCTGCATCCCTGTAATTCCATAGCTTCAATGGTGAGATTGTGGCGATAGTACGAGCTGGCAAAAATCGTTGTTCAATCTCCAGAAAGTGAACACCAGTTACGTTCTTCGTGGATTCACAAGCCTCCATAACTGCACTAACTAGTAATACCTCCACCGACTGTGTGCAAACAATAAACAGACAAAAAGCCCTGGCAGACATGATTAAAGAAGGGTGATACATTGTGCTACAATGGCTCCCTAGCCATGTCGGCATTGAGGGAAATGAGAGTGCAAACCAGCTACCAAAGAAAGATTACACCTTGCCACAACCTGATAATCCAATATCTCTACTGACAGCAAGAAGCCTGATTGAATCAACTATCAAAGAAAAAAACAAGGGAAAGCCAAAAAGAAAAGAGTACTGGGAAGATATTGAAGGGCTGGCACACATTGATGCAGTACCACATAGCTTACCAAGAGTGGAAGCTGTTGCCAGGCCATGACTATCTGTAAGCCCACCTAAGATGGACGCCCTACATCTTCAGAACTGCATATTTTTGCAAGTAGTGGAAGAGAGAAGTCAGCATTGTATCTAATGGAAGGCTAGGCAGAGAATCGCAGAAATGTCACGATCTGCCATTGGACAAAGTAAAGTAAAAGTACTACTTTATAAATACTAATTTACTTAAACCTGCTTAAGACTTGTAGTTTACAATATAATTTATTTTATTTAACATAACTTTTAACATTTAATGTATATGGAAATTACTTAAAACAGTGGCATAAGTGTGGAAAATAAATTAAATGAACAAAGAAGTGGATATTTGCCAAATTTACTAACAAATAGGAATATAAATTATTGGTACCTACCATTGATGGCAAAAGACTGAACTGATTCTTGCCCTTAAATTCCACACATTTGAGTAGTTTAAGAATAATAAAACTAATGGTTTAATCATTTACTTTGAGTCTGCTTAAAACTTACAATTTACATTACTCTATGAAAACAGATTAAAAAACATACCTTTAAAGTAACTGTAAATTAGTTAAACAAAATAGCAACTTCAGTATGAAAATATACTTGAAATTTTAATCTGGTTGATAAAACCCAATATTTCAGTTACTATCTTGAATAAATGTTCAAAACTCAAAAAATATAATACGATTATAAACAAACACAAATAAACTAGGTGATTTGTCAACAATTTTAAAGGTAAAATGTGATATTACATACAATCAATACAGAGCAAGTAATATAAAAAAAAAGTTTTAAACTTAATTCCTACTTAGGCCACCAAACAAAAATTTATATTAGTTACAGTACTTTTTGTTATAATTGAGACGCATCCTAATAAGTATGTACTTCTATTTCATTTGCAAGTTTTTCTTGGTGCTTTTGTTTTTCTTTCGCATTGTCCATTTGTGAAACAAGGGTCGATGCTGTTAATTCAGTTTTTTTAGTTTATTGATATTATTCATTTTTAATTCCACATAACAGGACCAAATATATGGTAATAGTATGAATTGAAAATGTAATAAACGTCCCTAAGGATGTTATCAGTTTAAAAACGGGATACAAATATATAAGTAATTACACATAATTACATTTACATATAGCAAGATTCATTAAAATCTTGACGTATTCATTCATTGATAAAAATATTGAATAATAACTTGCAATAAATAAAGTAATATAACCTATAACATAAAATCAGCTTGCAGTTTTTGTGTTGTACATCTTGAGGTTTTTATAGAAATTACACTTGTTTGTATTATATTGGCAAAAAAACACTACTTACTGATTTATTCAGCAGTGGTTTATTCATGCTGAATAAATCAGTAAGTAGTGGTTTTTTTGCCAAGATAATACAAACAAGTGTAATAAAATCAGCTGTTTTATCGGCTGGAAATGAAGAGGAAGCACTAAACGCTTCAGAAATTCCACTTAAACAGCGTGGTTCGACTTGAACAACCAAGATTTAAATGCTAGTCAGTATCTTTATGTAGAAATCCAACAACACTATATATTTTGTTCTAACAGATGGATTCTGAGAAAAAGAGGTGGCTCTAGAGTTATAGGAGGAATGTATAATGTATCACCAAATGATCAGAATATATTTTATCTACGATTGTTACTACTACACGTAAAAGGCGCAACATCATTCACAGATCTACGACGCTTTAACAATATTCAATTAAATTCTTTCAAAGAGACAGTAAGGGGTATTTTAAATGATGATAACGAATGGGAACGTTGCATGGAAGAGCAACAAAATATATATATACCTAGACAACTAAGGGAGCTTTTTGCTTTCATATGCTGCTTTTGTGAACCAACACCTCCTTATACAATATAGAGGAATTTTAAAGATGCATTAATTGAGGACATCCAAGAAATCGATTTTAAGGAATCTGAAAACATTGTTTTATAAGAGATAGATAAAATTCTCAGAGAAAACGGTTTGGATTGTGGAAAAATTGGTCTCCCAGTTCCAAGAAATGATAATATTGCTACTCATGTGTATAACATAAATGACCAGACTGCAAAAGGTGCTACAATGTATAATCAATTAAATAATGAGCAAAAAATAATTGTAGACAAGGTTTTGAATGCAGTACCTGGCGGAACAGAAGAAAGATTGTACTTTTTAGATGCTCCTGGAGGATATGGAAAAACATTTATATACTCATGTCTTTTACATATAATTAGAGGAAGAGGTCAATCTGCATTAGCCTCAGCATGGACAGGAATCGCTGCCTTGCTTTTGGAAGGAGGAACTACACTCCATCGTTTATTTGGTCTACCAATACCAGTACAGCCTGGATCAGTCTCATTAATCAAGGAAATTTCAAAAAGGGCTATGATATTAATAGGCACTGCTACCATAATAGTAGATGAGGCATCGATGGTACCTGCAGCAGCATTCAATTGTATAGATAATATATTGAAAGATTTAATGAAGTGTGTTGACCCAATTTATGGAAGCACTCCGTTAGGAGGAAAAATAATATTTTTCGGAGGAGATTTCCGACAAGTCTACAATACCTGTTTTGCCTATGGAAGGAAAAGTTGAAATTTTAGTGGCATGTGCAAACAAAAGCAGAATCTGGAATGTGTTAACATTTCTACAGTTAACAAAAAACATGCGTGTGAACAATGAAGAAGCCGAATTTTAATAAACAAACTACACAGAAAAATACTCAACAAGAACAGTAACAAAAACACAAACAACAAAAACACGAACACAAACAAATACATCACCCTCACATAGATAAACAAACTCACAAATAAAATAGCACACCAATTCAAAAAAGCAGGATACAATGTAGCTTACAGAACAACAAATAAAAGTCAAACAGCTATCAGACGCAGCATTAATAACAATACCAACACATAAAATAACCCAGGGGTATATAAACTAAAATGCAACAACTGCAATGAGTTCTAAATTGGACAGTCAGATTTTTCGCCGAAAGATATAAAGAACACAAAAGGGCACTGCACACTACTATTGAATCCACCTTCGCAAATCACCTCATGGACACTAAACACTCATGTAAAAGTATGGAAAATAATATGAGCATCCTCCATACATGCAACAAAGGCCATAAATTAAACACACTAGTACAGTATGAAATATATAGACATAGCAACACACATAAAAATGACATCTTAAATTAACAAACACTGCACAGATCACATATATTTTTTGATCACACCACTTCTAACTTTCATAATAATGGTACCGAGGAAGCACAACTGCAGCATTCCTAGCGGCAAAAATACGAGGCTGAAGAAGCCGTAAGACGAAAACGTTTCCTCCAAGTGTAAGTTAACAATTTAACAAAAAGTCTGGTTGCAAGTAATAGCAAAAGTGTAATAAGAATTAACAACCAGCTCGTCATGAACAGCAAAAAGATTTTGATAATTAATGATTAGAAATGAATCACTGACAAATTTTGACTTTGGCAAATCACTCAATCTAAATAATGTTAAAAATGTTTCTCAAAATGTGATAATATGCCCATTAAATGATCAGTGCCGTGTAATAAATAATGAAGTATTGGGTATACTTGAGGGAGATTCAAAAGATTTCTACAGTGTTGATGAAATAATTACCAATGATCCAAACGAAAGTTTGAACATTCCCATTGAGTACATAAACTCTATTATGCCATCAGGAATGCCCCAACATAAACTAACTCTCAAAGTTGGCACAATCATTAGGTTAATTAGAAATATGAACTTGGGATCAGGTTTAGTTAATGGAGTACGTTTTAACGTAATAGATATGTTTGACAAGTGCATTAAATTAGAAATAATTGCTGGTTCTGCAAAAGGAAACGTCATATTTTTACCAAGAATTAAATTAATATCAACAGATCCTAACATGCCATTTCAAATGAACACAACCCAATTTCCTTTAACTCTTGCATTTTCAATAACAACAAATAAGGCCCAGGGCCAAACATTCCTAAGAGCAGGGCTTCAAATGATCAAAGCTGTTTTTGGTTAACTTTCTGGTTAACTTTATGTTGCACTAAGTCGAGTAATATCTCAGGATGGATTAAAAGAAAATATTGAAAATACGGTTGGTAAAAAAAATCAAATTCAAAACGCATTCACAAAATATATAGTTTATAAGAAAATTTTGATACAAATAACTTGAATTATATTAAATTTAATTTGTATTAAAAATAAAACTACAATACAAAAGTTTACAATTTGTTTCAATGAGAATAGGGGCATTTGCCCCTACAAGCCTTCTAGTTCATATAATTTCTTAAGCCGAATTTTGAGAGAAAAATTGTGGGAGCTTGGAGGGTTGTACAGAGCTGGGAAATAGTTGAAATTAAAGGTATTGACACGAAGGAGCAGGGAAAAATATAGGTTTTTCTCAAATTACAACATTTATAGGGTTTTGAGAAACTTAAAATACCCAAAATCTCCATAAGAAATACATTGCAATGAAAATTGGCTGAATATGATTTTCAAATATTTCAGCTGAGAAACAGCTGTACAAATATGATATAAAAAACAGCTGATTACAAATATTTTAACAGTAATAAAGGCTAATTAATGACTTTAACATTAGTTTATGACAATCAAACTTTAAATTTCGTAAATTTGTAAAAACTTACTGAGACAGAACCCTTTCGATCGCTATGTGGCCATCTTCATCAGTGTCTTCTTCAATGAAGTTAATGGTTAATTAGAAATATGAACATGGGATCAGGTTTGGTTAATGGAGTACGTCTTATAGTACTAGATATGTTTGACAAGGGTATTAAATTAGAAATAATCACTGGTTCTGGAAAAATGAATATATTTTTACCAAAGAAATGAATTAATATCAACAGATCCTAGCATGCCATTTCAAATGAAAAGGAACCAATTTTCTTTAAGACTTTCATTTTCAATAACTATAAATAAGGCTCAGGGTCAAACATTCTTAAGAGCAAGGCTTCAATTGACCGAGCTTTATGTCCATAAAGCAAGGTCGAGTAAAATCTCAAGATGGATTAAATATACATCATTTGAATGGTATATATACATTGGTATATATGATTGAATATACATTTATAGGATTGGTCAATAAAATCAAATTGAAAACGCATTCACAAAAAATATAGTTTATAAGGGAATTTTGTTATGAAAAATTTGAATTATATTAAACTTAATTTGTATTAAAAAATAAAATTACGAAACAACTTTTAAATTTGTTTCATTATTTGCTTCTACAAGCCCCTAGTTATGTATTTTACTGCATTAAAATTTTATAGAACATGACATTTTAGCAGTGGCGGTTTGTCCAAAAGGGCTCTGGGGCGCAGCCCTCCCAATTACAAAAATTAATTTTTAATTAATATTCATTTGTCTTAAATTAGGTTAAGAAGAGCTTAGAATTATCTAAGCAATGTTAAAACCATAAAATATTTAGCAGTTGACGCACGAAATCAGCCGCAAGCTCCGCATGGGGCTCACAGCAGAGAGCCACAGACTAGTGCATTGAGTGTGCATGGAATAAGCTGAAACAGCCAAAACCGTGCGGTGACGTCACTCAACCCGCGTGTTACGGGTGGCCTGGGATGGAGTCCCGTAGTCATGTACATGCGCTGAGAAATGACTAATCAGTGCTGATTCTACAGTTCTATATGATTTGGGAAGCAGCATTGTAGGCTTATTTGTAATGTTCTCACAATGTTTCCATTTATAGATCCTTTGATGCGCATACACAGTGGCCCAATATACTTTTAAAAGTAAAACTTGATTCACACTACTCGTTGAGTACTCCACGCTTTAGCATAGGCAATCACTTAACTACCCAACCTAGCAACATTTCGTAAATCACACCGTAATACGTCTATTAGTTATAGCAATGTTAATATATTAATCAATAAGTATAACTTAATAAAAGTTGTAGGTGCTTAGAATGTAAAACGAGTTAAATGGGTATCAAATTTCAAAATTGTCTCCGCACCTCGTAAATCTGGGGAGACCCCTTGTCATGAGCCCCACCAATGTAATTGGGCAGGAGCCGCCACTGCATTTTAGTTTATTTTTTATATTTATATGTAGATTTATCTATATTCCACTTTTTTGTATAACTTTCTTTCTCTTTTTATTGTTAAATAATAATATATTGTACTATTTACAAAGTGATTGTTTTAAATATTATTTTTTTGAATCTCAAATCTAACTAGAAAAATAAGTTTTCCTCTCACTTACTCCACACAGATTCCAATTCATCTATTTATACTACACATAGAATACATTAAAATTATTTCACATTTTAATTTAAACTGTTCCTAAAGTTGTTTCTGTGATCAATTTCTAAATTACTAAAACTCTGTCCTATTAGGCATGTACCCTACCATATCTTGTTTATTGTTATAAAAAGAGTTTCATTTCTTGTTACAGTTTCTCACATGGAAAATGGAAACAGGACTAGAACTTGGTTCAGGTTCCATTATCAATCTGATCTCTGTTATACAAACTAATCTCCAAAGCACAAGTTCACTTTAGCAAAACTCTTCCTACGTAGGAACGGAGTCAAAGTATACCATTAGTATATAATTCTACATATATACTAATTATGATATAGATTGAAACACTTTTTCATTCACCCATCCTTAATTTTAAGTGACTTTCATTTTCCTTGTCATAACTTTCTCTTTGTCAAATGATTCCACAGTCTTAGCACACTAATAAAAAAACACTTTTGCCAAGTGAAAGTAAAACCAGGGCCAAATTGAATTCAATGGAACAGTATCAGAATCTAAATAAACTGAGTTTCTATAGTTAGACAACCATGAAATTACAATGAACAAAAGTTTAAATTTTGAATTTCCGATAGCTACAAAAATTTATGTAATTAAAATATACAGTATATTGATTTAGCATATTGTTTTTAAAGGTTAATGAAATTAATCCTGGAAAAACTTTTATAAACAATTCAAGTAAAGGAAATGTTTTTTATAAATGATTCCTTATGAAATGCCAATAAACCAGCTGAGTAGTAACAAATAATTTTTGCAGTTTTGTGTAATTTCTGGTGGGTGGGAGGAGCTTAGGACCCTTTCCGGAACTCTGGTCATCCCTCTATTCTAATCGCTCCATCATTTATAGACCAAGCTGTTGGTCATATCCTATATCAGTATTACTTTTTTAATTTAACATTTTATTGATATTAATAAATTTTTTGAGCACTATGGACTAAATTTGTAACTAAATAAATAAAATCCACTAACCACAATACAAAAATCTTTATTACAATTACTTTATTGCATTCCAATTACATGGTAATCAGTACTCCAGTACTTCTGAAGATGATTACCATATATAAAAAATAATTGTAATAAAGATTTTTGTATTGTGGTTAGTGGATTTTATTTATTTAGTTGAAAAATTTTGTTATAATTTTTTTCTTATAGTAATACCTATTCAAATTGCATCTACAGTTCTATGAGTAAGATATACTAAAAGAACTCATACTATTAAAAAAAAAAGTTTTTAATAGTTTTTTAAAGGCATTTAAAGACCTTACCGTAAACAAATCCAAGATAAATGGTATCACGCTTCCCTTATCTTGAAAACTCTATAGCTGTTATAGTGCTGTCAATTTCCTCTGGAAAATGAGAATATTATAGTATAGCTTTTGAAAGTCGACCCACAAAAATTATCAAGTAAGAATTTTACATAAATTTCTGTGTACTGAGTCAATGCCAGCGAGCACATAAATAACTAAAGAGGACATCGTAGCTAGGTAGTTGAAGCAAACTTTCGTGGATGCCCTCCACCAAGATGGCATACTCAAGGGATGTATGCCAGTCACCTTACTGGAGAGCATCAAACCACTGTCAGGCAAGGCCCAATTGCCCAGTAGAAACCAAATTATTAATAAAATGATATTAACAGTTTTGAAAAAGTGCATTGGGCGAAATTTTGTTCCCTAATAGTTCAGGGCATTTCTATGAGCAATATGTAGATTCAAGTCAGTTGTTACCTATTTATAAAATCTGTAAGTATTAACTATTTTAATGTAAGGTTACAACTATTATTGTAAAGATTTAATTCAAAGTTGCATTCAGAAAAAATTAGACCTCATCTTTCCAAAACAATAACCTTTTTAAGACAGTAATGTTTAAAATGTGTTTTCAATAAATTGTATTAATGTATATAGGAATTCTATTTTTTTCAGTGACTTAGTAAACATCAGGCAAGTAAATGTATTTTTACGACAGGGCAAAACTGGGAAAGTATTTTTGTCATTTGTTTTTCATTACATACATTTCTTGAGAAAAATTAATTAAGATAACATCTTGGTGCAGATTCAATAGACTAGACAAATAACACTATAGTTAGCAAGTCACACTCTCGGACAATAAAACCTAATGTTTGCGCTCAAAGACACCGTCACAACCAAGCCAGTGGTCATAACAAAATATTTTTTTTAAAGAAATAAAATTTGGAATCATACCTCCCACTAACATCATTTACCTGACCAAAAAATTTAAAAAACTTTCACAGACTGACTTTTTTATCTCAAACTGTAATTCTATTTAGAGAGGTATTAATTTAATACTATTTTAAGATAAGAGAACTATTTTATAAAATTAAAATTTTTTCACCATCGTAACCCCTGTATTATATATTACTATGAAATCAAATATGATTATTTTCTGACAATGGTGACAGATTTAAAACGCTGTTAGAGTGAAACGCTAACTATTAAACTTAGTCACTAGCCAAGTCTCGTTTTCCCGGTCAGATCCCTCATCAAGATGGCGGACTTTAATTCACTGGCGCTATGTCAAGAGAATATTCATGCCCCCTCTAGTTATTTCTGTGCTCGCTGATCAATAAAAGTAAACAGTGTTGCTATAATTAACACAAAAAATGTGTAGGTACATATTTATACATATCATACATATATTATAACATATAAACACTCACATGGTGTGCCAACTATAACATAAACACTGCTTTGTTATGGTAGGAAATAAATTATAAAAAAAGGTTAATTTTAATTTATTCTTGATAACTAAATTTAATGTTGGGTGCCAAATCTATATTTTGAACAAGTTAAAATTAATGAAAGATTTTCTAGATTTAACAATAAAAAAAATTACTAATTACTTATTAAATTGTTTTTTAATTTACTAAAAAATTAACTACTATTTTATGGTACATATATAGACGTTATAATGAGGATGGCAGCTTCGAGAGATATATCCTTCAGTCATTCAGGACCATAACTGAACTTGGAGGATGGAGAAATTATATTTTTTGGATATACAAACTTAGGCGTAATTATATACAATTAAAGGGAAATAACTCTTTAAGAAATTAAAGTAAAAATATTTGCCTTTAAGAAGTTAAATGTACTTTAAAAATATTTTTATCCAGCCAAATAAAATAGTCATGTAAATTTTTAATTTTAATATAAAATGCAATATTTGTTTCTAATTTCTATCAAAAATACATACAAGGTATAACTTTTACATCTTTCACGTGTAGATAAAATAGAAAAGTTATTTGAAAACCACAAATTGATGAAGAGCAGATGAGTTTTTTTAAAAATTGTTCTGGAGTTATTTGTATATAGATATATGTGTGTTATCAAAATAAATTATGCAAATTTATTATTTTTGTTTCTCACAACTTCTGTTGGCAAATATAGTACAATTGGAAAAATTGGATCAAATATAATAAACCTATGAAAATTGTAATAATTATAACAAAACAGGAATACACTTTGATCAAAGAAAAACCTGGGAGCTTTTGTGTTTTATCTCAAGGCTTTTTTAATTATAGTTATTGATATCACTTGGCAAAAAACCAATACTTACTGACATTTTTTAGCGCATACGATTTGCACTAGGTCAGTGCATTGTTCAATGGTGTGGGTCGCAAAACTCGGCATTTGTTAAAAAATATTAGTAAGAAGTATTTTTTTGCCAAGTGATATTATTAATATCATCATTTCATAGTTTCTAACAAGATATATTCCTATTTTTTAAAAAAATTCAATTCAATTAAGTGTAGGAGTGCTACTGAGTACAAAAATATTAAACATTCAAGATTTCTAATAATGATCTGGTAAAATCTTCAGTTAATTTAAATATGATGTTTGTTTTGGGTTCAGGTAAAAAAAATTTTAAACTATTTGATTTGATTACCAATTAAAAACTTTATAATTCTTCAAAAGAATTAAATGAAAAAGTTATAATAAAAATAACGACTTCAGTAAAAACGCTCTAGTATTTCAAAATGGATTATTAATCTCTAATATATTAGCCCGTTTAAATAAAAGGGTAAAAATTAATTTTATACTTTGGTAATTTTAGAAAATAAAAGAAATTTTCTATATAAAAATAATGTATCATTGTTAATTAGTAAATATAAAGACTATGTATCTACTTAGGGAAGGCATATTCTAAGACCTTGAAACCATACAGACTCAAACCCTGTAGTAAAATCCTGCTCATCCCTTACTCAACTGGAATCTGTATCGTAATTAAATTTAAATATGTATTGTCATATAGACAAAAAACAGTTGTAATTAGAGATGTGAATACAGAAAAGGTTTCACTATTCTTGGAGTCTGTTTAATACACTTTTATAAAATGTAGTGTATATACTGTTTTTGGTGGTTTAACACATTCAGATGCCAACTATTTCAGTCACAGATGGATTCCATGATCCATTCAATTTTAGATAAAACACACAGTTTTGGTTGGAATTATTATTATTTTTTTATGGTAGTTCAAGACAAACAAAAATTGAAGCAGTATCTCATTTTGTTTATAATTTTATTTTATATCAACTCAAAAATATTAAAAAAATCTTTTTTTGAGTTGATTTTTGTATATAAAAATCTTGAAAACTCTTGTTTTATAAAAAAAATTTAAAACTAAATAATTTTCCAAGTTTGAGGCAGATACAGATGTATCATACGTACTTACTATAGCATTATTGAAAGAGTTTTTGCCTCAGTACACTTTCATAAATTATAATCCCGGCAAGTTATTAGTTTCAAACAACAAATTTTCTGATAGTCAAGGACAATAAAATTAAAAAACAATTTTAGAAAAAACTAACTGTAGATTTTTTTGAAATGAAATAACAAAATGGAAACTGGAAGTTTAGTATAAATATCTCTCATAATAACACACACACAAATAATGTGTTAAAGTTTTTTATCCAACCTAGTGACTGACGAACTAGTAACATTGCCAAAGCCAAAATGATTGTTCAAAAACACATTTTATGAGATGAAATTCAGTAAAATGGTTATTATTGAAACTATGGTAAATAGTGATTTGAAATTTCTCCATAGGGTTTCAAAATATATTGTATGAGTTATTTTAATCACATCTAGTCAATACAAAAAAACTAAAAATTATATTTATTATTGTTTGTATATTAGCAGATTGTATTTATTGAGTTAGAGCTGCAGATTAAGATGTGGGCAAGTCTTAGTTATTCGACTTGACAGCTTGTGGGGTTGAGTAAAGAGTTTTTGAATTGTTAAAGAGTAATGAGCAAGGTATAATTTCAATAATGTTACACACTTAAATCGATAAATTAAAACAAAATTATTTTTATTTTGTTATTATATTTTCTCAAGTGTTTATATACACTGCATTCTTCAAATATTTGTATAAAGAACTTAATTGTTGTTTTCTAAAAGATATTTCCTTTACTTCTCTTTCATTTAAAGCTAGTTATGAGAACTCCAAGTGCCTAAATACTTGTGTTTATTTCAAGCTGTCTAAGAATCCTGAGCTGGAACGTACACATTGTTGGTAACATTTTTCAAATCCATCATCTTCTGAATCATAATAAGGGTCCCTAATAATCTTATCACCTTCTGGATCAAAAGAGCCAAACAACAGCAACTTCGCTTTACTTCCAGATGGGGCAAGTCTCTCCAGATTTTTCATATTTTCATTATCCATTCCAAATATATAATCATACTTATTGAAATCAGCCTTTTTAATCTGGCGGGCTGTATGCGACGAATCAATATTATGTGTTTCTAAAGTTTTGGCAGCCCGCCTGTCAGCGGAATTTCCAATATGCCACGATCCAGTCGCAGCACTATCTATTTCCCATTTGTCTTCTTCTCCTCTCTCTTTCACAGTTTTCTTAAATACAGCAGCTGCTATAGGAGAGCGACAAATATTCCCTAGGCATATAAACAAAGCACTTTTCTTTTCAGACATAACTGTAACCAACAAAAATAGAATAATTTAATAAAAGCCACATGAACTAAATAGTTTATTTCTAATTTTAATTTAAGGTATAGGTATTTACACGCAAGCTGGCACTTGGCCGATAATCTGTACTAGTCTAGATAAAAAAACGTGTCTGTGTCATGCGGGTCGTATCAAAAGGTCTTGTGGCCCTCGTGACGGCACTTCAGTAGATGAAATCCTATAAGTGATGTATCTCTACATCGGCGGAAATGTTCACAAAATGGCCTTTGCCTAATCTCCACCCACCCCCGCCTATTGTGCCGCGCCAGGTCCAAGTGCCAACTTATGTATCAACACCTATCATTATAAGCATGTCAATGATAATCTATTTGGCAAAATAAATTATAACTAGTGATCTAAATTGCCTTCAGGAACACAAAATAACATTAAACTTTGTGCTGACACCCTAAAAATATAAAGTTTTGAAAAAGAAACAAAAATAACTTTACAACACACTAACATTTTTTTAAAATTACAAATAATTTATGAAATGAGCACTAAGTTATAAAACATTGGAATATAGCTACAAAGTATCCAGTCAGGGTGGGTTTCTTTATAAACAAGTGATATAAAATAATATTTTTTCAAGTCAATTCCAACTTAGATCAACACAGAGAAATTTTATTTTAGTTACTTTTTATTATATAATTCAAATTAATATAAATATGTATATACATATGAGGCACTGAGATGCAAAGGGGTGCAAGTGACAAAAGTAAGATTTTGTGTAAAACTGGTTCAAAGTTTAAGTCTTATTGTAAATTCTACTTATGTTTTTTGCAAATGCTATCTACACACTTTATTTTGTCATGTGTTTAGTTGTTTAAATATGCAGTATGAAATAAATATAATGGAAAATTAGGGCAGGGTAATTTTTGTTTAATTACCCTGCAATCACTTACACCCTTTTACTTCCAAACATGTTACTTACACCCCTTTGCAACTGAAGAATAAGGCATATTTTGTTGGTTATAAAACACCTGTTGAATATAAAAATGAAAATAATGTATTACTTTTTATATACAAAGTTAATCTGAGTCATACATTTTATCTTGTTCTACGTCAGAGAAGCCAGGGAAGTAGATGGGACTGCCTTGGCATGTCCTTCTTGCCTCATGTCCTTGCTGTTCTCTGTACCTTTCTTCTCTTTCATCTTGTTTCCTTTTCCTTTTGGTGGGGGTCTTACTGCTTTGGATTTTTTCTTCGCATGTTTAGGTTCTTGATAGAATTTGGGGTTAATGGGTGGCAAAAACTGTAAAAGAGACTGCAGGTCCTTGTACTTTTCAGTCGAGATAGTTGGTGGCTGTTCGTAGAGTGGTTTTAAAGTAAAGTTCATTGAAGGTCGCCCAGTTTTGGGTTTGGTCATGTTAAATTCTGAGAAAGGTAAGTC
This sequence comes from Prosapia bicincta, assembly GCA_036971475.1. NCBI lineage: Eukaryota > Metazoa > Arthropoda > Insecta > Hemiptera > Cercopidae > Prosapia > Prosapia bicincta. Next base: position 9,861,314 of record JBAIZL010000002.1, read on the forward strand.
CTCATATACTGATAATTTATAGTAAACTGTCAAACGGTCTTTTTTTTTTAATCGAAGCCAATGAAATTTGTCGATCCCATCAATGTTTACTTTTAATGTATCACTCATATCTTCGGCGGAAAAGAAATCTTCTGTAATCATCTTTACAACCTGGAACTTCCTGTTTGAATTTGCCACTGCTGAAACCCAATCATGAGGCACAAAAACATACTGCAAATTTTTCTTTGCCTTTTCGATTATTCTGAAATCTTGGTCGCACTCCATGTAATAATGCCTTGCTACCAAGAATTTGTGATCCTTACAATATGCATATGCTACCACCTCAATGTTTGTATTCCTTACAATATACATCCAGAATCGAGCAATATACTGATTTTTGTTTTGCCCCCCACAGTTGTCGCTAAAAACTATGAGGTGCTTAACTGAAGGTGGTAAATTTTGACCAAATTTCAACAAACATGATCCGATTTCTTGTGATCCTCTTGAGGCTTCACCCTCGTGCCACATGAACATGGATGAGTGCTTTCTAGCAAGGTCATGTATGTCAAGATTATAAGTCCAAAGTTGCCTTGCATAGTTGTTCTTTGTATACTCTATTGCAAGTTAATACGAAAGTAGGCTAAGTTTTTTGTAGGTCAAAACAAATCGCTTTCTTCAGCAAGCTTTTTAGCTTCTGTCTTTGCACCTCTAGGTTTTTCTGCTGTTCTTAAGTGAACTTCTTTGAGGGCTTTGTATTTTTCAACATCGTTAATGGCAATTTTAATTTGGTTTTCACTGGTTTAACAACACCCCACTAAAGCATTTTGTTAAGAGGCAAACAGGTGTAAGTGCACCTAACCCCCTCTGCTGCTAAACAAAATGAAGCTTTCAATTAGTAGTTTTTCTTTACACCGCTAAATATCAGCACATGTCAGGGTTAGCACTTACATCTCTTTGCCAACAAATAAAACAATGTATCCCCTATAATTTGCACTGGTTATCTCTGAATTTAATTTTTGTCACTTGCACCCCTTTGCATCTCAGTGCCTCATATAACAAAATCACAATATTGAGTGGCAAAATTAATTAATTAAATTTAATTAATGAACTAATATTGAAAAAAAAACTGTATTAACATCAAATGTTATCCACAACAGGTTTAAAAAGATGTATTTAAACTTGAGTGGACGAATAAAAAGTATTTGATTTAATGTTGAAATTTTGATATATATATATATATATATATATATATATATATATATATATATATATATATATATATATATATATACAGTACAGTCTCACTAATCCGGACTTGATGGGACCGGACCCTGTCCGGATCAACGAAAGTCCGGATTAGACGGAAAAAGCCAAACAAATGCATACAATATGTGTTTTAGGCGGGGAAACATATTGAAATTGTAGTTTTAGTGAAATTGAGGCCTAAATATAGCTATACAGTACAGTATTTCATAGCTTATTTAGCAAAAAATCCTGTAATTGTAACAGAAAAGGTATGACATAAATAAATTTCAAAGCATCTTCCTCGTTGAATAAATGTATTGACATAAAGTTATTTACACTATACTGTATAAACGCACAAAAAACTGAAACAAAAATGAAACTGAAACAAAAATAAACTTTAAAAAACTTAGTGAAAAAAGTCCGTAATGTTATTTTGTTTTAACTATGAATGACGTCGTTTTACAGTACGATCTCGTAAGCGTTTCAAGGTCAGTAGCTCCGCAGTTGACGTATCAGTTTGTTTCTCAAAGTAAGTCATCAACCCCTCCAGCATTGCAGCCGTCCCATCATGAGTTGGACTGTCCGGCTCGTCTGTGTAGTCTTCCTCTTTCGAGCTGTCATTTTCTGCGTTTGCAGTGCACACCGCGACGATTGAGCACTTGATAACCAATGTCATTATCACTGATAATCCACTCGGAAATATCAGTTTCTTTCAACTCGACCCAACCCTCCAATTGTTGACAAATCTGAACAAATTCCGCGTCATCATTAGTAGGTTGACTGTCGGATTTTTCACTTTCCTGTGGCATATCAGACCACAATTTTTCCAGTTTTTTTGGAGTGTAGACGGTTGAATTTCCTCCCATGATTCTGCAGCCATATAAATGACATCCTTTATAGTCACTGTTTTAAGAATTTCAATAAATTGTGTAGCTGGATCTGCTTCTTGTTGTTACAAAAGCGATAAAATTAACTTTTTCCTATATTGCCGTTTTATCGCCTCCATCACGCCTTGCTCCGTCGGCTGAATGAGAGCCGTGACGTTAGGAGGAAGAAATTTAACAAAAATGTCACCATGAACCAATTCTTCATTTGGGTGGTATGGCGCATTATCAATGAGTAAAACCGCTTTTTGAGGGAGTTTTTTCTCTTTTAAAAACTTTTCTGTTGTTGGAACAAAGTTTTCAAAATACCAGTCCTTAAAAATTTGACTGTTCACCCACGCTGATTTTTGGAACTTGTATTGAACCGGTAGAACACTTAAATTTACATTTTTAAAAACACTAGGTCTTGCGGATTTCCCTATCACCAAAAGTGGATATTTTAGATCGCCAGAAGCATTACTGCAGGGCAGCAAAGTCATACATTCTTTCTTAACTTTATGGCCTTTGCTACTGTATCTAATTTGGAAGCTAAAGTTTTTTTTGGGAACATTTTATAATTTAATCCGGTCTCGTCAGCGTTGAACACCTAACAAGGTTGTAAGTTTTCATCTCTGAGAAACTTGCCAAATTTGTCTTTGAATTTTTCACTGCCATCACTGTCACTTGACAAAATTTCACCACTTATTCCGAGTTGACGGATGCCGTGTCGTTCCTACCACCGTGACAGCCAATCCACACTGGCAGTAAAATGTGTGGGTTTTAACTTTTCATTCAGTTTCAACGCGATCGTTTGCAAATTTACACCCGATAATAGAACACCCTGTTCCCGTTGTTGGCAAAAGCAAACATACAAAGCATAAACTAAGGTTTCATTTTTTGGTTTTTTAAAGTGCTTTTGCCACCTAAACTGTCTTTACTAACCATTTTTGGAAAAAAATCTTAAATTTCCTGTCGCTTTTTCTCCAATCGGAAACAGTTTGTTTTCCCACGCCTAACTCTTGCAATTTTAGTAAGCGATTCAACCCCATCAATACGAAATAAAGCTTGGAGTTTTTATTCCATTGTCACTGTCACTGACTTACGTTTATTCGCCATTTTCACTGAACACTGAACGAGACGTAAATAAAAAACACAGATCAATATCGCACTAGAATTAAATGACAACTGAGCAGAAATCTTGCGAGAAGCAGTAAAGGTGGCATCCGTCCGACAACACAACTGACCTGACGTCCTTTATCTTTCGTTTATCGCAAGATGTTTCTGATACTTTAATAGGCAAAAGAAACAAATAATATGGTAAATTCATATTTTAATGAATAAATTATATTATTTGTCTATTAGAGTAGGAAACCCCCTTTAAAAAATAACAAATATAGACGTATAAAAATAAATATTTTTGTGAACGGCAGACTGATTGTGCACTGTAAAATACTATAACTAAACAAAACTTTGGGCCGTCCGGATTAGCCGGATGTCCGGATTACCGGAGACCGGATTAGCGAGACTGTACTGTATATATATATATATATTCTTGATATTTAACATTATCCATTGTTTTTCCGTTGCACTGACTTTATGAAGTTAATATATTACTATTTTTGAGTAATTTTATCCACCATTAAGTGCAATAATTTTACCTTGAGTGATGAGGCACCTTTCGGTCTTTGACCATTGTCGAATCACATTGTTGAGTGATTCGACAATGGTCATAAGACCGAAAGGTGCCTCATCACTCAAGGTAAAATTATTGCACTTAATGGTGGATAAAATTACTCAAAAATAGTAATATATTAACTTCATATATATATATATATATATATATATTTTTTAGGTTAGTTTTGGTTGGTAAAGATTATTTAGATTTTTTGGACTAGGAGACTGACAGACTTACCTTGGTAAGAGTCCACACTGTAGTCTTGAAATAGAAACACATAAAAGCACTTAAACAATGATATATTTCAACCACACAGTGGTCTTTATCAATCGAAGAGAAAACACAAAAAGAAATATGAGAGAATGAAATAAAATAAATATAAGTTGTAATCACAGATTGTATAGAGTAGAAATCACATGACACAGATGCACAGATTAAAGATATATATATATATAAATTGTTTCCATGAGCATATGAGTGATTATAGTTTATATAAGTCTGTCAGAGGAAAAGAGATAAGGTTATTGGAAAAAAAAAAAAAAAAAAAAAAAAAAAAAAAAAAAAATTGATTTATCTGATGTTGAGGTTAGGGGATTCTCTGGACTTGGTATACCACTGGTATGATAGTTCCCACCTTCTCAGTTCTGAGGGATTGCAATCAGGGGGGAGTGATTTAATTATTTTTGTGGTATAGCAGTCATCAAAAGTTGCGATGTTGTGACTCGCAGCATGTTGAGCTGTTGGTCTATCCATATTCATAATTTTAACATCATGTCTGTGGCCATTCATTCTGATATTCAGACCATCCGTGGTCAGGCCTATGTACTGTGCTGAGCAAAGTTTACATTGTAGCTGGTATATGACATTTTTCGATGTGCAATTATGATGACCCTGTATTTTGAAGACCATTTTTGTTGTTTGGCTGTTGAAACTATTTGCTGAGGGGTGTATTGGACACGTCTTGCATCTAGGTCTATTGCATGGGAAGGAGCCATGAGGAAGTTTGTGTGGTTTCTCTGCATCAGGGTCTGGTAGTTTAGGATGTACTAGGATGTTTTTCAAGTTGGGAGGTTGCTTGTACCAAATTTGCGGTGGATCGGTGAAAAGATTTTTGGTGTGGACGGAAGCTTGAAGAATTTTAAAGCCATCTCTCAATATCTTGTTGAGTTTATGTAGACCAGGATGGTAGTCTGTTATTAAAGACAGTTTATTTTGTTCTGTTTGTGGTTTGGGGCGAACCGAGGATTGTGCTGAATGAATTTGGTTTTCAATGAGTCTTTTTGGGTATCCTCTTCTCTGGAAGGCTGTTGATATCTTTCTATTAAAATCTTCCAATTCCCTATCATTCGAACAGATTCTCTTACCCCTGATTGCTTGACTGTATGGAATGGATCGTTTTATGTTTATTGGGTGGTTGCTGTCGAAATGGAGATATTGTAGGTGGTTTGTCGGTTTGATGTGAATTCCTGTGTTGATATTTCCATCCTGGAGTGTTACCTCTACATCCAAAAAGGTGATGGCTGATGTAGATTTCTCCCAGGTAAATTGGAGTGTGGAGAATTGTGTCAGGCTGTCTAAAAATGCCTCAAGTGTTGAAGCACCCTGTGTCCAAATTAGGAAGATGTCATCTATATATCTATACCAACATAATGGCTGGTGTGTTTGTGTCTTTAGAAAACTTTCTTCCAACAATCCCATGTACAGATTTGCGTACGATGGTGCCATTCTGGTGCCCATTGCTGTTCCCTTTATTTGAAGGTAGTTTGAGGGAAGGAACTACCTTCAAATAAAGGGAACAGCAATGGGCACCAGAATGGCACCATCGTACGCAAATCTGTACATGGGATTGTTGGAAGAAAGTTTTCTAAAGACACAAACACACCAGCCATTATGTTGGTATAGATATATAGATGACATCTTCCTAATTTGGACACAGGGTGCTTCAACACTTGAGGCATTTTTAGACAGCCTGACACAATTCTCCACACTCCAATTTACCTGGGAGAAATCTACATCAGCCATCACCTTTTTGGATGTAGAGGTAACACTCCAGGATGGAAATATCAACACAGGAATTCACATCAAACCGACAAACCACCTACAATATCTCCATTTCGACAGCAACCACCCAATAAACATAAAACGATCCATTCCATACAGTCAAGCAATCAGGGGTAAGAGAATCTGTTCGAATGATAGGGAATTGGAAGATTTTAATAGAAAGATATCAACAGCCTTCCAGAGAAGAGGATACCCAAAAAGACTCATTGAAAACCAAATTCATTCAGCACAATCCTCGGTTCGCCCCAAACCACAAACAGAACAAAATAAACTGTCTTTAATAACAGACTACCATCCTGGTCTACATAAACTCAACAAGATATTGAGAGATGGCTTTAAAATTCTTCAAGCTTCCGTCCACACCAAAAATCTTTTCACCGATCCACCGCAAATTTGGTACAAGCAACCTCCCAACTTGAAAAACATCCTAGTACATCCTAAACTACCAGACCCTGATGCAGAGAAACCACACAAACTTCCTCATGGCTCCTTCCCATGCAATAGACCTAGATGCAAGACGTGTCCAATACACCCCTCAGCAAATAGTTTCAACAGCCAAACAACAAAAATGGTCTTCAAAATACAGGGTCATCATAATTGCACATCGAAAAATGTCATATACCAGCTACAATGTAAACTTTGCTCAGCACAGTACATAGGCCTGACCACGGATGGTCTGAATATCAGAATGAATGGCCACAGACATAATGTTAAAATTATGAATATGGATAGACCAACAGCTCAACATGCTGCGAGTCACAACATCGCAACTTTTGATGACTGCTATACCACAAAAATAATTAAATCACTCCCCCCTGATTGCAATCCCTCAGAACTGAGAAGGTGGGAACTATCATACCAGTGGTATACCAAGTCCAGAGAATCCCCTAACCTCAACATCAGATAAATCAATTTTTTTTTTTTTTTTTTTTTTTTTTTTTTTTTTTTTTCCAATAACCTTATCTCTTTTCCTCTGACAGACTTATATAAACTATAATCACTCATATGCTCATGGAAACAATTTATATATATATATATCTTTAATCTGTGCATCTGTGTCATGTGATTTCTACTCTATACAATCTGTGATTACAACTTATATTTATTTTATTTCATTCTCTCATATTTCTTTTTGTGTTTTCTCTTCGATTGATAAAGACCACTGTGTGGTTGAAATATATCATTGTTCAAGTGCTTTTATGTGTTTCTATTTCAAGACTACAGTGTGGACTCTTACCAAGGTAAGTCTGTCAGTCTCCTAGTCCAAAAAATCTATATATATATATATATATATATATATATATATATATATATATATATATATATATATATATATACATAGTGATTCAGTGATTCGACAATGGTCAAATGACCGAAAGGTGCCTCATCACAACAAGGTAAAATTATTGCACTTAGTGGTGGATAAAAGTATTTACAATAGTAATATATCAACTTCATAAAGTCAGTGCAACGGAAAAATAATGGACAACGTAATATATATATTATATTATTTTTTAGAAAAAATCAGAAAAAATAATCAGTGATTCGACAATGGGAAATATGGAAATTATCCATCTACAGAAAGCATGGTCAAACCGCATACTCCCAGGGCCAATGGTCATTGAGAGGTATAACTGAAAGCTTCTATATTACAACCTGTGGAGAGGAATTGTGGCCTATGCCAACCACTACAAAGATGCAACATCCAATAGGCACTTTTGCAGGCCATGTAATCTCTGAATATTACTAAAGATATGACATCATGTCTACATATTTGGCATCACAGTTACCACTGTATGAGTTGTGCTAGGATGGCAATGAATCTAGACCATGTCCATATTCTTTTAAATTGCACATATCAAATTCTGACAAGGGACATTATAAGAAATGAAGTGTCATAATGGCAAGAAATAAAAACTTGTCCCCAGCAAATAATATACCAAGGGGGTCAGGCTATCAGCTATACTAAAGCTGGATACATTTAAGAAAAAAGTAAAATATGTAAGAAAACACTAAATAAATTTTCATTAAATTTCAGTGCATTTAATATTCAAAATGTCATTTGACGTAATGCTACTTCACAACACCTAATGGAATAATCAGCATGCTGGTTTACTACGATTTGGTATCAATTTACTTCTTTCTATTGCTCATTATATCATCTTCAGTAAAAAAATTGAGAGGAATATAAATTGGAAAAACTAAGTAATAATAACTTTTATTAAACTTTGTGTATTATTTTTTTATTGTATACTATGGATTATATTAATCCTCAATTATCACAACCAGTAAAGAATTATGTACCTGATAGGCTAAATATACAAGTAATCCACCTGGTAACCAGGTTACCCATAGACTTTTCTCTCCGCTATGTGTACAATAAGCATTAGTCATACAGTATATAAAGTCTAGTTATATTGTATTACTTTCTTTTGTGAAAACCTAAAGATTATTATCATGCATTCCATTTTTAAATTTATAGTTCTATGAGCATATATAAAGTGTTGCATGTCAGTTGTATGTTGTTTAACTAGGATAATTCCCCTCTGTGATACCAATATAAGCCTATAGTAGCACTTACTTTGTTAAGGACGGTCGTTTCGGGAGATGTGTCCCATTGTCAACTCAGACCATGGCTGATCTCAAGGTTTTCGTAGGTTAGGGTATTAGGGTGGACGCGGGATACTATGGTGGGGGTGTGGGTGTACTTTGTGAGTATTATGATGTCAAAAAGTGTGTATAATTTATAATGTAATTGTGTGTTGAGTATGTGTGTAGGGTGAAGTTTGAAGTGTCTGTGTATTTCGTATTGTTCAGTTGTGTAGCGTTGGTTATTTCTGTGTTGTTTATGAAGAATTTGTAGGTTGGATGCTATGTCTATATAGTCATGTTTTGTGAACTTGAGATGATTGGTGAAGTTTGATTGGTAATTTTTGTTTGTTAGTGTGTTTATATGTTCTTGGTAGTGTGTGTAGAAAGACCTCCCTGTATGGCCTATGTAAAAACTATATAAAAATAGTTTATATATATGACCTATATAAAAATGTTGATGTCGTCGACGTATCTATACCAGTAAATTATGTTATCTGAATATTTATTGTTGTGTAAAAAGTGGTTTTGTTCAATATGGTATATGAATATTTCTGCTAAGATGCCAAGATGCTATGGGGGAACTCATAGGTAGGTTTTTTTTTTGGTTGTAGAAAGTGTTATTGTAGGTGAAGTAATTTTGAGATGTGATTAATTTTCTAAGGTGGGTGATTTCGTCAATGTGTGTATGTGGTGAATTTGTGTTTATAAGTATGTTACAATGAAAATATTGGAAAGAACCCCAATACCACAAAAATAACAAATAAAACAAGTTACTTAAGATTAAACCCTCTAGTATCTGTATGGTATTGATCATTCAAAACCCACAATCTAACCAACACACTACGAAAATACAACTACAAAATAGCCTACCTCACACACAACACTCTCAATAGAAAATTTAAACTTCAACAACAAAATCAACGACATTTACAACACCACTGGAGTGTACAAACTAACTTGCAGTTCGTGCTACAGTTTTTACATAGGCCAAACAGGGAGGTCCTTCTACACACGTTACCATGAACATATAAAAGCACTAACAAACAATAACTATCAATCAAACTTCGCCGATCATCTCAACTACACAAAACATGACTACATAGACATAACATCTACCCTACAGATTCTTCATAAACAACACAGAAATAACGCTACACAAACACAACCGAACAATACAAAATATACAGAAACCTCAATCACCCTACAGACATACTCAATACACAATTACATTACAACTCACACACACTTTTTGACATCATAACTCCTAATACTCACAAAATGTACCCACACCACCATAATATCCCCCCCAACCTACGAAAACCTTGAGATTAGTTACGATCTGAGTTGACAATGGGACACATCTCCCGCAACGGCCGTCCTCAAGAAATAAGTAAGTGCTACTTTAGGCAAGTTTGTAAATATTTACAAATATTTTAGTGAAAACTAGTACCTCAAGTGAAGACGGAATCAACAAAAATACCAATATCAGCTAATAGTTGTTTTTTTTTGCATACTAAGTAAGTAAACCAATTGTCTTAATCATTGAAAAAGGTGAAGTGACAAAGACAAACTTCAAATTATTGTTCCTAAAGTGTCTGTAACCAGAGTTAACTATTTACACGCTTTTTAGAAATTTATATTTTTTGTAGTTCTCGATTATTCAAGATAGAGAAAGAATCTTATTTTAACAGATTTTGTTCTTCTTGATCTTTGGTGAAACCTATGAGGAAAAGGTGTATTTATAAAGTAAAACATAGTTTCTAGTCCTAGATGGACGTTCATTTTATAAAATGATATAACTGGGCTGTTTTGTCTGTTACTGTGCATAAACATATATCATTTAATACATATTGAACCATTTCCCAAATTAAGTTTTATTGTTAAATAATTATTCTAAATTTTGTTGTTGTTCATGACGAGCTGGTTGTTAATCACTTATTACACTTTAAAATTACTACAACCAGATATTATGTTAATATATGTTGTTAAATTGTTAACTTATACTTGGAGGAAACGTTTTCGTCTCACGATTTCTTCAGCCTCACATGATGTAATAATTTTTAATAAACAAATTTATGCCAACTGGTTATATTGTAGAGAACAAGAACATGTACATTAATGTAGTAATATAAAAGAAAATTTATTGCTTTGTATGTACTGCTATATTGAGGTTATATGTCACATTTTGAAACTTTAAAATAGTATTTATTTCCCAGCCCTTAAAACCACCTGTTCCTTGTTTAGAACATATGTTTGAATAACAATAATAAAAACAATAACATGAAACGACAACAAAATTGAACTCAAAAGTTGATCAAGTGTTTAATATTTAAATATTATACAAGCAATGTTTCGGTCACATTTTAGGTGGTCCTTTGTAAGCTTTCAAATCTATAAACATAAAACAATAATCGTTAAAATTTAAACATTACTTTGAAACATGTTTGAAATAGAGTTTAAAGTTGTCGAGCTTGCAATTTATTGAGAATCACATTGCTTGTACAATATTAAAATAATAAACTCAGCATTGATAATCATTTGAGATAAATTTATTGTTAAAATTACATGCTTTACAAGCCGAATCCATTTAACAAAATTGAAGTTGATTACTTTTTGGTTAAGTTTACCTTCACTTGAAATACAAGTTAGTACAAGTATTATTTTTTACTAAAATCACTTGTAAAAATGTTTTAGAACAATCATAATAATACTTTTTTGTGAAAAGGATAATAACGAATGATAAACGAGTGCCTAAATAATCATGAATATTAGATTCAGTTTGACTAAAAATGAAACTAAAAACATTTATTTTGGATTCTTGAATTTTGTAGTCCATTAAAATTTATTTTTGATTTATTATCAGATGAGAATGAGTAATAGGTAAAGAAATAAATTCAGCCCAGAGAGAAAATTACCTTCTAATTAATTAACAATGTAAGAAAACATTTTTTTTAAATGAGATATTACAATGACACTAACCTCTAATAGTGATTAATATGAGGGAAATTTAACCTAGATGAAACGCCAAATATTACATATGAACGAATATTCTAGATTAACTCTTCATAGTACTTTCACTGAAATAATATTTTTGAAAAACGATAACACAACCATTTAAATATGTATTACATAAAGTAGGCTGCATGTCATGATTTACGGTTATATTTAGTCGGGTAGCGCGATTAATGACGTAAACATTTTAAACCTCATACATGTAATCCTAATCAGACAATAACCATTATAATCGGCCATGTATTTATCCATAATTTCTATTAAGAAATTTCATGATTTGTTACATTATATAAATGTAAAAAAATGATTTTTTATTGCTATATCGAGGTAAAACCTATTGGTTATACATGAAATTGAAATTCGAAAATATTTCTTCACACAATTATGACAATACCTTTTATATAGGTAAAAATAATTTTCCTAAGAATTTTCATTAAAATGTGATTGCCTTAATTTTATTTAAAACGACTGTATTGTACTAACGCTTAGCTTGAAAGTTATTATCCGCTGATCTTGAAAGTTATTTGTAATGATAACACATTAATTGTGTACCATTGTATTTGGTGAGGTCAATAAAATAATATATATTATACTGTAAATTATTTGAAATGACCATAAGATTCTGTATTCAATGCCACATGTAACTTTTTCAATAAGGCTAAGATTATGGTTGTTATCAGCTGAAACTCAGGCGGTAAAATATTTACCATTTTCAGCTGATAAACAGGTGGTATTTGGGGATTTTGTTTTTATTTAATACAATTTGGTTGTTTATAAATGAAATGATAAGACCATATTTTAAGATTTATTGAATTATTAAAGCAATAGTTGTGTTCGTTTTGTGAAGCCTTTAGTTTTTTCATAAATAAGTAAATAAATAATGGAGGAATATGTAGATAACTTCAATGCTGAGGTAAATTATTTTAATTTGTTAATTTTAATATTTTGTGCACTGAAACCTTAACAACTAGCATCTAACAAATTAATATTATGATTATCTCTAGTGAAAATGAAACAATTTTCCTGTTTTGTACCGTAATAAAATAGGTAATTTGCAGTAATAGCAACTAGATAGAATTACCTAATTTTTAAATAATTAGGAGTTAATTTTTTGGCATATGGTACTCTTTAATTTGAACTACGTACGTAACGTGGAATTCAGATTGTAAACAGAAACATTTACTAACAAAATATTTAATATTAGTTGAATCCATCCTCTCGTGTGCTACTAGTGAAAATATTTAACAAACCTTATTTGGGTTTTTATGTTTCACCACATGTTATAGTACTAATGTACTATTCAGCTGCATATATCTAGCATATAAAAATGAATATAGTAACACAGTTGATAAATTATGGCACAAAATAAAAAAGCGAACAAAAACAAAACTACAGGAGGAATATTTATCATACTTAAATAAATATCGAAATCCTGTTGCTGTTCATAACGAGCTGGTTGTAAATTACTCACTACACCTTTGCTATTACTTGCGACTAGACCTTTTGTTAACTAAAATACTTAAATACTTAAACAATACCTTAAGGTTACTAATAAATTTCAGACAGTAGGGAAAAGACGAGCATTTAAATTTCAAAACAAACTACAGTAATTGTTTACTTTAGCTTTGTAAGAGATTTCGGCAGAAAAAATTTTACCGGCCGAACCAGAAACTCATAACGAATGCAACAAAAATATAAACACTTTCGCTAACATCCCAAATAATTACAAAGTTGGAAAAAAATATTTCACTTCCCACCCTCTTTCACGGTCACCTAAAACCTTACACAAATCAATGTTTTACCTTTAACCTAGCATAATGCCTCAAAAAGTATTTACATTATTAGTAACCACAGAAGTATAACTTTTTAGCACATTTTCGTTGCGACTACGTTTCTGGGTGTGCAATAGTAACAGTGGTCTATACTATGCCTAAACATAAATATACCTATAAAGTATCCAGTTAGGATAGATTGGGTTGTAATTTTATACAAGATACTATAATATACCTATGAAGAATCTAATGAGGATAGATTAGGTCGTAATTTTATACATACTATATTAAAATATACCTATAAGAATAAATTTGGTTGTAATTATATGCAACATTACTATGTATCTATATTAAAATATACGTTATGAGTTTCTTTATTGGTCAGTAAAATGTTTCGGTTGAAATTGCTAACATGACTAAAGTAAACAATTACCCAAACGACATCACAATGTATAATTCAACACAAAACAAAAAGATAGCTCCAAGAATTTTAGTATACTGTACTGAATTTTTTATTTACTGTACTAAATAAAATGTAAATATTATAACAAATTCTACATAAGGTAAACAGGTTGAGACTTTCAACAAAGATTTAAAGAAAACACACTGTATTAACTTATCTTTTCCTATTCACATAATAGAAACATATCATCAACCATAACCTAGAATTCTCCACACCAACAAAAATGGACCATCTCTTAAACACAGACGATCACCATTTATTCCAAACTACAAAACAAAAACATATAAAACGAAGAAACCTAATACAAACCATATATACACTTGTTGACCTCTTTATAGAAAATCTGTGTTTAAAACTGTTACCACCAACCTTAACATTGATTCTAATTCTTGAATTTTATTTATAGTCCATTACGTTCGCTGAATCTTATTATCACTTAAACAATAGTTTATGACTATCAGAATTTTGAATTTAGTAAATTGTTAAAACTTACTGAGACAGAACGTTTTCGATCGCAATGTGCCGATCTTCATCAGTGTCTTCTGCTTGAAGATGTTGGGTCAAGCGGTGACGGTTTTAAAGGTAGGTTTTCGATAGTATCGAAGAGTATGTGTGATTTGTATTGTGTTTGTTCGTTATGTTTGTAATTTGTGTTTTTGTGTGTCTGTAAATTTCATATTGTTCTAGTGTATTGAGATGTGATCCTTTTTTGTTGATGTGTAGGATTTGTAGGTTATGGTAAATGTCTGTGTATTTGTGACCTGTATCTTTTATGTGGTTGTAAAATGTTGAGTTGGTGTTCTGTTTGTGTTCTTCGACTCTTTGTTTAAAGCTGCGACCTGTTTGTCCAACATTTTACAACCACATTAAAGATACAGGACACAAATACACAGACATTTACCATTACCTAGAAATCCTACACATCAACAAAAAAGGACCACATCTCAACACACTAGAACAATATGAAATTTACAGACACACAAAAACACAAAGTACAAACATATTTAACGAACAAACATAATACAGACCACACATACTCTTCGATACTATCGTAAACCTACCTTTAAAACTGTCACCGCTTGACCCAACATCTCCAAGCAGAAGACACTGATGAAGATCGGCACATAGCGATCGAAAACGTTCTGTCTCAGTAAGTTTTAATAAATTTACTAAATTTAAAGTTCGGATAGTCATAAACTATTGTTTAAGTGATAATTGATTGTAAGTTGACAACCTAGACATTGATGAAGATCAATTAGTATGATTGAATACATTTTGTCTCAGTAAGATTTACTATATTCCTTGAAAAACCTATCTAACTGAAAATAACGCCAAATATGATAGCCTACTCAAATGAGAAAATGCTTAAATAAAATATCTAAAATATATATAATAAAATTTATAACTAAACACTTGTAAATATTTACAAACTTGCCTATAGTAGCACTTACTTATAATTGTTGTTACAACAAATATAAGTTAGTGCTACTATAGGCAAGTTTGTAAATATTTACCAGTGAATAGTGAAAACTAGTAGCTCACGTGAAGATGGAATCAACAAATATGAAAATATATAAACAAATGGATAGATAAACATGGGGTCACCTATATGTAGCAAAATAACTGAAATTTTTCTCAACACCTAGACAGCAAAATTATAAAAACAGATGACTGAAAAATAAATCCGATATGGTATTATGGATTATACTTTTTCAATAAAAACCTGATCTTCAAACAAAAAATGATCTACCTTCACATTCACAAAATACAATATTTATGTGATATTAAGTAAAACAAATTTATTATATCCACCATATTTTTATTTCTTTAAAAACATTTCAAGTAGTAATTTGACTACTTTTTACTACATAAAGGTAGTTTATAGTAGTTGGTTATGAATTATTAAATACTTATTACACTTTGATATTACTTGTGACCATACTTTTTGTTAACTAAAGGTTGTTAAATTGTTAACTTAGGTACACTTGGAGGTTAAGTTAACAATTTAACAACCTTTAGTTAACAAAAAGTCTGGTCAAAAGTTATATCAAAGTGTAATAAGTAATTAACAACCAGCTCGTCATGAATTAAGCAACAAGATTTCGATATTCCTAAGTAACAGGTTTTTAACAAGTGATTAATAAGATTTCGATAATTATTATATATAAAAAATTATCCGAATGTCTGGGTTAATGGATCGGTATTTTATTTTTATTGAAAGTAGCAGAATACTGACATTTTCATAGTCAGGTCTAATTATTTTGTCAATAACTTTGACATAATGACATGAACAATTACAACTTAAGTATAAACAATATTCATCTTTTCAAAGATATTAAAGTTTTTTTGAGACATTAACTTTACTCATTGAAAAAAATAGGACATAAAAGTAAAAAAAAATAAATGAAAAATATTGACTTGAAAATTAATAAATCCTCCTTCACTTTAATACAGTATATTTAACTTGTGTTGGTTCTTAGAATTCAGTTCTACATAGAAAATTGCAAAGCAAGGCTGAGGCACTCTTGATACTTAGTCAGGAGTTAGAAGAGTGCCGTGCAGAAAGAGACCAGTTTAAGATTATGGCAGAGCAAGTTCAAAACCGGTATTCTGTGTTGAAAAAGAAGTCAGCTGACATGGTAAGTCGTATATGTTTGCTTAGAATTTAAAATATCCATTTTAATTTAAATTAGTCATTAAACTTATAACCCTAATACTTAGAAATACTTTAAAAATGTAATAAATATATAACTTGGACAGCGTTCTGCATCACTAGACTGACCATCAAATATGATTTTTAAGATATTGCCCTTCAAAGTTCATACTTTGTAAAAACCAGTATATATCTTTATTTCTTTTTATAACAGCCTGATACTAAAAAAGTGTGCCATAGTTTGTATCATAGTTTTAATGTTCCTCCACTAAAATGTTGCATTCATCTCTGATTTCAATAAATGGTCTAGTGATGCATGTCCAGTTTATCTATAAAATCTTAAATCTTTATAAATATATCTATTTTCATAATTAGATATCTGTTTAAAACCACTAACTTAATAATATTATCCAGCAGACTTGTTTCTTATTACTTTAGAGCATTTTCCAGTGCTTAGAGATACAAACCTGACTTTTGCTTTTGTTAGATATGTTATTATGTATCTGTGCTTTACATGTAATGCGTTGTCAAAGATCATAGGTGGTGTGTATGTAGTGAGAGTCTGTGTTTAGGGGTAAATTTTCTCATTATGACACAAATCTTTAAAATCCTGCCACAAATTTTTATTAAATGTAATCAGTTATAAATGCATCCAAAAATTCGACATTTGGCAATTGAAATCAAAATATCCTTTTTTGAATCATGACTGGAACTGAAAGTTGTGGATAGGTCTGTATATCAGCAGGAAACTCAAAATAATGTGTTCATCACACACTTCGAATCGCCAGGAGTGAGAAATTTCTTTTTTTTGACGTTTTTAAAATTGTTGATGCTTGTCTTACCCTTGATTTATGCACACAATTTTACAAATTCTAACGCTTTTGATATATGCTAATCACTTATTTACTAACGTTACTAAAAAGACAAAAATTCATGACTCCAGGCTCGAAGTGCCTCTTGATACAATTGCCTCTCCACATCAACATCGCACGACCCTGTTGTGAGTTGTTTTATCACCTCACAGTTTTTATCAACTATTTATAAAAATAGTGATATTAAAAAATTTGAAAATAAACAAATAAAAATAAAAATGAAAATAACTTAAACTGCTTGCTTTTTAAGTAAATACAAATGTGTGAGATTTGTTACCTTACTTCTTACAGCAGGCGTCCAGCTTCAATTGTGGCCGGATGTCCATAATAAATTGTCATCGCAGAGTTCCAATCCCTCTGCCCTTAAAAGGTCCCTGGCCAGATTTGGATAACATCACTTAATGAGGATGTGCTCCAGGACTTCTTCTCCACTTTGGCATAGGGCGCATTCTGGTGATGCCGCTAAATTGAACCGGTAAAGATAGGACTGGGTTAAAATGTGTCCCATCCCAGCTCTGACCGCTAAAGTACATAGTCTTCATTTTATTCCGCTATACATATCTTCTTTTGCCGGTTCATTCTGGAGGTTAAATAGGTATCGACCGACAGGACATTGTGACCAATCCTCAGTTTACTTTCACCTGAAAAATCACTCTGCAGACTTTTGACAATATAAGAGGAAGTATATCTCTCGGTCAGCAGGTTGCATTGCTGAGGCCAATTTTGCTACTTCATCAGCTTCTTCATTCCCTCTCAACCCGCAATGGGCAGGGACCCACTGGAAGACTACCCTTTTGCCCTCATTGTGCAACTTCACAATTGACCTCAATTCAGCAACTCTAAAGGAGTATGACATAGTGTATGGCAACGCTAGAACTTGGAGGGCTGATTTCGAGTCACTGAGAATACAAATATCCGATTTGCAGATAGATTGATAGCTTACCAATGCAACATTAATTGCCAGCAATTCAGCATCCATACTAGACTGGGCATTTGCCAGCAGTTTCCAGGTTGATGTAGCCCGCACCTGATTTCCCTTTCTCCGTGTCAACTGATCCGTCCGTGAAGGTTTTTACGTGCTCATTATATTTCTGGTGGAGCATTGCTACGGCTTCAGCGCATAGGTGTTCTGGGTAACTCTCTTTTGTCAACTTACTGGGTAAATCTTTCTCAGTCGAGACTGCTATCCATCTGTGAGGAGACTCATCATACACAATAGGGATGTGTTCTGGGCTATTGATAGGTAATTGTGATGAAATTTTTCTCACTTGATAACTGAAGGAGATCAAAATTGTGAGGATCCCTCTTAAGGGATGACCGCTAGTTGATGCCATAATTTTCAGATACTTATTCCACATTTGTCTTGCTATATATATATTTCAATAGGTTCAATCTCCATTGCTGCTATCGATGTAGTCTTCATACAACCCAAACAGAGCCTTAGAGCTGTCGATTGTAGCCGTCGTATCTTTGCAAGGTGAGTTGCAGTAGCTCCACCCCACACTTCACACCCATAAGTTGCCTTGGATCGCACAAACATTAAATACAATGTTTTCATCGTTATTGTGTCAGCACCCTATTGTTGGCTGGAAACAGCTTTTAGTGCATTTATTCTACGCATACAGGTTTCGAGAAAGATGGGCTTTCTGCTCCAACACTATGCCTAGAAGTTTAGGGTTTCGGTTGTGCTTTAAGGATTTTCCGTCGTCCTTCAGGCTTGGAGTGAAATTGGCTAGAGAGTTCCTTCTGGTGAAAAATGAACATTCTGTTTTTTCAGCAGACATTTTAAGATTCCATTTTCTGCACCAACCCGCCATGCAATCGAGCGCTGTCTGAATAAACTCCACTGCCTTTTCTTGGTTTAAATCAGTGGCCCATATATCAGTGTTGTCATCTGCATAGGTGCAACAACATATCTGCTCAGGTAAGGACTTTGTAAGATCATGCAATGCAATATTGAAGACAATGCCTCCTTGTGGTATACCATTAGCAACAACGTAAGATGATGATTCGGTTCCATTACCAGATGCTCGAATAGTTTGGTCTCGCAGGAAGTTATTAATGTATTTCAGCATCCTCATTGGGAGTTCTATGCCTACAAGCCCATGAAACCCATACAAAATGGTTATATAACCAGATTTAAATGCAAAAATTAGAGCAGTAGCTTAACCCGATAACTCATGAATATGTTATCATAAGCAGTCATGTGGATTACACAAAAAAAATCAATAAAGAAATAGAGTTGTTTAGATTTACATAGGTTATAAATAATTTTTTCAACAACATCGCAAATGACTATACACAAAAGCAACCTTTTGTTAACAGAAAGATCACGAGAAAGCAGAATTTGTTTTTCTTAGTACTCCTCAAGATAAAAAAGCACGTTATATTTCTTAAACATATTATGATGTGGGAATCAAAACCTAGTACAGTAATCTCTTTTATGGTCCCTCCAGTAATCCGGCATTTCATCAAGAATAGAAAATGTTTACATAACTTGTTATTTTTGACTGCATGTCGATGTCAGTGACCGAGTTACCTTCATGCTGTCTGGTTCTAGTTGTGTAGCTCGTGATATACAAACGATTTTGAGCCATATGTTGTTGCAGTAGCTATGTACAGTGACTTACTGAAGTGCAAGTGAACAATGTCGTTCAAGTGTAAATGGAAATATAAGACTTTAACTTGATTTTGTAGAGACAGAGCAAAGGAGAGAGATTGATTACACTTGCTAAAGGGGAGACCTGGCTGCTGTCCATGCCCCAGCCCCATATCTGCCAGATTAGTGAGAGTTTACTGTAGAAATAGACAACATAGAAAGTTCCAACATTTTATTGCTTGTAAAAACAAAGAATGAAGCTCATGGTTATTAATAAATTAAAAGAATCCAATATTTAAATCAAATAAGTAACAAATGCATAAAATGCTTGAAGGCAACATAGGAATAAGAAGTGAAAGATATAGAAACCATTTGGAATACTCTGAGGACATGATAATATATAATGGAAATGCTGGGAAATTAGAGAGCACAGTCATATACTGGAGGCCTAGCTTATACTAATACAGAAAAGATATTCCTCTTCTAGATGTGATGAACTTGAATTAGATATAGTTGATACACTATTCGAGTAGTGGTTTTTTTCGATAGAAACTGAAAATATCTATCCATACTGCGCTATATTTAAACACAATACTCAGTTCTCAAGTTAACGATAATGTTTTGATCTTTTCAAACATGTTTCAGCATATGTGTTACCATCATCAGTGATAATCATGCACACAGTAATGTTAGACGTTGATCATCATCATGGCATTGACGTTATGAACAAGATAAAAGCATCATTGTTAATGAATTTTGCTGTCTGTATGATATTTGGCAAAACTTCGAACTTTATAAAAAAATGATTTTCTAAACATATAATTTTTTTATAAACCTATAGAGTAATTTTCCATCACACTAAGATGAAGATCGGTCCGTGCAACTAAAAACATTATATCTGAATAACTTCTTTTAAAATTTATATAAATCATAAATTTGGCAAATGTTAATGGAAACAGTATTGCTTTACGAGAATTGAGTATTTGAATGTTTTAGTGATAATTCAGTATATTGATCTCAATATAATAGGGACAAATACTACATCCATCTATTTTGTTTTAGCTCCCTATCTGCAGAATCTCTGATTTGGACATATCTCCTTCCTCATCACCGATAGATTTGTTGATGGAGAGTAGAGAGCAAAATAAAACTTTGCGTTTTGAAATACTTGATTTGAAGGAAAAATTGAAAGAAGCCTTTAATGACATTAAGGTAAAAATAATTTAAGTTCTATAATGGATGATGTGCTTAGTTGCTGATTAGAAGTTGTAAATTTAATTAAAAAACGTAATAGTTAAACCAATTTACAACAGACATTTCAAATACATTATAAGTTAAAAAAGAATTATAATATTGAATAAATTACCTGTAATTTAGATACCATAATTTTTATAAAATGTATTATAAATTTGAAAGTTTTTAAACCCTTAAAAATTTTAATTTTCAAATTAAAATATTTTTAACATACTAAAAATGCTAGTTTTAAAAACAGTATCATTTCAGTTTAAATAAAAGATAAATTAATATTTGAGTTTGGAAAGTAATTTTTAAGATAACTTATAAATACATTTAAAATCATATTGCATAAGTTGTTTTATCTTTTCTATTCTTATAGTAGTAATTTCTTTCAGCTTTGAAAGAGGTATTTTTCAAAATAGAAAATTGATCAAATTTTATATAGTACAATTGCTATTTATTTTCAGCATCAAGATATTTTTTTGCAAAGTTTTATAAACAAATTGAAGTAAAATCGTTATTTGATTTCCATTCCGTTCCATGTAACCAGAACATTAGTTTAATTCTCGTAGGTTTTTTAAAGTTATAAAAAATGTTACATTGTTTTCATCTTATTTATTTTCTTTAAAGTAAAGGGTATTTGCATAAGTAGCACTTTTTTAATTTTAAATGAGGATAGTATTTTTGGGAAATTTTTATCACTTTGTCAACTTGTACTACTCAAAAGTTGAATAGTGGCAAGAGTTTATTAAAAGGCCGTTTTACAAAATGGGTATCCTCGTTTAAACTTGAAGAAAGGGATACTTATGTAAATGTACATATATTTTTAATTAAATTAAAAATAAGTATCATTTTTATAATAGTTTTAAATTATCTCCTATTGTCTTAACTCATTTATAGCATAATCATGTCTTATCTATCAATTAGAGTTATAATTCATGAAGCTTTTGCAGTTTAAGTGTTACTATTAATAAATGTTTCTTTTCTTTCTAGGTTCTAAGATCAGGAGTAAATATGGCAGTGAAAGGAAACGGTGGTAATAAAACTTTCTCTGCACTCCGGAAAGAAGATTTAGTACAACAAATAGAAACTGTGAATACAAAAAATAATGAACTTCAAAATGATTTGCGAATTTTGTTAGAAGAAAAAGAAGAATTGATTGTTGAACGAGATGCTTATCGATGTAAAGTTCACCGCCTTAATCATCAGTTGAATACGGTTCTTAAAGGAGACACAAATAAAATTATTGATATAGATGCTTTGGTTATGGATAATAGGTAAGTTATTAAACTTTTTTGTATTAAAAATTTTGAATAGAAGTGTTTGAAAAAACAATAAAGTCAATAAAAAGCGAAAAGCTGTAACAACCGCAAAATCATTTAATAACAATAATTTGGGTAGGAAAATTGACTTCAAGTTTTGGGTGGCTTAAAGATCAAAGTTGCAAAAATTGTCCCATACATCTTAAAATAATTCCTTAATTTCAAAGGATTTATTAACATTGTAATATTTTTATGAATAAATAATGAAATTAGATAAAAACTCTACGTTAGTTAAAATTGTTAGATAAAAATTTTTTTAGTAAATGTACCAATTTTTTTTTTTTTGAATTTTCACTTACCAATGATATAAAAAAAATAATTGGATTATTCATTTGAGTCATGTGGCTTTCCATCACTATCAGGCCTGCAATTTTTGTTTCTGTTCTGAAAAAAAAACAATAGGCCTAATCTAGATGATTTTATTTCTAAAGAGAATTTGTATTTAAAGTAATAAAAAAAAGTGAACAGAATCATAAAATATAGAAAACAACAATTTAAAATGCTAGAACTTTTATTTTGAAAATGAATATTAAAAAGAAAAATTAAAGTCAATTCCTATGTAGATAAACAAAAAAAATGATTTTATTTACTTTTTATTAAGTAATTGCAATTAATATAAATAAAGTAACATAACCAATGCAATACAACAGCTGTTCTACCATATAACCTATAACATCAAATCAGCTGTTTCATGAAATTATATGTTATCACTTATTTTAAACCAAATGGGAGGAAATAACTATATTGCATATCTTGCCCCTTTTGTGAAAAGTTTTTCTCCCATATAAAACTAAAATTAATTCATTAAATTTAATTAACGAATTATTATTTGAATAAAACTGTGTTAACATCAAATGCCATCCTTTACAGATTTAAAAAAAATGTTTTTGAATTGAGTATATGAATAAAAATTATTTTATTAAAGAGTGAAAATTTGAACAATATATATACACATAGAGTGTGAACTGATAGAAGGAATTGCATTGAAAAAACAAAGAGGAAATGGTTTAAATAAAATGACTGATCTTGAGGAACTACCACCATTGTATAGTTATATACCAATTTTGAATAAAATATGATTTGCTGCCAGAGAGTTTCATGTTGGTAAAATAGGAGTAGTATAGAATAGGTATAGTATTTTATTTTATTTTATTTCATTCTCTCATATTTCTTTTTGTGTTTTATCTTCGATTGACAAAGACCACTGTGTGGTTGAAATATATCATTGTTTAAGTGCTTTTATGTGTTTCTATTTCAAGACTACAGAGTGGACTCTTACCAAGGTAAGTCTGTCAGTCTCCTAGTCCAAAAAATCTATATATATATATATATATATATATATATATATATATATATATATATATATATATATATATATCACAAGAAGAATATATATATATATATATATATATATATATCACAAGAAGAATATATATATATATATATATATATATATATATATATATATATATATATATATATATATGTGTGTGTGTGTGTGTGTGTGTGTGTGTATTAATAAAGAACTAAGTCAAAATATAAATACAAGATTTATAATTGAATTTACAATTCAAAGCTTTTCGTTGGCTAACAGTACCAACATCATCAGGAATATTAAACAATTAAAATTCTAATTGTTAATTAATTATCAACTATATTAAGAGTTGATATTAATAGGAATTTTAATTGTTTAATATTCCTGATGATGTTGGGACTGTTAGCCAACGAAAAGCTTTGAATTGTAAATTCAATTATAATCCTTGTATTTGTATTTTGACTTATGTTCTTTATTAATACACAAGAATACATATTGCGATATATATATATATATATGAAGTTATTATTATTACTTGTAAATAATTTTTTCCACCACTAAGTGCAATAATTTTACCTTGTGTGATGAGGTACTTTTCGGTCACTTGTTTACCGAAAGGTATCTCATCACACAAGGTAAAATTATTGCACTTAGTGGTGGAAAAAATTATTTACAAGTAATAATAGTAACTTCATAAAGTCAGTGCAACGGAAAAATAATGGACGACGTGAAATATCACGTTTTTTATATATATATGTAATATGTGTGTATATATGTAGATTTTCAACCATTAACTTGTAATGTACTTTGTCAGATCAGTCTAGCTTTGCCTGATCAACCCTCTTCCTATATATACATATATATATATATATATATATATATATATATATATATATATATATATATATATATATATATATATAAACTTAAATACATTTTTATAAAGTTGTAGTGGATGACACGATGTTGATACAGTTTTTTTCAAATATTAGTTCACAATTACATTTAAAGAATTAATTTTGGTTTTATATAGGAGAAGCACTTTTCTCAAAAGGGGTAAGGTATGCAATATAGCCCTATTATTTATTGCATTATTTAATGGGTTATTTCGTACCATTTAGATTAAATAATAAATAATAACAATTTTATAAAATAGCTGGCTTCATGCTATATGTTATGTAGAACAACTGTTTTAAAGCTTAGGTTATGATACTTTATTTATAATAATTGAAGTTATTTTATAAAAAGTAACTAGAATAATTTTTTGTTTTTACTGACCTAAGTAGGAATTGACTTTGAACAAATTTTTGTTGATATTACTTGTTTGTAATAGTTTTAAACTTGCATATAACAGGATAATGATGTAGGATTATTTCGTATTTCTTCGGATTTTGGTAAGGCAGCATACCCAAATTTTTCATAATGAACCTAATAAAAATATAAGATATTATAATAATGTACACTTTTTATTACAGATATTTACAAGAAAGGCTAGAGCAAATACAAGAAGAAAAGGAGTTGGCACACCAGGCTCTTTCAAAGTACAAGGTATAATGCAGAAGTACATAATTTTAAAAAGCTTGTGAATGAATATGAAAATATTAATATTTAATTTTACAATTGTACCATTTTAAGTTGTCTCGATAGCCTATTCAATATAAAATATAATCTTTTTTGCCTGGATTGGTTTTAGGTAAAAATATAATTTTTTTCATTACAAAACTAACATTGAACAGATTTTAAATATAGTTGTCAACTAACAAAATGGGATACTGGTAATATTTATATATTTATGTGACAGTGTATGGTACACGCATTAATTAGAATAGGTTGTACAGTTATATTAATAACATACATTTAATGTTTATTCTAGTTATCAGATTCTGTTGAAGGTTTTCTTCAGAACATTATCATTGTAAACTTTCCCTACATTTCGATAATCCTTCAGAGCTTTTCCCAAGATTTACCATAAATTTGATGTTGAGCCAATGTTTAGTGACAAATAATAGTAACAGAAATAAACACAACTGGCACGGTATGTACAGCTAGATATTGAGATGACATTAATGGCGTGTTAGTTCTTTTGCTATATACGAGGTAGTGGGCGGTGCTATAAATTCTGTTTCACCTGCCATTATTGGATCAGTTTACAAACTCATTATGACACTTTAATTTTTCAACTCACTTCACATCATATTGCAAGTACTGTCTAACACCTTACAAAAGTAAAGTAAATGCATAGTGTCCATATTACGGAACTAATTTTATTTTTTTTACTATGTTACTTACAAACTACAAACGTTTCATTTGTCGATCTATATTATTCAATTTTTCATGTCTGAAACTAGATATAAGGAACAGTCAAAATCACCCCATAAATATCAGCTAAAAACTGTCAGTATAACCTATGTGTTTGTGTGCCTACATCTATTTGTGCTTGTATGTAACAGAAAATTCAATATTTCCAAATTTCTTACCATTAGAATATAAGATTATAATCATAAACTTTGTAAATTAAATAACTAACATTTTTCTAACAAGGATACTTTCTATGTTGTAGTCGTGATATTTGGGATGTAATATTTATATTTTTACTAACAGTATTATATTTACACATTACTCCTTATTATGATTCAGTAGTAATAGAGTAGAACTTCAATTGTATGAACTCCGACTATCGGAATCGTTTACTATCCTAATAGCTTTCAGATTTTCGGGAAAAAATTACTGAAAATTTTCAGAAATAAAGAAAAAAATTAATCTCAGAAACAAACAGCAATCTCCAAAAAATGTTTTTTGTCTACATGTGCAATAGGCCTTTTCTCCACGAAGCTAGTGTAGGAGCAGCACAGTGACTATCTCAGTGCAGTTTTGCATAGCTGACTGTTGTTCATCGCCAGGTGGCCGGCCCGGCCCGTCTCACTATTCATTTTGATTAGTCAATCAGAATATCTTCGATTCACATATGTTTGTTGTTATGGTTGTGAGTGTGTTTCATCGTTTCCAATGGTTTCTAAAAAAAAAAGTTATCTAATAGTTAGCAGATAAGCTAATTATAGATCAATCAGATCAGGGTTATGGGTAAAAGGTTGACTGAGATGTACGGTGGTGGACAATCGATGATTTCAGACATTAAAAGAAACAAACCAGTCGGTGCTTGAAAATGAAGATGAATGTTTTTTAAAGAAATCAATTGAAGCAGCAAGAAACAAAGAATTAGAAGATGCTATTTTCAAGTGTTTTTTGTAACAACAATCTATGGGAAACCCAATTTCGAGCCGATTCTTCGTGAAAAACTAAGATCTAGGCTCAGAAGCTTATAAAAAAATATATAAAAATAGTTTTTCCCCCCTTTTCAACGCACATACAGTAATTAATTTTTCAACCATTTTTCACAAAAAAATCCAATTTGAATTTTTATTCATGCGAATGGTGTCCAGTCCCAATTAATTCAGATAATTGTAGTTCTGCTGTACTTCTGTTCAATATAAATAATAAATTAAAGTATAAGTGATGTATATATGCGTATTACTTACTTTTTAATGTAATTAAACAAAATCTTACTTGGTATACATGCGAGTCAACTTTCAAGAAATGTAATTATCACGTTTTTGAGTATCATCTTACTTATAAGGATACATAATTAATGTTCTCAAAAGTCAACTCGCATATATAACAAGTAAGATTCTTCTTTCAGTACATTAAAGTGTAAGTGACAAGTGAATACAAGAAAACAGTGTTGCTAAGTTAAAAAAATTTATATATATATATATATATATATATATATATATATTCCTGATATTTAATATTATCCATTGTTTTTCCGTTGCACTGACTTTATGAAGTTAATAAATTACCAATTTTGAGTAATTTTATCCACCATTAAGTGCAATATTTTTACCTTGAGTAATGAGGCGCCTTTCGGTCTTTGACCATTGTCGAATCACGAGTGATTCGACAATGGTCAAAGACCGAAAGGCGCCTCATTACTCAAGGTAAAAATATTGCACTTAATGGTGGATAAAATTACTCAAAATTGGTAATTTATTAACTTCATATATATATATATATACATATATATATATATATATATATATATATATATATATATATATATATATATATATATATATATATATACATATATGAAGTTGTATATCTGAATCACTCAGAGTGATTCGGCAATGGTCAAGTGACCGAAAGGTGCCTCATCACTCAAGGTAACATTATTGCACTTAATGGTGGATAAAATTACTTACATTAGTAATATATTAACTTCATATATATATATATATATATATATATATATATATATATAGGCTTATTGTAATTTGTAGCTAATATTTTAAGACTGGTGAATTTGCTTATATTAACATTAATCTTAGAGCATGCTGGACAAGAAACGAAGCAAAGGGAGTGTCACGCTTGGTAATAGTGCTGCGAGTATGGTTGTGTCTCATAAACAAGGTAAATTGTTGCTTTATATTTTGTTTAAAACAATTTTGTATATTCAGTGTACAATTTATACATTATAAAAAGTTTTTATAATTGTGAATTGTATATTTCTTGTGTTTATAACCTTAATTTACAAGCCAGCTAGAATTTTGTTTATGATATATATTAGGTTATAATAATTATAAAAGTAGGTGCTACTATAGGCAAGTATAACATATTTACAAGCCAGCTAGAATTTTGTTTATGATATATATTAGGTTATAATAATTATAAAAGTAGGTGCTGCTATAGGCAAGTATAACATATTTACAAGCCAGCTAGAATTTTGTTTATGATATATATTAGGTTATAATAATTATAAAAGTAGGTGCTACTATAGGCAAGTATAACATATTTACAAGCCAGCTAGAATTTTGTTTATGATATATATTAGGTTATAATAATTATAAAAGTAGGTGCTGCTATAGGCAAGTATAACATATTTACAAGCCAGCTAGAATTTTGTTTATGATATATATTAGGTTATAATAATTATAAAAGTAGGTGCTACTATAGGCAAGTATAACATATTTACAAGCCAGCTAGAATTTTGTTTATGATATATAGTAGGTTATAATAATTATAAAAGTAGGTGCTGCTATAGGCAAGTATAACATATTTACAAGCCAGCTAGAATTTTGTTTATGATATATATTAGGTTATAATAATTATAAAAGTAGGTGCTACTATAGGCAAGTATAACATATTTACAAGCCAGCTAGAATTTTGTTTATGATATATATTAGGTTATAATAATTATAAAAGTAGGTGCTGCTATAGGCAAGTATAACATATTTACAAGCCAGCTAGAATTTTGTTTATGATATATATTAGGTTATAATAATTATAAAAGTAGGTGCTACTATAGGCAAGTATAACATATTTACAAGCCAGCTAGAATTTTGTTTATGATATATATTAGGTTATAATAATTATAAAAGTAGGTGCTGCTATAGGCAAGTATAACATATTTGCAAGCCAGCTAGAATTTTGTTTATGATATATATTAGGTTATAATAATTATAAAAGTAGGTGCTACTATAGGCAAGTATAACATATTTACAAGCCAGCTAGAATTTTGTTTATGATATATATTAGGTTATAATAATTATAAAAGTAGGTGCTGCTATAGGCAAGTATAACATATTTACAAGCCAGCTAGAATTTTGTTTATGATATATATTAGGTTATAATAATTATAAAAGTAGGTGCTACTATAGGCAAGTATAACATATTTACAAGCCAGCTAGAATTTTGTTTATGATATATATTAGGTTATAATAATTATAAAAGTAGGTACTGCTATAGGCAAGTATAACATATTTACAAGCCAGCTAGAATTTTGTTTATGATATATATTAGGTTATAATAATTATAAAAGTAGGTGCTACTATAGGCAAGTATAACATATTTACAAGCCAGCTAGAATTTTGTTTATGATATATATTAGGTTATAATAATTATAAAGGTAGGTGCTACTATAGGCAAGTATAACATATTTACAAGCCAGCTAGAATTTTGTTTATGATATATATTAGGTCATAATAATTATAAAGGTAGGTGCTACTATAGGCAAGTATAACATATTTACAAGCCAGCTAGAATTTTGTTTATGATATATATTAGGTCATAATAATTATAAAGGTAGGTGCTACTATAGGCAAGTATAACATATTTACAAGCCAGCTAGAATTTTGTTTATGATATATATTAGGTCATAATAATTATAAAGGTAGGTGCTACTATAGGCAAGTATAACATATTTACAAGCCAGCTAGAATTTTGTTTATGATATATATTAGGTCATAATAATTATATAGGTAGGTGCTACTATAGGGAAGTATAACATATTTACAAGCCAGCTAGAATTTTGTTTATGATATATATTAGGTCATAATAATTATAAATTAGGTGCTACTATAGGCAAGTATAACATATTTACAAGCCAGCTAGAATTTTGTTTATGATATATATTAGGTCATAATAATTATAAAAGTAGGTGCTACTATAGGCAAGTATAACATATTTACAAGCCAGCTAGAATTTTGTTTATGATATATATTAGGTCATAATAATTATAAAAGTAGGTGCTACTATAGGCAAGTATAACATATTTACAAGCCAGCTAGAATTTTGTTTATGATATATATTAGGTCATAATAATTATAAAGGTAGGTGCTACTATAGGGAAGTATAACATATTTACAAGCCAGCTAGAATTTTGTTTATGATATATATTAGGTCATAATAATTATAAAGGTAGGTGCTACTATAGGGAAGTATAACATATTTACAAGCCAGCTAGAATTTTGTTTATGATATATATTAGGTTATAATAATTATAAAAGTAGGTGCTACTATAGGGAAGTATAACATATTTACAAGCCAGCTAGAATTTTGTTTATGATATATATTAGGTCATAATAATTATAAAAGTAGGTGCTACTATAGGCAAGTATAACATATTTACAAGCCAGCTAGAATTTTGTTTATGATATATATTAGGTCATAATAATTATAAAGGTAGGTGCTACTATAGGCAAGTATAACATATTTACAAGCCAGCTAGAATTTTGTTTATGATATATATTAGGTCATAATAATTATAAAAGTAGGTGCTGCTATAGGCAAGTATAACATATTTACAAGCCAGCTAGAATTTTGTTTATGATATATATTAGGTCATAATAATTATAAAAGTAGGTGCTGCTATAGGCAAGTATAACATATTTACAAGCCAGCTAGAATTTTGTTTATGATATATATTAGGTTATAATAATTATAAAAGTAGGTGCTACTATAGGCAAGTATAACATATTTACAAGCCAGCTAGAATTTTGTTTATGATATATATTAGGTTATAATAATTATAAAAGTAGGTGCTACTATAGGCAAGTATAACATATTTACAAGCCAGCTAGAATTTTGTTTATGATATATATTAGGTTATAATAATTATAAAAGTAGGTGCTACTATAGGCAAGTATAACATATTTACAAGCCAGCTAGAATTTTGTTTATGATATATATTAGGTTATAATAATTATAAAAGTAGGTGCTACTATAGGCAAGTATAACATATTTACAAGCCAGCTAGAATTTTGTTTATGATATATATTAGGTTATAATAATTATAAAAGTAGGTGCTGCTATAGGCAAGTATAACATATTTACAAGCCAGCTAGAATTTTGTTTATGATATATATTAGGTTATAATAATTATAAAAGTAGGTGCTACTATAGGCAAGTATAACATATTTACAAGCCAGCTAGAATTTTGTTTATGATATATATTAGGTTATAATAATTATAAAAGTAGGTGCTACTATAGGCAAGTATAACATATTTACAAGCCAGCTAGAATTTTGTTTATGATATATATTAGGTTATAATAATTATAAAAGTAGGTGCTGCTATAGGCAAGTATAACATATTTACAAGCCAGCTAGAATTTTGTTTATGATATATATTAGGTTATAATAATTATAAAAGTAGGTGCTACTATAGGCAAGTATAACATATTTACAAGCCAGCTAGAATTTTGTTTATGATATATATTAGGTTATAATAATTATAAAAGTAGGTGCTACTATAGGCAAGTATAACATATTTACAAGCCAGCTAGAATTTTGTTTATGATATATATTAGGTCATAATAATTATAAAGGTAGGTGCTACTATAGGGAAGTATAACATATTTACAAGCCAGCTAGAATTTTGTTTATGATATATATTAGGTTATAATAATTATAAAAGTAGGTGCTACTATAGGCAAGTATAACATATTTACAAGCCAGCTAGAATTTTGTTTATGATATATATTAGGTTATAATAATTATAAAAGTAGGTGCTGCTATAGGCAAGTATAACATATTTACAAGCCAGCTAGAATTTTGTTTATGATATATATTAGGTTATAATAATTATAAAAGTAGGTGCTACTAGAGGCAAGTATAACATATTTACAATTGTTAGTTTAAAACTAGTAGCTCACATGAAGATGGAATCAATTAATTTTAATTTCAATACCAGAGTTAAAATTAGGATAACCTTTATGTTTTTTTACTTAAAAAAAAAATAATAATATCTAGCCTAATTAATCCCAGTTTCATAATTAACTTACAAAATAAATTGAGCTCATATAAGTGGAAACTCTTAATTTTGTTTGATCAGTCCAAGAACTGTTGGAGAAAGGTACGTCGTCACAGATCCCTAACACTGAAGCAACCTTGGCGGACTTGAAGAGTCTATGTCTTGCACTCCTTGATGCTCTACAGGACAAGTCCCTCGCCCTTTCTCACCAGAAGAAGGCAAATAAGTAAGTTTATTTCCAACATTTATTAACTTAATTCTGGAAAAACAGTAAAAAAACTAGATAAGATGTCAGTACTGTACTACTTCTTTTACCACATTTTATAGATTTATTCAAAGGTCAGTTAAAATCAATAATTTTAAAACTTAGTGTAGAAATAATGTTAAATACAAACCACAAATAAGATTTATATCAAAGAGAAAAATAATATAATTTTTACCATTACTTTTAAAACCTGTAAAAAAAACTATAAATTAAAATCCAAATTTTCTCTATAAATATTACTCTATGGTGGTTAATCAAGGTCGCTTCACCAAGAGTCTCTGTTACTGCTTTAGATTTACCAGATGGAACTTGGAAATTTATATTGCCTTTGGTTTGAAATGATTGAAACCATTTTGTTTCTTACTTGGAAATTTTCTTTATACATTGTTTTTATAATTGTTTTCGGTTTGCTTGGTCTTGAAGCTGGAATGTTTATTAATGATATTTTTAAAAGTGATTTAAACTTGCACCATTAATACTTTTATTGTCAGATGTCTGCAAATTCTTTTTTTTCACTGCAATGTTATCTTTAAAAATAAATTTAAAATATTTTCACCTTGGGAAAAAATTTATCTTCTGTGCTTTATATATTGAACAGTTGATTTTAAAATTCCAAACCCCTTGGAAAATCTACAGGTATGTTGGCTAACTCTTTAATGTTGAAATTATTTTCTTTATATATATATATATATATATATATATATATATATATATATATATATATATATATATATATATATATATATATATATATTCTTGATATTTTACGTTATCCATTGTTTTTCCGTTGCACTGACTGTATGAAGTTAATATATTACTATTGTAAGTAAATTTTACCACCATTAAGTGCAATGATTTTACCTTGAGTGATGAGGCGCCTTTCGGTCACTTGACCATTGTCGAATCACTGATTATTTTTTATTAATTTTTCTGGTGCGGATGTTCGATCCGTCGTGTTGGTAATAGTTGACGTCATATACGTTTCCTCTTGAGTCTTGTGTATAATGTTTTTGAATAGTATGTCTTCTGTATGTTGTTTGTAGATTCATTAAATTGTTGTATATGTTTTTATAAATGTGGTATTTTCCTAGTGAGTTTAGTTCTATTGGGTTATTATTTATTTCAAGTATGGTTTGGTTATTTTCGTAATTTGTTATTTCATGCTTATGTGATATTAGGTGTGCTGCAACATTTGATACTTTTGAATTTTTGTTTTTGAATGCTCTATAATGTTCCTCAAATCTTATTTTAAATGATCTGGTTGTTTTCCCTATGTAAAATGCGTTACTGTTGTTACGTGTAATTTTGTTATTAAGATATTTTATTATATTGTTGTTTGGTTTGTATGTTGGAGTGTAGTATTCTTTGTTGTATATATTTGTTATTTTTTCTATTTTGTTATTGGTGTATTTATATTTTTGGTAGATTCTTTTATTTTTATTATTTTTGTGTTCCGGTTGTAGTGTTGTGTTGAGGTTAGGTTTTTTTGTCAATTTATTGTATATATTTTTTATAAGGTGTTTGTTGTATCCATTTTCTATTGCTATTTTTGTAATGTTATCTAATTCTTCATTTAATTTTTGTTTGTTATCCTGTGTGTATTTTATTGCTTTATTTATCATGTTATTGTAAGTGTTAATTTTGTGTGTCCAGGGGTGGTTAGATTTGTAGTGTATTGTGGTGTTGTTGGAAGTAGGTTTCCTCTATACTGTAGTTTCTATTTTATTATCATTTATATTTAATGTGATGTCGAGATAGTTGATTGTTCTGTTTGTTTCTGTTTCGACGGTGAATTGTATGTTATCGTTGTATGTAATTAGTTTGTTTAATATTATGATGTGTTCGTTGTGAATGGTAGGTTGGTATATTACAAGTATATCATCTACATACCTTGTCCATAGTGAAATATTGTGTGTGTTTAGTATAGGTTTAATTATTATTTGTTAAAAGTGTTGATATATTTCTGACATGACTGATGATATGGGTGATCCCATGGGGAGTCCAGTTGTTTGTTTATAGTATTTATTGTTAAATTGGAAGTAATTTTGGTTACATATGTGTTTGATTAGCGCAATGATACTATCTATTGTGTTTCTTTTTTCGTTATTGTGTATTAGTTTGTTTTTTATTATTTCTATGGTTACTTCTATTGGGATGCTAGGGTACATGTTAGTTATGTCATAACTTATTATTTTTGTGTTGCTGTTTGTTTTTATGTTTTGTATTTTATTAATTAATTCGTATCCATTTTTTATATTGTATGTGTTGTTGATATGTATTTTAGATCTTATTATTTTGTCTATTATTTTTGCAATTATGTAAGATGGTGCTGTTGTGAAATTTATTAGTGCTCTAAATGGTGTGTTGGGTTTGTGGATTTTAGGTATGCCTGTTAATATTGGTGCACATGGTTTGAATGGGTATAGTCATGTGTGGTATTTTAATTTATTGTTATAGTTTAGGGTATTTCGGTGAGTGACTATTAAGTTTTTTATTGTAATAAGGTATTTGCTAGTTGGGTCTGGGTTTTGTTCGTATTCATTTTCTTTTATGTAGTTAGTCATTGAATCGATGTATTTGGTATTTTCTATTATTACTGGTGTATTTGTTTTATCGGATTTTAATAACAAATTCCTTCAAATATAACCTACCTAATTTCAACAAAAAACAAATAATAAAAAATCTAATAGGTGGCACAGAATCTAACATCCACAAAATTACCCACCAAAATACTGAAACATAAGAAACAATATTAATAATAAAATTAACCTAATAAAAACGGGAAAAAACAAAAAACGGAACAATATATAAATAAAAAAGAAATTATAAAACTCAGAGAAAAACTAGAAAACAACGACTACTTAATATTAAAATCCGATAAAACAAATCTTACATAATCGGAAAAATACTAGACAAAATAATAAGATGTAAAATACATATCAGCAACACATACAATATAAAAAATGGATACGAATTAATTAATAAAATAAAAAACATAAAAACAAACAGCAACACAAAAATAATAAGTTATGACATAACTAACATGTACCCTAGTATCCCAATAGAAGTAACCATAGAAATAATAAAAAACAAACTAATACACAATAACGAAAAAAGAAACACAATAGATAGTATCATTGCGCTAATCAAACACATATGTAACCAAAATTACTTCCAAATTAACAATAAATACTATAAACAAACAACTGGACTCCCCATGGGATCACCCATATCATCAGTCATGTCAGAAATATATCAACACTTTTAACAAATAATAATTAAACCTATACTAAACACACACAATATTTCACTATGAACAAGGTATGTAGACGATATACTTGTAATATACCAACCTACCATTCACAACGAACACATCATAATATTAAACAAACTAATTACATACAACGATAAGATACAATTCACCGTCGAAACAGAAACAAACAGAACAATCAACTATCTCGACATCACATTAAATATAAATGATAATAAAATAGAAACTACAGTATACAGGAAACCTACTTCCAACAACACCACAATACACTACAAATCTAACCACCCCTGGACACACACAATTAACACTTACAGTAACATGATAAATAAAGCAATAAAATACACACAGGATAACAAACAAAAATTAAATGAAGAATTAGATAACATTACAAAAATAGCAATAGAAAATGGATACAACAAACACCTTATAAAAAATATATAGAATAAATTCACAAAAAAACCTAACCTCAACACAACACTACAACCGGAACACAAAAATAATAAAAATATCTACCTAAAATATAAATACACCAATAACAATATATAAAAAATAACAAAAATAACAAATATATACAACAAAGGATACTACACTGTAACATACAAACCAAACAACAAAATAATAAAATATCTTAATAACACAAACCACAAAACAAATTCAGAAAAACATAACCTATCAAGAATTTACAAAATTACACGTAACAACTGTAACGCATTTTACATAGGGAAAACAACCAGATCATTTAAAATAAGATTTGAAGAACATTATAGAGCATTCAAAAACAATCATTCAAAAGTATCAAATGTTGTAGCACACCTAATATCACATAAATATGAAATAACAAATTACGAAAATAACCTAACCATACTTGAAATAAATAATAACCCAATAGAACTAAACTCACTAGAAAAATACCACATTTATAAAAACATACACAACAATTTAATGAATCTACAAACAACATATACAGAAGACATACTATTCAAAAACATTATACACAAGACTCAAGAGGAAATGTGTATGACGTCAACAATTACCAACACGACGGACCGAACATCCGCACCAGAAAAATTGAGAAAAAGTAATCAGTGATTCGACAATGGTCAAGTCATCACTCAAGGTAAAATCATTGCACTTAATGGTGGATAAAATTACTTACAATAGTAATATATTAACTTCATATATATATATATATATATCACTTTCACTTATGTACTTAAACAAGAATCTTACTTGGTAAGATTTAAGCACTTTAAGTACATAAGTGAAAGTGATAAGTGTATACAAGAAAACAGTGTTGCATAATCTACAAATATATATATATATATATATATATATATATATATATATATATATATATATATATATATATATATATATATATATACAGTAAAAAATCAATTAACAGTTGTCAGGACCGTGGTCATGACGGTTGAGGTAATAGACGGGTAACAGAAACACTATATTATTCCTCCAAAACTTAACAATTATATTATATACAGATATTACACTCACAGTAATATAATATATTTTGGAGCGATAAGAACATAAACACGATTGTAAAGCAAATAAAACTATACGATAATTAATGATTTGTACAGTAGCTACAAATGTGGCAAAATAATGAACAGTAATTTAAACTTACAGGTGAAATAGTTCATGTAGCTTAAAAAACAAAGTGAACGCGTCTGTACCTTAATACTTTAGCTGCCAGGCACAGTATTGCCGTTTTCACAGAGAATTGCCAAAATATTTTAAGGTTGTTTTTAAATAATGTGTACTTATTCTTTGTTCCCCTATCATATATAAGCATGCAAATACGTTTATTATCATAATATTTATAAAAACACGAGCCGAGCTAATTGGCCTGACAGAGTTTTTTCCTAACGTAAATGATACGTAAATAAACCCCGTCATTGGTCCGACATTGTTTTGACATTTGTTGATTCCATCTTCGCATGAGCTACTTGTAATCACTAAACACTTTTAAATGTTTTAAACTTGCCTATAGTAGCACTTACTTTGCTTTTTGAGGACGGCCGTTTCAGGAGATGTGTCCCTTTGTCAACTCAGACCGTAACTGATCTCAAGGTTTACGTAGGTTAGGGTCGGGGTGAGATATTTTGGTGGTGTGGGTGTATTTTGTGTGTATTAGGAGTTATGATGTCAAAAAGTGCGTGTGAGTTGTAATGTAATTGTGTATTGAGTATGTGTGTAGGGTGTAGTTTGAACTCAACAACAAAATCAACAACATTTACACACACCACTGGAGTTTACAAACTAACTTGCATTTTATGCCCCAGTTTTTACATAGGCCAGACAAGGAGGTCATTCTACACACGTTACCAAGAACATATAAAAGCACTAAAAAACAATAACTACCAATCAAACTTCGCCGATCATCTCAACTCCACAAAACATGACTATATAGACATAACATCTAACCTACAAATTCTTCATAAACAACACAGAAATAACCGACGCTATACAACCGAACAATACGAAATATATAGGCACTTCAAACTACACCCTACACACATACTCAATACACAATTACATTACAACTCACACGCACTTTTTGACATCATAACTCCTAATACACACAAAATACACCCACACCACCAAAATATCCCACCCCCACCCTAACCTACGTAAACCTTGAGATCAGTTACGGTCTGAGTTGACAAAGGGACACATCTCCCGAAACGGCCGTCCTCAACAAGCAAAGTAAGTGCTACTATAGGCAAGTTTAAAACATTTAAAAGTGTTTAGACATTGTTTTGATTTAATTATATTTTTTTATCTATGTAACACTGTCTTAATAATTTTTGTTTTGTTTAAACAATAAACAACAAATCCATAATTTCATGTTCCGGTTACCTTCGTAATAAGCTGACTGGGGATAAAAGCGTTTTGGACTTATCATTAAGAGATGTAAACGTGTCACATGTGATTTAATTGTGAGTTTATCAATATTTTGTACATTGTACATAACAGAAGTGTAAACATATTCTCTCTCTGATGAGTAATGCTTCAGATCCTATATATACTACACAAGATTCATAAAAAGTAAAAGTTTAAAAACCAAATAATTTACTTCTTAGGCAATTTACATTATAATTAACTTTCTTGTAAGGATTAGTTTATCTAAGTGTATCAGTGTTTGTACTTAACTTCCAAGTCTGTTTTTAAGGATTATTTTACAACTAAAAATTTAGCCAATATTTCCGACTTATTTTTTAGGTTTTGTGAAATTTTGAAAACAGTAGTGAAAATCAATATAATACGCCATTAAAAATTATTAATGTTATTATTAAAGTAAATGAAGGTAAACTTCTTTCAATGAACTATTTTTTCGGTTGTAATAATCAACTCAATTTCACTAAATTTGTTAACAAATAAGTTTGACTCCTGACAAAAAGCTCCTAGAGTAACATCAAATTTTTAATGCCGTCGGCGTTCATCTATCAAACAAAAACCATTATAATTATATCTGTAAGTAGTGTGAAGCTTGTTGTTTAATACTGTGCATTCATTTTTCCAAAAGTAGCAACATCAGCTGAGTAGTAGAATAAACATAAACATCCCCGATGGTATTCGGTTCAGGGTACTGGCCGTTGGCGTCAGGTCAATTGGCCCGTCACGGCAGCTAAAGTGTTAAAGCACATTAATATTACAGTATTATTGTGTTATTACAGCAATGACCGCTGTGGTTAACAGAAACTGATGGTTTATCATAACGTACGATATATATATTTATATATCACACTTACAATATAATGTACTTAAACAAGAATCTTACTTTGTAT
This sequence comes from Prosapia bicincta, assembly GCA_036971475.1. Taxonomy (NCBI): domain Eukaryota; kingdom Metazoa; phylum Arthropoda; class Insecta; order Hemiptera; family Cercopidae; genus Prosapia; species Prosapia bicincta. The sequence continues at coordinate 9,900,901 of JBAIZL010000002.1, forward strand.
ATATGCGAGTCGACTTTCGAGGACTAATTACATGTCTTAATTTTCAAGCATCAATTGAGACTAAGAGAGTCTTGTAGTTAGATGCCAGGTGTGTGGCATACCTGGTACTACAAGACTGTCTTAGTCTCAGTTGATGCTCGAAAATGTGGACATGTAATTAGTCCTCGAAAGTTAACTCGCATATATACAAAGTAAGATTCTTGTTTAAGTACATTATAGTGTAAGTGATAAGTGAATACAAAAAAACAGTGCTGCAAAGTTAAATATATATATATTTGTCATGTAGAATACTTGCTGGTCGAATTAGCGAACTGGAACAGAGACTAGAGTCCACAGAAGGAGTCTGTATTCCTGCATTTCCTTCAGGACTATTATTGCAAGGATACTCAAGTGCCCATGTAGATAAAGATTTAGAAAGAATATTGTTAGAAGAAAATGGTAAGTTCATAAATATGACTAATATGGAATAAATTTAATCTGCTTGGATGAGTAATAGGAGAAATTGTTTATCAAAGGGTGATTTATAGATCATATTACACAAGAACCCATTATGAGAAAATATAAAATTTATTTACTTATCTAATCTAAGGTTATGATTCACTTATTTGGCTAAAGTAAATTAGGTTCTTGTAAAAACAGATTGTAAGTTCGGAAGTAGTTAATTTGTCAAACAATAAAAATAAAGTTTTACTGTTGGTAAAGGACAGTAAAATCCAAGAATAAAAATGTTTTAGAAAGAGTGGTGTTAAATTGAACATACTTGTATTTTTCAATTCATTTTATTAGTTCACATTCTACCTCCCCCCCGCCCCACTCTCTCTCTCTCTCTCTCTCTCTCTCTCTCTCTCTCTATATATATATATATATATATATATTCTTGATATTTTTACGTTATCCATTGTTTTTCCGTTGCACTGACTTTATGAAGTTAATATATTACTATTGTAAGTAATTTTATCCACCATTAAGTGCAATGATTTTACCTTGAGTGATGAGGCCTTTCGGTCACTTGACCATTGTCGAATCACTCCATTGTTGAGTGATTCGACAATGGTCAAGTGACCGAAAGGAACCTCATCACTCAAGGTAAAATCAATTGCACTTAATGGTGGAAAAACTTACTTACAATAGAAATATATTAACTTCATATATATATATATATATATATATATATATATATACAGTAAACTCTTGATTATCCGTGGAATAGGGTGGCCCGGCAACGCCGGATAACGAATTTCCCGGATAATCCGCTATAAACAAAGAAGACGCAAAACGATCGATAATTGATTATTATACCATAAGTTACACAAATAATGACCCCAGTTAATGCAATTCACAAATAATCTTCAGAGGACAAAATACATAGACTACAGAAAATAATTTAAAATGTCGATGTATTATAACATGTACATTTATAAGTCTTAACTATTTACAATACGTACATAAGTATATGTCAAAAGTAAGTATGTATGTACATATTTAATTTCCTTTACAAATAATACAAAAAAAATCTGTCACTTTTTTTTTTTTGAGCATTGATTTTAGCTTTAATGTGAGATCTAACCATTTTGTCCCCCAGTGTTTACTTGTGTCACAAAGCCATAAAGATCGATAATGTATATGACAGACATGGATAATGCATATGTCACGTCCTAGACTATTTATAGCCGAGATTAGCTGACATTTGTTTACAATCTTATGATACGCATTAGGTTTTCGGGTGTCCAAGCATTTTGTCATTGTCTTTTATATACAGTAGTCTGTTCGCCCTTTTATTTTGCTGGCCCGCGTCGGAATGCTTCCCTTTCAATGTAAAAATTAGTACGTACATATTTACATATCTATTCCCTTCATCTTAACTTCTATTAAGCCTTATATGTATTTACGTCGTAATTCACCGATTGGAAATTTAAACACATGAATCTGATTGGAATAAAAACTGGATATATGTAAAACAATGGCAGACCCCGGATAATCCGCAAACCGGTTAAACCGCCCACGGATAATCGGGAGTTTACTGTATATATATATATATATATATATATATATATATATATATATATATATATATATATATATATATATATATATATATATATATATATGAAGTTAATATATTACTATTGTAGTAATTTTATCCACCATTAAATGCAATGGTCTGACCAGAAATATCAGTGATTCGACAATGGTCAAGTGACCGAAAGGTGCCTCATCACACAAGGTAAAATCATTGCACTTAATGGTGGATAAAATTACTACAATAGTAATATATTAACTTCATAAAGTCAATGCAACGGAAAAACAATGGATAACGTAAAATATCAAGAATATATATATATATATACACACACACATATATGTTTTATGTTATTGTAAAATGCTGAATTGGTATTCTGTTTGTGTTTCTCGACTCCTTGTTTAAAGCTGCGACCTGTTTGCCCAATGTAGAATTTGTTGCATTTGTCGCAGTTTAGTTTGTATATGCCTGGTGCTTGTAGTTTATCTTTGTTGTCGATGTCGTATTGTATTTTGTATTGTAATACATGACACAACAACAAACATAAACTACAAGCACCAGGCGTATACAAACTAAACTGCGACAATGCAACAAATTCTACATTAGGCAAACAGGTCGCAGCTTTAAACAAGGAGTCGAGGAACACAAACAGAACAACAACTCAGCATTTTACAATCACATAAAAGAAACAGGACACAAATACACAGACATTTACCATTACCTAGAAATCTTACACATCAACAAAAAAGGACCACATCTCAACACACTAAAACAATATGAAATTTACAGATACACAAAAACACAAAGTACAAACATATTAAACAAACAAATACAATACAAATCACACATACTCTGTGATACTATCAAAAACCTGCCTTTAAAACCGTCACTGCTTAACCCAACATCTCCAAGCAAAAGACACTGATGAATATCACCACATAGCGACCGAAAACGTTCTGTCTCAGTAAGTTTTCTCAAATTTACAAAATTTAAATTTTGGATTGTCATAAACTAATGTTAAAGTGATCAATTTAGAATGGATCTATGGACTACAAGAATTTTTAATTGGTTATCAAATACTTTTTATTCATCCACTCAAGTTTAAATACATATTTAGAAACTTGTAGTGAATGACACATGATGTTAATAGTTTTTTCAAATATTGATTTATTAATTAAATTTAATAAATTAATTATAGTTTTATGTAGGGGGGAGAAGGGGCAAGGTATTCAATTTACTTGTTTTACCCCGTTTGACTTAAAATAAGTGATAACATATGATTTCATAAAACAGCTGATTTTATGTTATAGGTTATGTGGTAGAACAGCTGTTTTAACACATATGTAATGTTACTTTATTTATATTAATTGTAATTATTTAATATAAAGTAACTAAAATAAAAATGTTCTTTGTTGACTTTAGTAGAAATTGACTTAATTTTTTTTTTTTATATTACTGGTTATGATGACATTCTTGAACAGTATAATAGATAAATTTAAATATAACAAAAATAGTCAAGATCCAAATAGAAATAAGTATTTATTAAATAACATTAATATTTAGGAATAATTGTTTTATTCTTATTCCAAAACAATTTGTCCAGGTCCTAGTTCTCTATCCGAATATAACTCTCATCTATATGAGGGCCTGTACAGTGCGATTGTAAATGTATCAGACTTACAGTCAACTCATAGTCACTACAAGCTCTAGATATTTCACCCCTCAATACATTAAAAGTTGTTAAATTGTTTCATTAGTCAATATAAAATTTATCATTTGCATTATTCCCCAAACCACCTGTTACTAATCTCCCAGTTGGCACTCTCATAACGTGACCAAAATACTTACACATGGAGGACTTTTTTACCACTGTCAGCATCTTATTGCACTTGCGGAAGTTTTTACCACTGTCAGCATCTTATTGCACTTGCGGAAGTTTTTACCACTGTCAGCATCTTATTGCACTTGCGGAAGTTTTTACCACTGTCAGCATCTTATTGCACTTGCGGAAGTTTTTACCACTGTCAGCAAATACCAGTCATGACTTGATGCACAAAAGGAACCAAGTTGTCACTGACGTGCAATGTGTTGAACTGACATTAGGTCAGTCATGACTTGATGCACAAAAGGGACCAAGTTGTCACTGACGTGCAATGTGTTGAACTGACATTAGGTCAGTCATGACTTGATGCACAAAAGAGATCAAGTTGTCACTGACGTGCAATGTGTTGAACTGACATTAGGTCAGTCATGACTTGATGCACAAAAGGGACCAAGTTGTCACTGACGTGCAATGTGTTGAACTGACATTAGGTCAGTCATGACTTGATGCACAAAAGGGATCAAGTTGTCACTGACGTGCAATGTGTTGAACTGACATTAGGTCAGTCATGACTTGATGCACAAAAGGGACCAAGTTGTCACTGACGTGCAATGTGTTGAACTGACATTAGGTCAGTCATGACTTGATGCACAAAAGGGATCAAGTTGTCACTGACGTGCAATGTGTTGAACTGACATTAGGTCAGTCATGACTTGATGCACAAAAGGGACCAAGTTGTCACTGACGTGCAATGTGTTGAACTGACATTAGGTCAGTCATGACTTGATGCACAAAAGGGACCAAGTTGTCACTGACGTGCAATGTGTTGAACTGACATTGGGTCAGTCATGACTTGATGCACAAAAGGGACCAAGTTGTCACTGACGTGCAATGTGTTGAACTGACATTGGGTCAGTCATGACTTGATGCACACAAGGGACCAATTGTCACTGACGTGCAATGTGTTGAACTGACATTAGGTCAGTCATGACTTGATGCACAAAAGGGACCAAGTTGTCACTGACGTGCAATGTGTTGAACTGACATTAGGTCAGTCATGACTTGATGCACAAAAGGGACCAAGTTGTCACTGACGTGCAATGTGTTGAACTGACATTAGGTCAGTCATGACTTGATGCACAAAAGGGACCAAGTTGTCACTGACGTGCAATGTGTTGAACTGACATTAGGTCAGTCATGACTTGATGCACAAAAGGGACCAAGTTGTCACTGACGTGCAATGTGTTGAACTGACATTAGGTCAGTCATGACTTGATGCACAAAAGGGACCAAGTTGTCACTGACGTGCAATGTGTTGAACTGACATTAGGTCAGTCATGACTTGATGCACAAAAGGGACCAAGTTGTCACTGACGTGCAATGTGTTGATCTGACATTGGGTCAGTCATGACTTGATGCACAAAAGGGACCAATTGTCACTGATGTGCAATGTGTTGAACTGACATTAGGTCAGTCATGACTTGATGCACAAAAGGGACCAAGTTGTCACTGACGTGCAATGTGTTGAACTGACATTAGGTCAGTCATGACTTGATGCACAAAAGGGACCAAGTTGTCACTGACGTGCAATGTGTTGAACTGACATTAGGTCAGTCATGACTTGATGCACAAAAGGGACCAAGTTGTCACTGACGTGCAATGTGTTGAACTGACATTAGGTCAGTCATGACTTGATGCACAAAAGGGACCAAGTTGTCACTGACGTGCAATGTGTTGAACTGACATTAGGTCAGTCATGACTTGATGCACAAAAGGGACCAAGTTGTCACTGACGTGCAATGTGTTGAACTGACATTAGGTCAGTCATGACTTGATGCACAAAAGGGACCAAGTTGTCACTGACATGCAATGTGTTGAACTGACATTAGGTCAGTCATGACTTGATGCACAAAAGGGACCAAGTTGTCACTGACGTGCAATGTGTTGAACTGACATTAGGTCAGTCATGACTTGATGCACAAAAGGGACCAAGTTGTCACTGACGTGCAATGTGTTGAACTGACATTAGGTCAGTCATGACTTGATGCACAAAAGGGACCAAGTTGTCACTGACGTGCAATGTGTTGAACTGACATTAGGTTTTTACATACTCCTTTTGACACTGAAGGAATCTTTTTAAAGTTTCATCAATAAAGTGTAAATTTTCCTATCCAACATTCTAACCTTAAACCTAACAAAAGGTTTATCCTCACTTGTAAAGTTTAGCATAGAACTGATAGTTTGGTTCTTCCATTTAATTTTACTAAAATTTCCCTTGTGTCAAAACATTTCTATATCACCAATTACAGAATTTTTAAACTGAATCCCAAAAATATATACCATTCCTAATGGTATGATTGCTACATCATTGCTTAAAAATAATGTCATTCAATTACTTCTACTAGCTCACACTTTCCTTTTATCTTGTACAAATTTTCGATCTTTGATAAAATATGTTTGTATTCATCCACTCAATTTCAAATACATTTTTTTAACCTATAATGGATGACAATTGATATTAATACAACCTTTTTCAAATATTGATTCAGTAAGTAAATTTTAAAAACTTATGTCCCGGTCAGATTCGAATTGAGTAACTGCATTTTTAAATCCAGCACTTTGGCACTGAGCCAACCTTCCTAAAGCTAAATCTATTACCTAAAGATGTATATGAAATTATAAGAGAAAGGTTTCTTTCAATAGTGAAGCCTTGTTGCTGTTCATGAGGAGCTGGTTGTTAATTACTTATTACATTTTTGCTATTATATGTGACCAGACTTTTTGTTAACTAAAGGTTGTTAAATTGTTAACTTACACTTGTAGGAAACGTTTAGTAAGACGAAAATGTTTCCTCCACGTGTAAGTTAACAATTTAACAACCTTAGTTAACAAAAAGTCTGGTTGCAAGTAATAGCAAAAGTGTAATAAGTAATAGTGAAGCATTACAAGAGTTGGATAGAATGAGAAGTTATATATCACCATCAGCTTCATAGATTAGAAAAGAAAAGAAAGCGAATAAATACTGTAGTAACAAACAAAAGTAATAGTAATATATAAAGAGGGAAATGGAAAATTGCAAGGAATTTTTTTTTTATTTTGCCACTTAATATTATAATTCTGTCATATGTATATAAATATTATTTATATTAATTGTATTTATAAAATAAAAAGTCACTCAAATAAAATTTTTCTTTGTTTCGGCCTCAGTAGGAATTGACTTTCAACTTTTTTTTCTATATTACTTTCAGAGAGGTTTTTTTCACCCTTCTTGAAAAAAACAGAATTTTTATCTTGTATTCTCTACTTTCAAGGACTCAAGGCATTCAATTAATAAATTGTGTTAAATTTGCACGAAGTTTGGTTTGAAATTTCAATTTAACATTTTAGTAACATCAGATATCCTAAACCTATTTAATAATTTTGTTTAGCACTTTATTTAGGATATTTTAAATACAAAACTAAAAATGTAAACATTGTAAATAACACATTGTTAAGCTATGGTTAAAGCTATTCATATTTAGGTGTGTTACAAAGATATAAGTGTATGTGGTATATCTAGTTGTCTAAGTTTCATTACTATTAATTAATTACAAATAATGTTATCTAAGTAAAAGAGTAGCTTTTCAACTACAGAAACAAAAATTGAAATTTCTATCTTATAAACCCACTTTATAAGAGTGGAGTGAATCTTCTTCAATGAAAAAGTTTGGTATAGCAAAAGCACAATAGCTGGAGGAAAGTTGTGTCTAGCATTACAATATTTTCCTTTGTTGGTCCGTTTCAGAATGACTCTATTTTCAAAACTTAAATAGTACTGTTTGCCTAAATCTTGACTTCCTCTTTATATACTGTTAGAAAGTAGAAGATGTTAGAACAATTAAAAATCAGAATCGGCCCATCCCTTATAAGTTTGACAATTCATTGTTTTTGTTAGTTCAAATGTAAGAGATTGACATGGGCAAGAAATTTAAACACATATTTCTCTTGTGTATATTTTAAATTGACCTGTATGTGTGTGTATTATGTTTACTGCCTATTATATTATTAAAGTTGTTTAATTTTTAGAAAATTCTGACTTCATTACTGAGAGGAAGGTATGTCAAAATTTGCAGCCAGAGGAACAGAATATGGAGTTTAACGGATATGGTAAGTTATTATATAGGGTGTTTCACACTACTGAAACATTTTGTGATGTATGTAGCATCATGTATTGTAAAATGTTATATCTACTTCAGATATAAGATCAACACAAATTTTAAATAATATACACTAAACCTTTGATAGGGGACACTCAATACTTCAACACTGGCTGTGGCAGTGTTACAGAGTAGTGATCAGTGTCCTTGACTTGTGTAAAGGTTACTGACTAGCACACTCTCACTTTCTATTTTTACCATATTATCAACATTCAGGGAGACTGTGTCCCCCAAACTAATTAATTAATTTTAGCAGAAAAATATTAACCTATAAAACAGTGCTAGGTTTTTTGCAAAACAGCTTCCCTACGGTCTAACAATTGATTATTTCAAGTTCCAAAATAGCATAAAATATGATTTCTAGAGATAAAAATGTTCAAAATTTACCTAGAGGGCTCCCACGAGTTATACCAATACATCTTCCTGGCTATGCCCCTGTCTCCTATGACTAACTTGGTGCACAGTAAGATGTGCTGTGACACTGCATGCTTTTGTTCTGTGATCTATAGTCCCGCTCCTCATATGACATGGATAGTATCCATTCTACCCCCAGTAACTTAATTAAAATATTTGTAAATTTAATAAATATTATTGACGGTAATTCAAATTATGATAAATAAAGATATGATATCATAAATGTTGCTTCGGATTTAAGACATCAGCATCTATCCCTAGTTGCCTGAGTATCAATTGGGACCGAAGTATTATTAAATTGGGAATTGACAGGGATGTCTATTTACACTTTAAATATTGTTGTACCAGACAGAATATTTTTATACTTTTTAGTTCTATAAACAAAATATTTATAAACCTATCCTTCACTTATTAATTTGAGACACGTTTACATGTCTTTGTGATGTGTCAAAAACTATTTATGATAGTCAGCTTTTATGTAGGCAAACTGATTTTTAGGTTTTTAAACTTGTCCATAGCTATTACAAGATATATTTGCTATCCATAATAGTGTGTTTGAGAGGGCTGAACTAGTAATGACCAGCTACTGCTGGCGTTCAGTTCATTGTAATAGATTTACAACTATCTAAGAACATGATTGTCCCCTCAACCAGCTCACCCCTTGCTTGAACAGCTGTTAACTTGAATCCTGTTCCGCCTAAAAATATTGCTCAGAGTAGCAGTTTGGCATGGTTTTGTATAAGCCTAAGCTATAATTGAACGGACCAGTGAAGCAATAAGACAACTAAGTGGTCGTCAACTTTATTCTATACTGACGTCACCAACATCTGTAAAAAAGTACACGTCTATCTCAACCTTTGCATTAAGAGCAAGAACATGGTATATCGTTACCCATTTCTATCTTTTTTTTGTTTTGGACTTTCCGAGTCATTTTTATGCCTAGTGTGTCAAAAAAAGGAGACGCTTTTTGCATATCCTCATTCAGTGTCCGAAGAGGATTAAAACCAGAGAGGTATCGAAAATTCTACTCTGACCAGATTGTACACTTCAGCATTTTTTGTTAACCCTGGATACTAGAAGTTGGCTAGCTGTGTGTTCGAAAAACATTGTCCAGTTAGCGTTACTTGATGCATGCTGTAAGAAGTAAAGAAGTACAAAAATATGTAGAAAAAGCTGAATACGTTATTAGGGCTTACGTGGTTTTACATTTATACACAAAAACATGGAAGAAATAAAAAAGAGCAATAGAAAAATAATTAACAAAAATCAAGAGGCTCATATTTTGCAAAATCCGTGGTGGCGAACACGTAAAACGAATATAAATATTTTCTACAGTAAGACATAAATTGTGTAATATCAGTAATAATGCAAGCTATTTTTCCTTTTGTTTAAAAAGTATTCATTAAATATGTCCATTTTTTCTTTCAAAAGTCATGATTTTAATGCCTGAAAATACACTTCCTAATATAGTTTTATATTTCAATACTTCGACTCCTTTTCAGTCCTCAGTGTTGAAGTGTCAAAGATCTGTATCTAGGTGTGTTTCAAACTACAATACAAGGTTGTAGTTTACCCATTTAAAGTGAAACTGCAGCCCATCCTAAGCTGGGACTTGAATCTTAGGTAGAAATTCTGTATTTGTTGTCTAGAAAACATCAGGCACTATTGTGATCTCTACCCGTCCCAACCCTTAGACAATCCTATAACACGCTTCCAGGAATACCCTATTTATACCTTTGTTTGTTATTTATGCTACACATTAATAAGTAACAAAATAATTAATCCTTTTCCAGTGCAAGGGCAGATGTCATTGCACCGTCCCCTCGTCGAGGCCCGCAGCCCCCCAGTGCCAGCTTAGTCTTAATTCTATTCAAGATTACACCTGAAAAAAATTGTGTTCCGTATTTGTCAGTGTCTATGGCACAGGTTGAGAGAACATCTAAAATTTTAGAAGTTTAAATGATTTTAAATTCACATATGTTTTCCTAAGAAATTGTTTATAGGCATTATTATAAGATATTTCAATTAATAAACTATGGTGTATTTGAAAATGTATAAAAGTGTAGCTACTGTCACTGCAGGATAACTGTCAAGTAGTCCCTTGAAATTCAAGAACCTGAGAAGTAACTGGTTTCAATAAGTTGGGTGTAACTTTTATACAGATTGTAAGAATGATATCTGCTTAATCCTTTGTAAGCGTTAACTGTCTTTCATGGTTTCCTAATTTACAATTTCAGTTTTTATAGAGATATTTCAAAACTGTGTATTCGATTAAACCTTGTAATATAGAAGATCTGAAGACCCAGGTGAATCAGTTATTTGTAGGAACATCATAGATAAATAGATTGTTTGATGAAATGTTAAAAGCATCAATGATGTGTCAAAGTTTACACATAAACAGTTTCTGCATACTGTTTTTTAGAGATGGGCCGATTCCAATTCTAATGGTATTGAGTAATCTCAGATACTCAATTCTCCATTGATTAATGTAAGACACGTGTGAGGTGTAATTTATAGGAAAAATAATTAATTATTATTATGTCGTATTTATGTATTAGTTGCTTAGAATGAATTAAACGATTAAAGCAAATGCCAATTTGAGATAAGAAACATATTATTATATATTTATAATGCAACAACAAAGACTATCGGAAAAATTTCTGGTTTCTTTGTTTGTCACCACTCATCTCACTCTCACTCGGGCTGGCTCAACTCTCTTTCCTCATCTCTGGCCGCCACAGCTTCATAGATGTCAAAATAAAACAAAGAAAACATAAGTTTCAATTTCTCCAGTTATACAAACTGAAATCGATATTGCTGGAGTTATATTAAAATCGTGAACTGAAGTTCAAATTTGAAATTTTAAATAAATCATTACTTTTATCCGATATGTTTTTATCTGAACAGAAGTTTTAAAAGGCTTAACCATATGACCAAGATGTTAACTAAACTCATTACTAGAGAGTATCATGTAGACTTATATAACTTAAAAGAATCAAGAATCGATCCTTACTGTTTTACAGATACTTTTTATTTTTAAAAAGATTATCTCTAACACTGCATTTTGTATAATTTACTTTCACGGAAAGAATATTTACAGTGTGGATTTAAATTCGATTTCGTATATCATACAATTAAATTTGTTATATTTTATCTACCTATAATGGGTTAAAACAGTTTCAGGTGACAATAGTTCTGATAAAGATCTGCCTTCTGATCTTCAGGAGCTTGTGCATCAAGCATTAAAAGATATTAAAGAAGAAACTTTCAAAAGCAACGTGAATTTTTAAAATAAGTTTAGTATTACTTCCAACCACTGTGATCTCTTATACAAATAATTTGTTTTGTTAAAATTTATTTTTATTGTAATATATTTAAAACTTTTAATAGCACAAAAATAAATGATAATGTTTCAAAACTGTTGGTTTTTCTACCCTTTCTTTGAAAACTCCTGGTTTTTTCTACCTTTTCTTTGATATGATTAAATTTGGAATTTAATTTTTATTCTGCTAGAGAAAAAAATTCAGTAAACATCTAAGTATTAACCACTCCTTATTTAGATTTTTTGGACTAGGAGACTGACAGACTTACCTTGGTAAGAGTCCACTCTGTAGTCTTGAAATAGAAACACATAAAAGCACTTAAACAATGATATATTTCAACCACACAGTGGTCTTTGTCAATCGAAGAGAAAAAACAAAAAGAAATATGAGAGAATGAAATAAAATAATTGTAATCACAGATTGTGTAGAGTAGAAATCAGATGTCACAGATGCACAGATTAAAGATATATATATTGTTTCCATGAGCATATGAGTGATTATAGTTTATATAAGTCTGTCAGGGGAAAAGAGATAAGGCTATTTGGGGGGGGGGAAATGAATGAATTTATCTGATGTTGAGGTTAGGGGATTCTCTGGACTTGGTATACCACTGGTATGATAGTTCCCACCTTCTCAGTTCTGAGGGATTGCAATCAGGGGGGAGTGATTTAATTATTTTTGTGGTATTTAAACATATTTAAAACAAAAACTTTCTTTGGCTTACAATAGTGCACTTAGAGGAGATAGTTTAGTTCAGACAGGGAAAATAACTAGTGAGCATTCTGTCCTGGACTACTCCTGAAATTATATACTGGACTTAACAAAATTACTATAAATAAAAAAATAACTGACAGTTGTAATTTGTAGTACTGTCTCTGAAGATGATGACATGTCATTGAAACCTGTATGACAAAGTTTATTGTTTTGTGAGTTTGTATGTGGTTATTTAACTCACTAGCCAGCTCAATTATTACTAATAAAATTACAGGTTAACTTATACGAGTTATTTATATAAGGCATTCAAAATTATATTATGGATTAGCAAAAATTGTTGTAAATTTACATTTTCTGTGACTGATGTAGCAGGTCTATTTCAGAAAATAATTTAACCCACTAAAGCCATGATTAATCAGAAGAAATTTATTTTGAATCCCACATATATTCTATCTATCATTCCTTCTACACATTGCTAGGTATATCACTCCCTAGGATCTGATATTATAGGGTTAATAAATCTATGTAAAAGAGATGACCCTGTTCTTATGAGTAATGATTACTTTACGATTTCTAAACCTGTGGAATTTTCTATCCTTAACTTAATCCCACCAATGATATAACATGATTTCACAGCCAACTGTTTTGTTGTGTTCTCTTTACCCTAAAACAAACCAGGAGAAAATCTGGCAAATCATAGTGAAAATTAAAATGGAAGAATCTAGTTAATAGAAAACCTATTAATAGATTCTAAAAAATTTACTGAATATAAATCTATGAAATTCAATTGAAGCTGGTTTTTAAAAAGTAACAGATGGACCAAAAGAGGGTTTTATTTTAAAAAATTGGAATAAATATATAATTCTTTATCACTATATGAAATTCATTGTAGTAAGATTTAATGAAATATGTTTAAATCTATACTCTTTTTCATTAACAATTTTTTTAAAAAATATATTTTTTTAATTAAATTCTATATAAATGAATATTTGTATGTATGTATGCACCTTATGCATGATTAAACCGCTGATTCAATCGCCATGAAACTTTGGGAAATCATTGAGTACATTCCTGGGAAGGTTTCTGGCTCAATAAGTCTCAAGGGTGTAGCCAGAGGGGCACGTGATCCACCCCACACCAATTAATTTTAGCAGAAAAATATTAACCTGTAAAACGGCACTATCTCATCATATATATATATATATATATATATATATATATATATATATATATATATATATATATATGAAGTTAATATATTACTATTGTAAGTAATTTTATCCACCATTAAGTGCAATAGTTTTACCTGGAGTGATGAGGCACCTTTCGGTCACTTGACCATTGTCGAATCACTGATATTTTTCTGGTGTAGATGTTCGGTCCGTGATATTGGTATTTGTTGACGTTACACGCACTTTCTCTTGATCTGTGTGTATGATGTTTTTATATAATATGTCTTCTGTATATGTTGTTTGTAGATTCATTAAATTGTTGTGTATGTTTTTATAAATGTGGTATTTTTCTAGTGAGTTTAGTTCTATTGGGTTATTATTTATTTCAAGTATGGTTAGGTTATTTTCGTAGTTTGTTATTTCATGTTTATGTGATATTAGGTGTGCTGCAACATTTGATATTTTTGTTTTTGAATGCTCTATAATGTTCTTCAAATCTTATTTTAAATGATCTGGTTGTTTTTCCTATGTAAAAAGCGTTACAGTTGTTGCATGTAATTTTGTAAATTCCTGATAGGTTATGTTTTTCTGAATTTGTTTTGTGGTTTGTGTTATTAAGATATTTTATTATTTTGTTGTTTGGTTTGTATGTTGGAGTGTAGTATTCTTTGTTGTATATATTTGTTATTTTTTTCTATTTTGTTATTGGTGTCTTAATAACACAAACCACAAAACAAATTCAGAAAAACATAACCTATCAGGAATTTACAAAATTACATGCAACAACTGTAACGCTTTTTACATAGGAAAAACAACCAGATCATTTAAAATAAGATTTGAAGAACATTATAGAGCATTCAAAAACAAAAATACAAAAATATCAAATGTTGCAGCACACCTAATATCACATAAACATGAAATAACAAACTACGAAAATAACCTAACCATACTTGAAATAAATAATAACCCAATAGAACTAAACTCACTAGAAAAATACCACATTTATAAAAACATACACAACAATTTAATGAATCTACAAACAACATATACAGAAGACATATTATATAAAAACATCATACACACAGATCAAGAGAAAGTGCGTGTAACGTCAACAAATACCAATATCACGGACCGAACATCTACACCAGAAAAATATCAGTGATTCGACAATGGTCAAGTGACCGAAAGGTGCCTCATCACTCCAGGTAAAACTATTGCACTTAATGGTGGATAAAATTACTTACAATAGTAATATATTAACTTCATAAAGTCAGTGCAACGGAAAAACAATGGATAACGTAAAATATCAAGAATATATATATATATATATATATATATATATATATATATATATATATATATATATATATATATATATATATATAGGTTAGTTTTGGTTGGTAAAGATTGTTTAGATTTTTTGGACTAGGAGACTGACAGGCTTACCTTGGTAAGAGTCCACTCTGTAGTCTTGAAATAGAAACACATAAAAGCACTTAACCAATGATATATTTCAACCACACAGTGGTCTTTCTCAATCAAAGAGAAAACACAAAAAGAAATATGAGAGAATGAAATAAAATAAATATAAGTTGTAATCACAGATTGTGTAGAGTAGAAATCAGATGTCACAGATTAAAGATATATATATTGTTTCCATGAGCTATGAGTGATTATAGTTTATATAAATCTGTCAGGGGAAAAGAGATTGGAGACGTCTGATGAGGCTATTAGGAAAAAAAGTGAATGGATTTATCTGATGTTGAGGTTAGGGGATTCTCTGGACTTGGTATACCACTGGTATGATAGTTCCCATCTTCTCAGTTCTGAGAGATTGCAATCAGGCGGAAGTGATTTAATTATTTTTGTGGTATAGCAGTCATCAAAAGTTGTGATGTTGTGACTCGCAGCATGTGGAGCTGATGGCCTATCCATATTCATAATTTTAACATCATGTCTGTGGCCATTCATTCTGATATTCAGACCATCCGTGGTCAGGCCTATGTACTGTGCTGAGCAAAATTTACATTGTAGCTGGTATATGACATTTTTCGATGTACAATTATGATGACCCTGTATTTTGAAGACCATTTTTGTTGTTTGGCTGTTGAAACTATTTGCTGAGGGGTGTATTGGGCATGTCTTGCATCTAGGTCTATTGCATGGGAAGGAGCCATGAGGAAGTTTGTGTGGTTTCTCTGCATCAGGGTCTGGTAGTTTAGGATGTACTATGATGTTTTTCAAGTTGGGAGGTTGCTTGTACCAAATTTGAGGTGAACAAATTTTTGGTGTGGACGGAAGCTTGAAGAATTTTGAAGCCATCTCTCAATATCTGGTTGCGTTTATGTAGACCAGGATGGTAGTCTGTTATTAAAGACAGTTTATTTTGTTCTGTTTGTGGTTTGGGGTGAACCGAGGATTGTGCTGAATGAATTTGGTTTTCAATGAGTCTTTTTGGGTATCCTCTTCTCTGGAAGGCTGTTGATATCTTTCTATTAAAATCTTCCAATTCCCTCTCATTCGAACAGATTCTCTTACCCCTGATTGCTTGACTGTATGGAATGGATTGTTTTATGTTTATTGGGTGGTTGCTGTCGAAATGGAGATATTGTAGGTGGTTTGTCCGTTTGATGTGAATTCCTGTGTTGATATTTCCATTCTGGAGTGTTACCTCTACATCCAAAAAGGTCATGGCTGATGTAGATTTCTCCCAGGTAAATTGAAGTGTGGAGAATTGTGTCAGGCTGTCTAAAAATGCCTCAAGTGTTGAAGCACCCTGTGTCCAAATTAGGAAGATGTCATCTATATATCTATACCAACATAATGGCTGGTGTGTTTGTGTCTTTAGAAAACTTTCTTCCAACAATCCCATGTACAGATTTGCGTACGATGGGGCCATTCTAGTGTCCATTGCTGTTCCCTTTATTTGAAGGTAGTTCCTTCCCTCAAACTGAAAGTTGTTCTTCTCGAGAATGAACCTGGTCAGGTTCACAAGAAAAGGTGTAGTGGGAAAAGGCTTGCCTGGGCATTTGGTTAGAAAATTCTCTATTGCAGATAGGCCGTGTGCATGAGGGATGTTGGTATAGAGAGAGGTGACATCTATGGTGACCAAAATAGTTACCGAGGGTAGAGGTACAGATATTTGTGAAAGTCGATCTATGAAATGATTGGTGTCCTGGGTATGTAATGGAAGGTTCTTTACTAAGGTTTGAAGGTGTGAGTCGAGGAAAGCTGAAATTCTTTCCGTTACTGAATTGCAGCCAGCAATTATTGGTCTACCAGGTGGAGGGATTATGTTTTTGTGGATCTTTGGTAATATATAGAATTGAGGAGTAGAGGGGTTTTCATTATATAATAATTTTAGAGATGTTTCTGAAATATTTTGTTCAGGAGTTGTATATTTGAGTAGTTCCGAGAGTGAATTGTTGAATTCTGTCGTAGGGTTATCTGTAAGTATTTTGTATGTTGTGATGTCTGACAGTTGCTTATTTGCTTCTTTGAAGTAGTCTTCTTTATTCATAATAACAGTGGTTAAACCTTTACCTGCTGGAAGAATCATAATATATATATATATATATATATATATATATATATATATATATATATATATATATATATATATATGAAGTTAATATATTACTATGTAAGTAATTTTATCCACCATTAAGTGCAATAATTTTACCTTGAGTGATGAGGCACCTTTCGGTCAATTGACCATTGTCGAATCACTCAATCAACTTCCTCGACATTACTTTAAATATAAATGATAATAAAATAGAAACTACAGTATACAGGAAACCTACTTCCAACAACACCACAATACAGAGTGATTCGACAATGGTCAATTGACCGAAAGGTGCCTCATCACTCAAGGTAAAATTATTGCACTTAATGGTGGATAAAATTACTTACAATAGTAATATATTAACTTCATAAAGTCAGTGCAACGGAAAAACAATGGATAACGTTAAATATCAAGAATATATATATATATATATATATGAAGTTATTATTACTTCTAAATAATTTGTTCTACCACTTAGTGCAATAATTTTACCTCATGTGATGAGACACCTTTTGGTCACTTGACCATTTGCACTGAATTAATTTTCCTTATTTTTCTGGTGTAGATGTTTGGTCTGTGATGTTTGTATTTGTTGACGTCATACTTGTTTCTTCTTGAGCCGCGTGTATAATGATTTTGAATAGTATGTCATCTGCATATATTGTCTGTAGGTTCATTAAATTGTTGTGTATGTTTTTATAAATGTGGTATTTTTCTAGTGAGTTTAGTTCTATTGGGTTATTATTTATTTCAAGTATGATTAAGTTATTTTTGTTAATTTATTTCATGTTTATGTGTTATTAAGTGTGCTGCAACATTTGATGCTTTTGTATTTTTATTTTTGAATGCTCTGTAATGTTTTTCAAATCTTATTTTAAATGATCTGGTTGTTTTTCCTATGTAAAAAGTGGTGCAGTCGTTACATGTAATTTTGTAAATTCCTGATAGGATATGTTTTTCTGTATTTGTTTTGTGGTTTGTGTTATTAAGATATTTTATTAATTTGTGGTTTGGTTTGTATGTTGGAGTGTAGTATTCTTTGTTGTATATATTTGTTATTTTTTGTATTTCGTTATTGGTGTATTTATATTTTAGGTAGATTTTTTTATTTTTTATTTTTTTGTGTTCAGGTTGTAGTGTTGTGTTGAGGTTAGGATTTTTTTTGTAAATTTATTGTATATGTTTTTTATAAGGTGTTTGTTGTATCTGTTATTTCTATAAACTTTTGACACTGCCGCTACAGGCGGAACACTCGTCATATTTATATTTATGTTACAGTTGTTATTTCTATAAACTTTTGACACTGCCGCTACAGGCGGAACACTCGTCATATTTATATAATTATGCTGGTAATAAAACTTATTTCATATTTAAACACTATTTATTACTTCACATCTTTCTTAAAACAAAACTCTAAACAAAGAACTGAGAAAAACTAAAACAATTACAAATCATCTGTTAATTTATATAATGTTCTTTTTCTTTTTTTTTTTTTCATAGAGGATTGTCATAGAGTATTATATTATTGCATTCACAACATACTCCCACCTTTTGAGTTATGGTTTAACTCAAAACATTAAAAAATAGTATATTGTTAAAAGATTAATCAACAAATTTTTGTGGAAGCTTAATTTGTCTGCCACTTCTTGAATATGTCACAATTTTATTTTCTTTTGTCACATTATCTTCTTCCAGGTGTAGTTCATGTTCATTGGTTTTTGTCACTTTTGGTTTAATCTTTTCTTTTAATTGTTCTTGGATGGTTTCTTCTTGCATTTCAAGAGGATATAGTCTTTGTATTGGTCTCAATAAACTTCCAAAAGCAGTCTTCAATTGCACTAATCTACACACTCCATCTCTACTAATGATAGTCTTTTCTATCAGTCCTATTGGCCAATCAATTCTTTTTTTATTTTCAACTTCAATCAGTACTAATTCTCCAACTTTCAACTGTCTGCCGTTTTTCTTACTTTTTAAAGCTAATTGTCCTAAATACTCAATCCTAAATCTTTTTCGCAATGCTTCTCTCAGGTGTTGTCGATAACGTACTCTCTTGTTAAGACTTTTTGTATTTACATGGTCACAATCTGGAACTCCAATTTCTTTTAAGTCATGTAAAAACATATTTGGAGTAATAGCAGTTAGGTCTGAAGAAGTTTCAGATAAATATGTCAAAGGTCTAGAATTCATGATACTTTCACAATCACATAAGATTGTCTCCATTTCCTCATAATCCAATGACGTTTTGCCCAAGGTTTTGCGTAGCAACTGTTTCATGAGTCGGATGAGTCGCTCCCACCATCCGCCCCACCATGCAGCAGAGGGAGGGTTAAACCTCCAGTCAATTTGTTGGCATGAGCTATATTTTAAGATAGCATTCCAATCTAGAATTTTAAATGCCTTTTCTGTACCTGTGAAATTGGTACCATTGTCACTATATATTATTGATGGTCTTCCTCGCCTTGCAATAAATCTTCTAAGTGTATCTATAAATGCTTCGACAGAAAGAAACTTTACTAACTCCAAATGAACAGCACGGTATACTGCACAAGTGAATATGCAGATCCAAACTTTACTGCCATCTCGTAGAAACAAAGGTCCCGCAAAATCAATTCCAACCACTTCAAATACTGCGGCATCTCGTACTCTACTTTCAGGTAAGGGTGGAGTGATTGTTTCTACATTTTTTGAATTATGTCTCTGACAAGGAATACATTTTTTCAAAGTATTACTTATTGTTTTTCTTCCTCTCAATATCCAATAGTTTTCTCTTAATAACTTAGGGCATATGGAAATAGGACAAGTGAATCCAATAGGATCGAACAATCTGTGTGCAGTGGACAATATAACACGTTGTGTTACCAAGTTCTCTTCTAAATTTACTATTTTATGAAAACTCACAGAAATTGTGTCTTCTTTCTTGTCCCAGGTGAGACCTAGGACTGAAGCCTCTGTCTTGTCTTCCAGACCAGGTTCAGTATATTCCCATCCTCGCAGCTCAAACTTTCCCAAAGAAAATATTTGTATTGCTTCTGAAATGAACTGTTTCAAATCCCTTTCATTATTTACACCTGTAACACAGTTATCAACATAGAAACTTTTAAACAACTTTTCTATTGTACATTTAGAAAATTGATTGTCTTCAGCACACGGTACTAAATACTTCTGCAGGTGGTAGTTGATGACGCCATTGAGCAAAAATGGACTACTTGAGACTCCAAAAACAACTCTTCTATGTCGGAAAATCTTGAGTGATCCATCTGTGTTTTGCCACAGAAATCTTAGGAAATCTCTGTCCTCTTCATACAAACTTATTTGCAAAAACGCCTTTTTTATGTCAGCGATAACTCCTATTTTATAAAGTCGAAAACGTAAAAGCAAAGCTGGTATTATTTCAATTAAGTTAATACCTATTTCCAAACACTGATTAAGGGAATAGTAACCCTTTTCTTTAGACGAGGCATCAAAAACCGGTCTTACTGCAGTGGTGCTGTTTTCTTTTATCACTGGTCTATGAGGTAAATAGTGACCTTCATCCCATTTGCTTATTGGGATTTCCTCAATAACACCATCTTCCAGCCAATCTGAAAACACATTGTTATATACATTATATAAACTTTCATTTGTTAGCCTTTTCACTGAGTTTTCAAGCCTTTTTTTTGCAAGATTGAAATTTCTTGGAACTTCTGGGTGGTCTTCGGACCAAGGTAATTTGACTTCATAGCGTCCTTCTTCATTTACTCTCACAGTTTCCAAAAATTGTGTTTGAACAGAATGTTCAATTTCTTGTTTGCTTCTGGTCTGTAGTGGGTCTTTTATACCTAAAACATCCATTTCCCACAGCTTGCATATTGAATTACTTTGTACAAACATAGAAAGTGCTGTCATAGAACTAAATTCTTTACTTTCTTGAAATTTTCCTGTCAAAACCCATCCTAAATGAGTTTCAAGGGCTATAATACCACAATCTAGAACCTCTTTTCTTCCAGTTAGAAGTTTCCCATATATGTCAGCCCCAATTAATATCTCAATTGGACTGTCTGCATCCTGAAACAATTTAATACCTCTTTCCATCAGTTCATCAGTCCATCTTCCTGGTTTCAAGGCAGGAACATAAGTACAAATATTTATTTCACTAAGTGCCTTGAAATTACAAGAATATGTTTTATCTATACTTTGTAGTCTGACTTTGTAGCATGCATGATTGCGAGGCTTAGTGACCTCTCCTCCAAACAGGCCATGTAATAATGTTTCTTCACCACAAGTGTCATATTTCATTTTTTCAACAGTCGATTTCCTTATGTATGACCTCTGGGATCCACTGTCAAAAAGTAAACGCACATTGAGTTCTTTTGTGTCACTAACAGCCTTGACAACAAGAGTTTGCATGTAAACCTGATTGCCATTCACATTGGACAAGGAATTCTCAAAATTGGGCTCAGCTTCTTTTTCCTCGCATTTAGGTTTAATGTTAGACCTATTAAAATTATTCTGCAACTTTGAACACATAAGTGGTACATGTTTTCCATTACAAATAATACATTTAACAATAGCTCTGCAATGTTTACTTAAATGTCCTACTTTTGTACAAGAAAAGCAACACCTTTTGCTAGTAAGAATATTCTGCCTTTCTTCTAAAGACATGTCCCTAGCTTTAAAACAGTTTTCACTTA
This sequence comes from Prosapia bicincta, assembly GCA_036971475.1. Lineage (NCBI taxonomy): Eukaryota > Metazoa > Arthropoda > Insecta > Hemiptera > Cercopidae > Prosapia > Prosapia bicincta. The sequence goes on from JBAIZL010000002.1 coordinate 9,922,800, forward strand.
AATGACCACCGTCACAAAACACACACATCGATAACTTCGTCTTATCTGTGCTTACTGTAGACGTATTTGATTTTACATTTACAAGGCCAGCTGCTGTAACATTGCTGGTAGGCCTTCTTGTATTTTTAATATGCTTATCTTTACTTGCAAAGTCTCTTTTATATGAACTCGTAGGATTATCACCTGTTGATACTTTTGTTTTTTGTAAACCAAATCCCTGTTTAGCTAAGTTTATTCTTTCTTCTCCCTCCACTTCAATTTTCAAAAAATTCATTAGGCTATCTAGCCTACTTTTACTTTCTGACGCGGTCTCGTCCTGTTGAGAGTTAGGCCTACTTCTCTGCCAAGCTATTAATAAATCCTCCCTGAGACAAGATTCTACTAATGGGAAGAGCATAGCAGCGTACTTCTCCTTTGTTACACCTAAAGTTTCTAAACACCTTAGTTTTGACTCAATTTGATCATAAAGTGAGGAAATAGTAATTTTACTTTCACTGCTATTTAATGTTATTACAATTTTCAAGATTTCTCTTATGTAAAACTCTACTAACAGGTCATCTTTGGCAAAGCGAGATTTTAAATGTTCAATAGCCTGTTCATAACTACGTCCACATGGGGGAAAACTCTCGACAATTTCCCTAGCCTTAGTATTAGGGATAGTCGCTTGCAGGAGATACTGATACTTGTCATCAGAATCAATACAGGGGTCTTCATGGATTTTCTTAAATTGGCCCCAAAACGGCAACCAATCACTAATATCACCACCAAACTTTTTAAACTCAAGTGTGGGTAACTTAAATTTACGTTTTTCTACATTCACACTAGTATCTGTCTTAGGCCTAGCCTTGTCAATAGCCTGTTCAACTAAATACTCAACTATTTTAAACTTGCCTGAGTATTCATCGGCAGATTCTACCTCATTTTCTAAAACTTCAGTAGATGCATTTTCATTTAGTAAAACTTCAATAATTTCTCGGTCTAAGACCTCCAATTGATTATGTTTTTCACGTAATAGCTCTAAATTAGCTTTTAACAAAATCACATCATCTTCATTTTTTATGGATTCTAATAATGTATTGTGTAAACGTGAAAATCCAGTTCTAAACAATTTTCTTTTCTTTTTCAGAGCATCCATTATAAAATACTTACTAATGGATCATAGATTTTAACTGTAACCAAATTATTATCCTGTCACGGTCGCCATATGTTGTTTCTATAAACTTTTGACACTGCCGCTACAGGCGGAACACTCGTCATATTTATATTTATGTTACAGTTGTTATTTCTATAAACTTTTGACACTGCCGCTACAGGCGGAACACTCGTCATATTTATATAATTATGCTGGTAATAAAACTTATTTCATATTTAAACACTATTTATTACTTCACATCTTTCTTAAAACAAAACTCTAAACAAAGAACTGAGAAAAACTAAAACAATTACAAATCATCTGTTAATTTATATAATGTTCTTTTTCTTTTTTTTTTTTTCATAGAGGATTGTCATAGAGTATTATATTATTGCATTCACAACAGTATCCATTTTCTATTGCTATTTTTGTAATTCTTCATTTAATTTTTGTTTGTTATCTTGTGTTTATTTTATTGCTTTATTTATCATGTTACTGTAAGTGTTAATTTTGTGTGTTCAGGGGAGGTTAGATTTGTAGTGTATTGTGGTGTTGTTGGAAGTTGGTTTTCTGTGTACTGTAGTTTCTATTTTATTATTGTATAGTCGAGTGAATGATTCTCAATCGTCTGAGTCCCTTTCTAGAGAGGAACAGTGGCCTGTCAGATGAGCACCTGCCTTTAGGAAACACCGTGGCACTATGGACCAAGTTGTGAAGCTCGTTCAAGCAGTGAAGGATGGCTTTCATAGAAAAATGTCGACTGTGGCAGTCTTTGTAGACTTCAAGGAAGCCTATGCCAGATTTTGAAGGAAGCTTCTGTTGCACAAACTCCAAAAATTAGGAATAACTGGAAAACTCTTATGATGGGTGAAGTCCTTTCTGCCACAGAGGCATGTTCGAGTCCTTTTCCGAGACACAATTTCGTCATTTAAACAGCAACGCAATGGCCTACCGCAGGGAGCACTACTCAGCTGTATCCTTTTCAATATTATGATAAACGACCTCTTAAAAATAGTAAAAGAAGTACCGGGCATATCAACCATACTTTTTGCAGACAACCTTGTTTTTTGGGCTTCAAGCGGGACTCCTTTGAACCTGGATGAAACTATAAATCGAACCCTTAGCAGAGTTTCTGACTGGGCCAACTACAACCAAATGGTAGTTAGTGAGAAAAAGACTGTTTTCACTCTATTCACCTTTTCAACTAAGCCGCCAAAACTGAGGATCAAGTTAAACAACAAAACTTTAAACCATGAAGATACTCCACGATATCTTGGCATCACGTTAGACAGGAAGCTAAACTTTGCAAATCATATTGAGGCAACAGCCGAAAAAGCCACCAACAGAAGCAAACTGCTGAAGAGATTAACAGCAACTACATGTGGTGCTACCCAGGATGTTCTAACTTCAACGTACCCGACCTATGTATGACCAACAATGGAGTATGGAGGAGAGGTGCTCAACCTGGTCAGCTCAAATTGCCTAAAGAAGCTAGACAAGGTTCAAAATAATAACATGAGGCTCATAACTGGAGGAGCTAAATCGACTCCAATATTAGCTATGGAAATCCAAACAGGACTGGAACCCTTGGAAGTCAGAAGAGACAAATGTCTCCTAAAATTTTGGGAAAAAAATAAAAGAACAAATAGAGAGTTTTGGGAAACATATAAAGCTGCCACTTTCCGCCTCAGAACTCATATTACTCCAGTAAACAAAGCTCTACAGCTGGAACAAAAATATAACCTTTTCCTTCATGCAGAAGCTGCCGCATTAAATCAACACAATCGAGTCTTTGACAACCTACCTCCAGTTTTTCTAAACCTTGTTGACCAGGTGAAACCAAAGCCACAGGCTATGTATATTGAACTCAGGAAAGCAACATTAATGACCATCAATGAACGATTCCCTGAAAGTGACTGGCTTCATGTTTACACAGATGGATCTTCAAACCTTTCAAGTGGAGAAACTGGAGCAGGATATTTTGCAAAACTATTTCAGGGCTCGGTAGCTGTGGGCCTCTGCTGCAGCAATTTTGATGGTGAGGTTGCGGCCATAGGAGAAGCAGCATCATGCGTCATGCGACTTACGCCGCGACAGGTTGTATTCCTGATTGATTCACAATCAGCGATTTTGGCAGTTTCCTCTAACACACCAACTGACTGCACCTTGGCAGTGTCGTGCAGAGAAAAAATGCAACTATGCCAAGAGGCAGGCTTCAGAATTGCGTTCCAGTGGATTCCCAGCCACGTTGGCACAACAGGGAACGAAAAAGCTGACAACCTCGCCAAGAGTGGGTGCAGTCTACCTCAGCCACAAATCAAAATATCACTGGGCTCTGCTTACACCAGGATTCACGCAGCAGCTAAGACGTACTTGAAAACATCACAAGAAAACCTGGCTGTTGGAAAGAGATGGCAAGAACTATGCACCAACCCCATTCCAAAAATCTGCCTCGACCTATCAGTGTTGCGCTGTTCCGTCTAACCACGGGACACGACTACCTTCAGGCACACCTTCATCGCATTGGGCTGGCGGACACAGATCGGTGCCCCTTGTGCCAAACAGGATAGATGGATGAAGACCACCTTCCTGCCTGCCCACAGCTCGAAGCATACAATAGCGACCCAAAAACCAGACTCTCCAAGCTCTACTGGTCTGCACGATGCGAAATGGTCGAGTTACCAAGGGCAGGCGTTGGATAAAGTAAAGTATTTTATTATTGTTTATATTAATGTAATGTCAAGTTAGTTAATTGTTCTGTTTCGAAGGTGAATTGTATGTTTTCGTTGTATGTATTTAGTTTGTTTAGTATTATGATGTGTTCGTTGTGAATGGTAGGATGGTATATTACAAGTATATCATCTACGTATCTTCTCTATAGCAAAATATTATGTGTTTAGTATAGGTTTTGTAACACTCTTAAAAATAAGGTGTTACATATAAATTCATTTATATATTTGATTTTTATTTAATAATTATATCGTTCCAATATAAAAGAAAATTTTTGTTTTCTTGGTGCACTTTGTGAAGCTAGCATAGATAGTAGCGCCCCTAGTAGGTAAAAATGTAAAATATCGTACGAATGAGTAACTTAGTCCAATTACCACATCGCCCTATGTGAGGTAAGCATGGTCTGATATCGCCTGATCTGATGGACCAATCAAAAAATTCGAAATAATAACCAAGGGTGGGAAATTCCGTTGGCGTGCCCTTGCAGAAGTCCCACTTCTCGAGAGGTTCTTGAACAGAACAGACGTGATGGCATTTTCGGACGTAACCTAGAAATTTATAAGCTTCCAGTATTCAAAATTTAAGATGTCAAGGCCGGTACCAAATTTTATTAACGCAACAAAAGAAGAAGTCAGAAGCGATTATTTACGTGTTTCAAATAAATAAAAGTTTATATAATTTTTGTATAAGAGCGCTGTGATTCCAGGAGCGATGTGCAGTGAATAGTGATTCCAAAAGCCATGGGCAATGTTTAATATGTGTTTAAGTGTTTTACAAGTAATGTGCACAAGCAGGTACGTTTTAGATAATAATAAAGAAAATGTATTTTAATGTTAACTAAGTTGAATTTTAATTGATAAACGGTTAACACATGAACGGTAGAAATTGTCCTTTGAAAATTCATTTCTAAAATTGAAAAACTTAAGTTATTATCTTGTCGATATAAATATAATTTTAAAGGTTAATAAGTAATTAAAATGTATGGAATAACTAGCAGTAATTAAAAGTAAATTACTCGACACATTGCTGTCTTTTGTTCTTTTGTAATTTGTCACTGATTAATAAATTGTATGACTTTGTATTTTAAAAATTTAAATTCTTATTTCACAAGTAACTGGAACGTTACAAACTTTCAATTTTCATTTCAAGTAACCTAGTTCTATCTTCCGAAGATATCAGAAGATCGTTTACAGAAAGACATTATTATGCCTGGCTGAAACGGAGAACTAGATAGAGCCCCGGGTAAGTAAGGTAATTAATTTGTTAATTAGTAATTAACACACATCTTTAATAAAGGTTAAACTTACCCCAGGAAAAAAGGCTCATTTGTTACAGTTTATTTATTATTTGTTCAAAGTGTTGTAGATATATTTCTGACATGACTGATGATATGGGTGATCCCACAGGGAGTCCAGTTGTTTGTTTATAGTATTTATTGTTAAATTGGAAGTAATTTTGGTTACATATGTATTTCATTAGTGTAATAATACTATTTATTGTGTTTCTTTTTTTGTTATTGTATATTAGTTTGTTTTTTATTATTTCTATGGTTTCTTCTATTGGGATACTAGGGTACATGTTGGTTACGTCATAAATAATTATGTTTGTGTTGCTGATTGTTTCTATGTTTTTTATTTTATTAATTAATTCATATCCATTTTTTATATTACTTCTTATGCAAGCAACACTCAACAAATTTAAAATAATTGGACTTAATTTTGAAAATCCATGCTGCTCACATTAATAGCTGTATGTGGTTTGCTCATGTGTCGGAAAACCTTCCGGTTTATTTGTGTACGCACCAGAGAGAAAAACCAAAAATATTGTAAATCAGAGTGCACTTTAATAAATAACATTCATTCAAGAACTTTTATTGTCACACTTTTCTCAATCGACTACTACAAGTTCAGCTCTTGATATGTTAAATAAAATACTAAATTATGACACAACGTTTTTAAAAAAATGTTTGAACTTGCCTATAGTAGCACTTACTTTTTTTGTGTTGAGGACGGCCGTTTCGGGAGATGTGTCCCTTTGTCAACTCAGACCGTAACTGATCTCAAGGTTTACGTAGGTTAGGGTGGGGGTGGGATATTTTGGTGGTGTGGGTGTATTTTGTGTGTATTAGGAGTTATGATATCAAAAAGTGCGTGTGAGTTGTAATGTAATTGTGTATTGAGTATGTGTGTAGGGTGTAGTTTGAAGTGCCTATATATTTCGTATTGTTCGGTTGTGTAGCGTTGGTTATTTCTGTGTTGCTTATGAAGAATTTGTAAGTTGGATGTTATGTCTGTGTAGTCGTGTTTTGTGGAGTTGAGATGATCGGCGAAGTTTGATTGGTAGTTATTGTTTTTTAGGGCTTTTATATGTTCTTGGTAACGTGTGTGAAATGACCTCCCTGTCTGGCCTATGTAAAAACTGGGGCATGAACTGCAAGTTAGTTTGTAAACTCCAGTGGTGTTGTAAATGTCGTTGATTTTGCTGTTGGGTTTAAATTGTTTGTTGAGAGTGTTGTGTGTGGAGTAAGCTATTTTGTGGTTGTATTTTCGTAATGTGTTGGTTAGATTGTGGGTTTTGGATGATCTGTAAGGTATTGATAAGTATTTTATGGGATTGTCATCTTGTGTGTTTGTATTTGGGTTATTATGTTTATTTTTTAGGCGGTTGTATAATTTGTCTATCATTGTTGGGTTGTATCCGTTTGTTTGTGCTATATATTTTATGGTGTTTAACTCCTGGTAGTGTTCATCTTTGTCTAGTGGTGTTTTAAGGAGGCGGTATATCATGGTATTGTAAGCAGCTAGTTTGTGTTGGTGTGGGTGGTTGAGGAACTGTGTATGGTCGTATTAGTGCTGGTGGGTTTTCGGTATATGTTGAATTTATGTGTTTGTTTGTCTGTTCGTTTAATTGTGAGGTCTAAGAAGTTAAGGGAGTTTTGTTGTTCTGTTTCGATGGTGTATGTTAGTTTAGGGTGTATGGAATTTAGGTGTTTTAAAAATATGTGTGCTCTGCGTGTGTTGCCTTTATATAATGTTATGATGTCGTCGACGTATCTGTACCAGTAAATTATGTTATCTGAGTATTTGTTGTTGTGTAAAATGTGGTTTTGTTCGATGTGGTGTATGAATATTTCTGCTAAGATGCTTGCTATGGGGGAGCCCATAGGTAGTCCATCTTTCTGGCTGTAGTATGTGTTATTGTAGGTGAAATAATTTTGAGAAGTGATTAATCTTGTGAGGTGGATGATTTCGTCAATGTGTGTATGTGGTGTATTTGTGTCTATTAGCATGTTTTTGAGGATGTCTATGGTTTCTGGAATGGGGATGTTTGTATATAGATTTGATATATCAAAAGAGACTAAGGTGGAATTGTGTGGAATATTTACGTTTTTAATTTTGTCTATTAGGTTTAGGCTATTTTTATGCTACAATGGTTATTAAATTTTATATGGTTTCGGATAGTTTTGTCGAGGAATTTGGCTAGAAGATGAGAAGGGGCGCTTGTATGGTTTATTAGTGGACGTATTGGGATGTCTGTTTTGTGAAGTTTGGGCAGGGCGTTTAGTTTGGGGGCTATTGGCTTTATTTGTTTTAGGTGCTTTTTGGTGTGGTGTGGGATTATAAGTTTTGTTTTGTTAATTACTTCTTTGATTAGAGCGTTGTATTTTGTTGTTGGGTCTTCTTTTAGTGTAATGATGTTGTTATTTTGGATGAAACTGTGTACTTTTATGTTGAGGTCGCTATTCTAAGGCAACACAACGGTAATTATTAAGAATAGCGACCTCAACATAAAAGTACACAGTTTCATCCAAAATAATAACATCATTACACTAAAAGAAGACCCAACAACAAAATACAACGCTCTAATCAAAGAAGCAATTAACAAAACAAAACTTATAATCCCACACCACACCAAAAAGCACCTAAAACAAATAAAGCCAATAGCCCCCAAACTAAACGCCCTGCCCAAACTTCACAAAACAGACATCCCAATACGTCCACTAATAAACCATACAAGCGCCCCTTCTCATCTTCTAGCCAAATTCCTCGACAAAACTATCCGAAACCATATAAAATTTAATAACCATTGTAGCATAAAAAATAGCCTAAACCTAATAGACAAAATTAAAAACGTAAATATTCCACACAATTCCACCTTAGTCTCTTTTGATATATCAAATCTATATACAAACATCCCCATTCCAGAAACCATAGACATCCTCAAAAACATGCTAATAGACACAAATACACCATATACACACATTGACGAAATCATCCACCTCACAAGATTAATCACTTCTCAAAATTATTTCACCTACAATAACACATACTACAGCCAGAAAGATGGACTACCTATGGGCTCCCCCATAGCAAGCATCTTAGCAGAAATATTCATACACCACATCGAACAAAACCACATTTTACACAACAACAAATACTCAGATAACATAATTTACTGGTACAGATACGTCGACGACATCATAACATTATATAAAGGCAACACACGCAGAGCACACATATTTTTAAAACACCTAAATTCCATACACCCTAAACTAACATACACCATCGAAACAGAACAATAAAACTCCCTTAACTTCTTAGACCTCACAATTAAACGAACAGACAAACAAACACATAAATTCAACATATACCGAAAACCCACCAGCACTAATACGACCATACACAGTTCCTCAAACCACCCACACCAACACAAACTAGCTGCTTACAATACCATGATATACCGCCTCCTTAAAACACCACTAGACAAAGATGAACACTACCAGGAGTTAAACACCATAAAATATATAGCACAAACAAACGGATACAACCCAACAATGATAGACAAATTATACAACCGCCTAAAAAATAAACATAATAACCCAAATACAAACACACAAGATGACAATCCCATAAAATACTTATCAATACCTTACAGATCATCCAAAACCCACAATCTAACCAACACATTACGAAAATACAACCACAAAATAGCTTACTCCACACACAACACTCTCAACAAACAATTTAAACCCAGCAGCAAAATCAACGACATTTACAACACCACTGGAGTTTACAAACTAACTTGCAGTTCATGCCCCAGTTTTTACATAGGCCAGACAGGGAGGTCATTTCACACACGTTACCAAGAACATATAAAAGCCCTAAAAAACAATAACTACCAATCAAACTTCGCCGATCATCTCAACTCCACAAAACACGACTACACAGACATAACATCCAACTTACAAATTCTTCATAAGCAACACAGAAATAACCAACGCTACACAACCGAACAATACGAAATATATAGGCACTTCAAACTACACCCTACACACATACTCAATACACAATTACATTACAACTCACACTCACTTTTTGATATCATAACTCCTAATACACACAAAATACACCCACACCACCAAAATATCCCACCCCCACCCTAACCTACGTAAACCTTGAGATCAGTTACGGTCTGAGTTGACAAAGGGACACATCTCCCGAAACGGCCGTCCTCAACACAAAAAAAGTAAGTGCTACTATAGGCAAGTTCAAACATTTTTTTAAAAAAGTTGTAAGTGATTACTAGTAGCTCACGCGAAGATGGAATCAACAAAGACTAAATTATGTTCAGCTCATGTTAACACACCATTTGTTTATTTTAGGCGGTATGAAGTTCGCCGGGTGAGCTAATATTTTATTAAAAAAATTGTTTTAGTTTTTTTCTCATAAATCTAAAAACATTTTACCTGTAGTAAACATTTTTATTTTATTCTCTACCCTATTTAGAACATAGAAAAAAGTTTTATGCCATTTGGATGAGAAATTTTAAAAAATATAGGATATTATAAAATATATGTTTGTTACAAATTATAAACCATGGGAGCAATAGTGCATGCAATGTAAAACAATTTGCAATAAAGGTTACTCACATTGCATTCCATTTCATGGATGACAATTGTGATTCAAATAAAGGCCTAATATGCCACAAATCGTTGTGTATATTTATACTATGTTCACATTTTCTCACTTGGAACTTGTTTACAAACATATTTTCTGAAACACACAGAATGGCCGCTTTTTGACATGATCTTCATCAGTTCTTTTCCAGTTATCTAAGTTGTGGTAACTAGGTTTATTACACTTTCGTCAGAGTTATTTACAATATCCAGGCCTACATCTTCTATAGACGAATTACTTGGCTGTTTTGTTTAGCCCGTTTTAGAATCCTCTTCACTGTCACTATCCAATGTCTCAAGTACAAACTAAGGTTACCTTCATTTATAGGAAATATTCGTGAATTTGACGGTTCATTAACAGATGGGTTGTAAGAAGGGTCTATATCTGAATCATCATAAAAAATGTTAGGGGATTCATCCGAATCAGGGGCTTCATTAAGCAATCTGTCAAGTTTACTTAGGGAACACATTTTACACAAAACTACAGCGTAAAACTAAAACATAAACACGCCAAATGTAAACAAAGCAGTCTGCACACCCCAGCTGGCGGCAAACTGCCTGTTACTAGCACAGACCGTTGATAATGTGTTATTCTAAATTGCATAGTTTTTTCATTTCAATGTTATTTTAGGTTACGAGAATCAACACAAATTATCGTTTATGAAGTAAACATTATAATAAAATTGCATTTTATGATCTAGTAACATAGAATTCTTTTAAATAATAATTTAAACCTTGTCATCCAGAAATCGATCAGTCCTATTCGCATATTTTTTGACCACCCAGCCGATCTTTTTTGCATACATCTTGTCATCCAAAAATTGCACGGTTGGTCCTCAAAAGTTAATTAACTGTTTAATTTTAAATTAAAATAGTCTTTTATTTATTTCTAAATTAACTCTATAAAATGAGAAAATACATATTTCGTTTATAATAATAGCTTTAATTTTTTCAACACAGGTTACAGCAAATTAAGCAAATTGGCTACTTAGCCTAAAAATAACTCATCATCATTGTTAACACATCGAGTGAGGGCATCGACTACCTATCATTAACACAAACTGTTAACGCTATGCGGACGTCGACACGTAGTTAATGACTCCCTTTTCTATTTCTCAAGGCCCTACAACTTTCAGCTTTAAAGTAGGTCATTCGAGTTCTGTTCTCCGCCACATGCAAAGTCTAAATATTGATCAACCGCTTTTGCTCCTCAGTTTTTTTTTGTCTCTTTTTGCCAATTCTTCAAAATGATATGTACCGCATGGATAAAATATCTTCTCATATATCATTTATTATAACCTCATTACAAATCAATTAATTTAATTAATTTGTTGATATTTCTTAATTTTCTTTAATTTTGACATTTCTTTAATTTTGTTGACATTTCTTTCACTGTATCGATTGTTTATTAAATTTTTTAATGATTTTTTGTAGACGGTAGAAAGGCGTATAAAAGACATTTGGTCTTTGAGGAGGATCCAAATCAGAGTGATTCATCTGTGTCTCCGAAAGGAAAAAAATAGGCTGGTACGAAAATGATGTCTGTAATGCGCTAAAAACAAAAAAGAGCCAAAACAGTGTATTTTTGTGACCAGTGGAAAAAATATCTGGATTTTGAATGGGCCCCTGTTTCAAAATGTATCATTTTGTATGAATAAAGGACAATTAGTACAATAATTTTTACAAAAATGTCAAAAGTTGTAAAGTTTTTTTTTAAATTTAGATAGTAGATCTTTAGTTTTGTTGTTGTTGCATATTTAGATTTTGGTCTGTAGTAATTTGTATATTATTTGTAAAATATAAGAAGAAATTTCCTGCGGATTTTGTAAAATAAATGCAAGAATAAATTACTGTAATCAAGCAATAGTAAATTGCTACTTTTTTCTTTATACAGATCCCTTTTCAAAACTAAGCTATTCATAAGGGTGCTATTACCTGGGAAGGGAACATCGGCATTTCTTCTATTCAAGATAATGAGGTGCAGGTAAAAAAAGAAAGGAGAAAACATTCGATCCAGAGACTTCAATGAAAACATTTAACAACTTAATTTGTACAAAAAATTGTTATAACTGAAATATTATCTATTTCAAGGAAGTTCGTAATAGTAGAAGAATATTTCGTCGACTACTGGTCAAAACAAAAAATGTGTTCTTATGTATAGAGTAGTTTCAAAAATACGTTAATTTTTCGAGCTTCCCGTAAATTCGAGCATATTTCTATTTCATACCATTTTATCTATTTGAAAGGAAATTCAAATTGTTTACTGTTAGGTAAAGCATTGCTGCACAGAGACTATGAGGGATGAAAGCATTGTAGGCTTCCTAAAGTAATACAGCTAAGGAAGTTGTGTAATAGACAGCCAAATCATGGAACGAAATAAAAGAAGAAACATTAAGTCATTATAAAACTGCTGACTGTGTCATTGATCCACAAAAAGACACAGATTTGAGATTTCTTATTAAGAAAATTTTGATGATACAGACATAGGTCAATGGACGAGTAAAGACAAACGTAAGTAAGTAACAATAACCCATGTTACAACTACTAATATGATACAAAAACTACGGAAGGCAATGATGCCGAGAATAAAAATGAAGGTCCGACCGAGACAGTACAAGAAGGGAAAATTAGTCACAATGAAGAAACAGCCGCCCTGAAAACTGCAATGTGCAATATATTGCATAACAGACACCACCTTAACAGATGTGCTTCTGCTAAGACATCTACAAAAAGCCGAAGAACAAAAACAATCTGATAAGCGAACGCAAAAGACTTGAAACGTTTTCCAAAAAATGTGGCTACTGTGATGGACAATGTATGCAAAGCAACAATAAATTTATGGAAGTACTGTAATCAAAACATTTGAATAAACATATTTTGTGCACTCTTCGTTATAGCATTAGGGTTCATTAAAACTCCTGTTTTTTCCAATGTACAGTAACTTATTTCTGTGTAATCAGAGAGGGCCTCGGTCCCAGCTACCTCGAATTATCAAGACTACTATATATTACTTACACTATAATGTACCTAAACAAAAATCTTACTTGGTTTAGATGCGAGTTAACTTTCAAAGACTTTAAATACGTGTCTTCATGTCATGAAAATGAAGACACATAATTAAAGTCTTCGAAAGTTGACTCCCACATAAACAAAGTAAAATTCTTGTTTACGTACATTATAGTGTAAACGATAAGTAAATACAAGAAAACAGTGTTGGAAAATTAAAAATATTCAGATGGGTCAAGAATAACTTGCTGTTTTCTGTTGTAGACGTCGACTATGTGTCAAAATTCCATTTTTCCAAGAAAAAATTGAGTATGTGTAAAAACTATCCTATATGTTCAATAACATGTGAGAGATTTATTTAAAAAAACGATCCTGCTGTGACGATTGCTTAACCATCCCGAGGTCAGCATTCAATGTGTTAATTAGTGTATATCGAAATCATGTATTTTAAAAGTATCAATTTTAGTTTTGTATAAATAACAAAAGGCGTTTTAAGAAATCAAATGTATTTACTAAACCTAGTAGCACAATGACAAATGGTTCAGTTGACCGTTTCATCTTATACTGTCAATCCAACATGAAATAGAAAATTAGATACTGATGTAGATTTGCCTAGTGTGTCTCATTAGCTTTTCATAAATTTACTTACATTATACGTTCAGCAAGACATTAAAATTTCACAAAATGTAAATATAAAGAAATCAATAAGAAAGTTAAATATTATGAAATAGAAAAAAACCTGCTGTATGCAAAATGATTTTTTTTTGTAACCAGAAAAAAGTGAACAAGTACCGAAACTAAAGCATATAATGATTTAAAATGCCTTCATTAAGTTTTAAAATAAAAAATCAAGGTTTTTTAAAATTTTACAAGTTAAAGGTGACCAATAAACAAACAATAATACAATAAAAAATATGAAAAAGTTGTATTTAATATTAAATGTTTATCATAATGGACTGTATTTATTGGATTAGTGTTACAGGTGAAGAACTGGTACAAGTATTTTGATGCAGAACCTGTGTTTGAATAAAGGGTCTCTTAATATGTTAACGAATAATAGACACAGTATAATTTTAACATTACACACTAAAACAATATTATTTTATTTCTCAAGTGTTGATATATATTGGATTTGATTCAAAAATTGTTATAGAACTTCAACTGTTGTAAAAGATATTATTTCTTTATCTGTGTCATATTTAAAATTATTTTTGTATTCTGGTCTAGTAAAACACTATTGGAACTTCTTAAACATATCTATTTTTTTCAAGTTGTCGAAGAAGCCTTTAATGGATCGACGGCATTGTTGGTAAACTTTTTCAAATTTTTCATCGCTAACATCTTTAAATGGGTCCTTAATAATGCTACTACCCTTTGTATCAAAATTACCAAGCAACAGTAATCTAGCCTTACTTTCAGCAGGTTCAAGTTGCGACAAGTCTTGCATATTTTTAACATCCATTCCAAATATATAATCATAGTACTTGAAATCAGCCTCTTTAATCTGGCGAGCTGTATGTGGTGAATAAATATTGTGCGTTTCTAAAACTTTAACGGTTTGCTTCGCAATAGGTTTTCCAACATGCGTGTCGTCAATACCTGCACTATCTATTTCCCATTTGCCTTCTTCTCCCATCTCTTTGACAATATTCTTGAATATAGCAGCTGCTATAGGAGAGCGACCAATATTGGTTTGAGATATAAGCAAAACTCTTTTCTTTTCAGTCATAACTATAACTAAAAAAATGAATTACTTTAATAAAAACAACTAGTTATAAAAACTTGTAAAAATATCATGAAATAAATCGTTTGAATTTAATTTAAACTACGGATGGATGGTTACATAAAAAGGATATTTATATGATTCTAGGTTGGATGCTTGGAGTGTAATGGGCTAGCTAGATATGGACAAGAGTATATGATCTGTACTGGGTTTGTTCATTAAATGTTTTGGTTTTGACTTTTGGTATACAGTAGAGCGTCAAAAATCCGGATCAATTGGGACCGAGACCCATCCGGACTATTAATTTATTCAGATTTCTAAACCATCTCTAAACTACTGTGTATAGTTGATATTTCATACTATAATCTATTTTAATGCTTAGAGTATAGTGAAGGTTTGAATTAAACCAGGAATTATTACACAATAGACATCAGAGGGCGAAAGAACATATAATCTACATACTAATACATAGCACAGACCAAAAAACATACAGGTACAAACTTATTGAGTGAAAAAAAGTCTTTGGTTTTTAAACAAAAGCATATTATATGACAAATTAGCTAAAGATTAAGTTTAATAATAGATTTTATTATTTTGCTGATTGGTTACAACACAATATTGGTGAACGTGTAAAAGACACAAATCTAACTAATTTAAATAATAGTTAAATATACTGTATGTTGCGTTTTAAATTTTGTTATGATGCAATTTTCAGAATTGGTTTATCTTCTTTGCAATTTATAATTAAAGGTAACACTTAGTTTAGTATTGTAGTGTCGCCGAGCGCTGCGCTCTTCACCCCGAGTGCCGTGGACGCTGAAACCACGAAGCTCCGGAATTTGACGCCCGGATTTCTGACGCTCTACTGTATTTGTAAATTTCATACTGTTTTAGTGCCTTGAGATGTAATAATTTTTTCGTTGCCTCCTAGCCAATTACATCCTCTAAGATATCCACCTAGACACTAATAATAATTACCTTGTACAACTGAAAACATTTTGCTCAGCAAGTTCGTCAAGTCATTAATTGGTTTTAAAAAACATTAAAGTTCTCATTTGTTGATTCCATCTTCATGTGAGCTACTAGTAATCACTTACACTTTTAAAAAATGTTTTAACTTGCCTATAGTAGCACTTATTTGCTTGTTGAGGACGGCCGTTTCGGGAGACAAAGGGACACATCTCCCGAAACGGCCATCCTCATCAAGCAAAGTAAGTGCTACTATAGGCAAGTTAAAACATTTTTTAAAAGTGTAAGTGATTAAAGTTCTGTTGATCACCATGGTCAATAATATCCAAGAGATTAGACATTTCACCGATGACTTCATTTCAAAATATTGAAATCATAAAATTGAAAAGCAGTATGTTTCTTTTAAAGCAGTATTAAATGGGTTTCTTTCAAAGTGCTACAATATTTTAAACTTAAACTTATTATTTTTTTGAAAGTGTTCTTGTGCATGTAACTATGTATAACAACAATGGATAAATCCTAACCTTGTCTAGGTTATTTTGTAATTCATTTTAAAATCTAAAATACAAGTTTAACATTTGATCAGTCTATAACAATTTATAACCTTATAACAATTTAATTTTGAAGAGATAATTTCACAATCAAATTTCCATTTATCAAATTGTCTCTTTTTTACAATCTTTAATTTTTAATCCTTAACAATTTTCATTCCAAATTATTTTATTACCATCTTTATATTATATTATTCAAAATTTTAATCATACTTTCCCCTAATTCTTACAATTTATTTTACAAAAAATACTCGTTCATATGTTAGTATGTTGCACTTGCCTATAGATGTACTTATAGTGCAGACCAGGTAACCATGCACTTGGCCTTGAGAGATTGGAGTAGGTGAGACGGGGGGAGTAGACAGTCAGTATAAACACTTTCCTACAAACATGATAAAGATATCAAAACACTCGTACATTTGTTAGTATGTTGCACTTGCCTATAGTAGCACTTATAGTGCAGACCAGGTAACCATGCACTTGGCGTTAAGAGATTGGAGTAGGTGAGACGGGGGAGTAGACAGTATAAACACTTTCCTACAAACATGATAAAGATATCAAAACACTCGTACATTTGTTAGTATGTTGCACTTGCCTATAGTAGCACTTATAGTGCAGACCAGGTAACCATGCACTTGGCGTTAAGAGATTGGAGTAGGTGAGACGGGGGAGTAGACAGTATAAACACTTTCCTACAAACATGATAAAGATATCAAAACACTCGTACATTTGTTAGTATGTTGCACTTGCCTATAGTAGCACTTATAGTGCAGACCAGGTAACCATGCACTTGGCCTTGAGAGATTGGAGTAGGTGAGACGGGGGAGTAGACAGTCAGTATAAACACTTTCCTACAAACATGATAAAGATATCAAAACACTCGTACATTTGTTAGTATGTTGCACTTGCCTATAGTAGCACTTATAGTGCAGACCAGGTAACCATGCACTTGGCCTTGAGAGATTGGAGTAGGTGAGACGGGGGAGTAGACAGTCAGTATAAACACTTTCCTACAAACATGATAAAGATATCAAAACACTCGTACATTTGTTAGTATGTTGCACTTGCCTATAGTAGCACTTATAGTGCAGACCAGGTAACCATGCACTTGGCCTTGAGAGATTGGAGTAGGTGAGACGGGGGAGTAGACAGTCAGTATAAACACTTTCCTACAAACATGATAAAGATATCAAAACACTCGTACATTTGTTAGTATGTTGCACTTGCCTATAGTAGCACTTATAGTGCAGACCAGGTAACCATGCACTTGGCCTTGAGAGATTGGAGTAGGTGAGACGGGGGAGTAGACAGTCAGTATAAACACTTTCCTACAAACATGATAAAGATATCAAAACACTCGTACATTTGTTAGTATGTTGCACTTGCCTATAGTAGCACTTATAGTGCAGACCAGGTAACCATGCACTTGGCCTTGAGAGATTGGAGTAGGTGAGACGGGGGAGTAGACAGTCAGTATAAACACTTTCCTACAAACATGATAATGATATCAAAACACTCGTACATTTGTTAGTACGTTGCACTTGCCTGTAGTAGCACTTATAGTGCAGACCAGGTAACCATGCACTTGGCCTTGAGAGATTGGAGTAGGTGAGACGGGGGAGTAGACAGTCAGTATAAACACTTTCCTACAAACATGATAAAGATATCAAAACACTCGTACATTTGTTAGTATGTTGCACTTGCCTATAGTAGCACTTATAGTGCAGACCAGGTAACCATGCACTTGGCCTTGAGAGATTGGAGTAGGTGAGACAGGGGAGTAGACAGTCAGTATAAACACTTTCCTACAAACATGATAAAGATATCAAAACACTCGTACATTTGTTAGTACGTTGCACTTGCCTATAGTAGCAAGTTATAGTGCAGACCAGGTAACCATGCACTTGGCCTTGTGAGATTGGAGTAGGTGAGACAGGGGAGTAGACAGTCAGTATAAACACTTTCCTACAAACATGATAAAGATATCAAAACACTCGTACATTTGTTAGTATGTTGCACTTGCCTATAGTAGCACTTATAGTGCAGACCAGGTAACCATGCACTTGGCCTTGTGAGATTGGAGTAGGAGAGACAGGGGAGTAGACAGTCAGTATAAACACTTTCCTACAAACATGATAAAGATATCAAAACACTCGTACATTTGTAAGTATGTTGCACTTGCCTATAGTAGCACTTATAGTGCAGACCAGGTAACTATGCACTTGGCCTTGTGAGATTGGAGTAGGTGAGACAGGGGAGTAGACAGTCAGTATAAACACTTTCCTACAAACATGATAAAGATATCAAAACACTCGTACATTTGTTAGTATGTTGCACTTGCCTATAGTAGCACTTATAGTGCAGACCAGGTAACCATGCACTTGGCCTTGTGAGATTGGAGTAGGTGAGACAGGGGAGTAGACAGTCAGTATAAACACTTTCCTACAAACACGATAAAGATATCAAAACACTCGTACATTTGTTAGTATGTTGCACTTGCCTATAGTAGCACTTATAGTGCATACCAGATAACCATGCACTTTGCCTTGTGAGATTGGAGTAGGTGAGACAGGGGAGTAGACAGTCAGTATAAACACTTTCCTACAAACATGATAAAGATATCAAAACACTCGTGCATTTGTAAGTATGTTGCACTTGCCTATAGTACCACTTATAGTGCAGACTAGGTAACCATGCACTTTGCCTTGTGAGATTGGAGTAGGTGAGACGGGGGAGTAGTGGGTGAGTATAAACACTTTCCTACAAACATGATAAAGATATCAAAACACTCGTACATTTGTAAGTATGTTGCACTTGCCTATAGATGTACTTATAGTGCAGACCAGGTAACCATGCACTTGGCCTTGTGAGATTGGAGTAGGTGAGACGGGGGAGTAGACAGTCAGTATAAACACTTTCCTACAAACATGATAAAGATATCAAAACACTCATAAATATGTTAGTATGTTGCACTTGCCTATAGTAGCACTTATAGTGCAGACCAGGTAACCATGCACTTTGCCTTGAGAGATTGGAGTAGGTGAGACAGGGGAGTAGACAGTCAGTATAAACACTTTCCTACAAACATGATAAAGATATCAAAACACTCGTACATTTGTTAGTATGTTGCACTTGCCTATAGTAGCACTTATAGTGCAGACCAGGTAACCATGCACTTTGCCTTGAGAGATTGGAGTAGGTGAGACAGGGGAGTAGACAGTCAGTATAAACACTTTCCTACAAACATGATAAAGATATCAAAACACTCGTACATTTGTTAGTATGTTGCACTTGCCTATAGTAGCACTTATAGTGCAGACCAGGTAACCATGCACATTGCCTTGAGAGATTGGAGTAGGTGAGACAGGGGAGTAGACAGTCAGTATAAACACTTTCCTACAAACATGATAAAGATATCAAAACACTCATAAATATGTTAGTATGTTGCACTTGCCTATAGTAGCACTTATAGTGCATACCAGATAACCATGCACTTGGCCTTGTGAGATTGGAGTAGGTGAGACAGGGGAGTAGACAGTCAGTATAAACACTTTCCTACAAACATGATAAAGATATCAAAACACTCGTACATTTGTTAGTATGTTGCACTTGCCTATAGTAGCACTTATAGTGCAGACCAGGTAACCATGCACTTGGCCTTGTGAGATTGGAGTAGGTGAGACAGGGGAGTAGACAGTCAGTATAAACACTTTCCTACAAACATGATAAAGATATCAAAACACTCGTACATTTGTTAGTATGTTGCACTTGCCTATAGTAGCACTTATAGTGCAGACCAGGTAACCATGCACTTGGCCTTGAGAGATTGGAGTAGGTGAGACAGGGGAGTAGACAGTCAGTATAAACACTTTCCTACAAACATGATAAAGATATCAAAACACTCGTACATTTGTTAGTACGTTGCACTTGCCTGTAGTAGCACTTATAGTGCAGACCAGGTAACCATGCACTTTGCCTTGTGAGATTGGAGTAGGTGAGACGGGGGAGTAGACAGTCAGTATAAACACTTTCCTACAAACATGATAAAGATATCAAAACACTCGTACATTTGTTAGTATGTTGCACTTGCCTATAGTAGCACTTATAGTGCAGACCAGGTAACCATGCACTTGGCCTTGTGAGATTGGAGTAGGTGAGACAGGGGAGTAGACAGTCAGTATAAACACTTTCCTACAAACATAATAAAGATATCAAAACACTCGTACATTTGTTAGTATGTTGCACTTGCCTATAGTAGCACTTATAGTGCAGACCAGGTAACCATGCACTTGGCCTTGTGAGATTGGAGTAGGTGAGACAGGGGAGTAGACAGTCAGTATAAACACTTTCCTACAAACATGATAAAGATATCAAAACACTCGTACATTTGTTAGTATGTTGCACTTGCCTATAGTAGCACTTATAGTGCAGACCAGGTAACCATGCACTTGGCCTTGAGAGATTGGAGTAGGTGAGACAGGGGAGTAGACAGTCAGTATAAACACTTTCCTACAAACATGATAAAGATATCAAAACACTCGTACATTTGTTAGTACGTTGCACTTGCCTGTAGTAGCACTTATAGTGCAGACCAGGTAACCATGCACTTTGCCTTGTGAGATTGGAGTAGGTGAGACGGGGGAGTAGACAGTCAGTATAAACACTTTCCTACAAACATGATAAAGATATCAAAACACTCGTACATTTGTTAGTATGTTGCACTTGCCTATAGTTGCACTTATAGTGCAGACCAGGTAACCATGCACTTGGCCTTGTGAGATTGGAGTAGGTGAGACAGGGGAGTAGACAGTCAGTATAAACACTTTCCTACAAACATGATAAAGATATCAAAACACTCGTACATTTGTTAGTATGTTGCACTTGCCTATAGTAGCACTTATAGTGCAGACCAGGTAACCATGCACTTGGCCTTGAGAGATTGGAGTAGGTGAGACAGGGGAGTAGACAGTCAGTATAAACACTTTCCTACAAACATGATAAAGATATCAAAACACTCGTACATTTGTTAGTACGTTGCACTTGCCTGTAGTAGCACTTATAGTGCAGACCAGGTAACCATGCACTTTGCCTTGTGAGATTGGAGTAGGTGAGACGGGGGAGTAGACAGTCAGTATAAACACTTTCCTACAAACATGATAAAGATATCAAAACACTCGTACATTTGTTAGTATGTTGCACTTGCCTATAGTAGCACTTATAGTGCAGACCAGGTAACCATGCACTTGGCCTTGTGAGATTGGAGTAGGTGAGACAGGGGAGTAGACAGTCAGTATAAACACTTTCCTACAAACATGATAAAGATATCAAAACACTCGTACATTTGTTAGTATGTTGCACTTGCCTATAGTAGCACTTATAGTGCAGACCAGGTAACCATGCACTTGGCCTTGAGAGATTGGAGTAGGTGAGACAGGGGAGTAGACAGTCAGTATAAACACTTTCCTACAAACATGATAAAGATATCAAAACACTCGTACATTTGTTAGGACGTTGCACTTGCCTGTAGTAGCACTTATAGTGCAGACCAGGTAACCATGCACTTTGCCTTGTGAGATTGGAGTAGGTGAGACGGGGGAGTAGACAGTCAGTATAAACACTTTCCTACAAACATGATAAAGATATCAAAACACTCGTACATTTGTTACTATGTTGCACTTGCCTATAGTAGCACTTATAGTGCAGACCAGGTAACCATGCACTTGGCCTTGAGAGATTGGAGTAGGTGAGACAGGGGAGTAGAAAGTCAGTATAAACACTTTCCTACAAACATGATAAAGATATCAAAACACTCATAAATATGTTAGTATGTTGCACTTGCCTATAGTAGCACTTATAGTGCATACCAGATAACCATGCACTTTGCCTTGTGAGATTGGAGTAGGTGAGACAGGGGACTAGACAGTCAGTATAAACACTTTCCTACAAACATGATAAAGATATCAAAACACTCGTACATTTGTTAGTATGTTGCACTTGCCTATTGTAGCACTTATAGTGCAGACCAGGTAACCATGCACTTTGCCTTGAGAGATTGGAGTAGGTGAGACAGGGGACTAGACAGTCAGTATAAACACTTTCCTACAAACATGATAAAGATATCAAAACACTCGTACATTTGTTAGTATGTTGCACTTGCCTATAGTAGCACTTATAGTGCATACCAGATAACCATGCACTTTGCCTTGTGAGATTGGAGTAGGTGAGACAGGGGACTAGACAGTCAGTATAAACACTTTCCTACAAACATGATAAAGATATCAAAACACTCGTACATTTGTTAGGACGTTGCACTTGCCTGTAGTAGCACTTATAGTGCATACCAGATAACCATGCACTTTGCCTTGTGAGATTGGAGTAGGTGAGACAGGGGACTAGACAGTCAGTATAAACACTTTCCTACAAACATGATAAGGATATCAAAACACTCGTACATTTGTTAGTATGTTGCACTTGCCTATAGTAGCACTTATAGTGCAGACCAGGTAACCATGCACTTGGCCTTGTGAGATTGGAGTAGGTGAGACAGGGGAGTAGACAGTCAGTATAAACACTTTCCTACAAACATGATAAAGATATCAAACACTCGTACATTTGTTAGTATGTTGCACTTGCCTATAGTAGCACTTATAGTGCAGACCAGGTAACCATGCACTTGGCCTTGTGAGATTGGAGTAGGTGAGACAGGGGAGTAGACAGTCAGTATAAACACTTTCCTACAAACATGATAAAGATATCAAAACACTCATAAATATGTTAGTATGTTGCACTTGCCTATAGTAGCACTTATAGTGCATACCAGATAACCATGCACTTGGCCTTGTGAGATTGGAGTAGGTGAGACAGGGGAGTAGACAGTCAGTATAAACACTTTCCTACAAACATGATAAAGATATCAAAACACTCGTACATTTGTTAGTATGTTGCACTTGCCTATAGTAGCACTTATAGTGCAGACCAGATAACCATGCACTTGGCCTTGTGAGATTGGAGTAGGTGAGACGGGGGAGTAGACAGTCAGTATAAACACTTTCCTACAAACATGATAAAGACATCAAAACACTCGTACATTTGTTAGTATGTTGCACTTGCCTATAGTAGCACTTATAGTGCAGACCAGATAACCATGCACTTGGCCTTGTGAGATTGGAGTAGGTGAGACGGGGGAGTAGACAGTCAGTATAAACACTTTCCTACAAACATGATAAAGACATCAAAACACTCGTACATTTGTTAGTATGTTGCACTTGCCTATAGTAGCACTTATAGTGCAGACCAGATAACCATGCACTTGGCCTTGTGAGATTGGAGTAGGTGAGACGGGGGAGTAGACAGTCAGTATAAACACTTTCCTACAAACATGATAAAGACATCAAAACACTCGTACATTTGTTAGTATGTTGCACTTGCCTATAGTAGCACTTATAGTGCAGACCAGATAACCATGCACTTGGCCTTGTGAGATTGGAGTAGGTGAGACGGGGGAGTAGACAGTCAGTATAAACACTTTCCTACAAACATGATAAAGACATCAAAACACTCGTACATTTGTTAGTATGTTGCACTTGCCTATAGTAGCACTTATAGTGCATACCAGATAACCATGCACTTGGCCTTGTGAGATTGGAGTAGGTGAGACAGGGGAGTAGACAGTCAGTATAAACACTTTCCTACAAACATGATAAAGATATCAAAACACTCGTACATTTGTTAGTATGTTGCACTTGCCTATAGTAGCACTTATAGTGCAGACCAGGTAACCATGCACTTGGCCTTGAGAGATTGGAGTAGGTGAGACAGGGGAGTAGACAGTCAGTATAAACACTTTCCTACAAACATGATAAAGATATCAAAACACTCGTACATTTGTTAGTATGTTGCACTTGCCTATAGTAGCACTTATAGTGCAGACCAGGTAACCATGCACTTGGCCTTGTGAGATTGGAGTAGGTGAGACAGGGGAGTAGACAGTCAGTATAAACACTTTCCTACAAACATGATAAAGATATCAAAACACTCGTACATTTGTTAGTATGTTGCACTTGCCTATAGTAGCACTTATAGTGCAGACCAGGTAACCATGCACTTGGCCTTGTGAGATTGGAGTAGGTGAGACAGGGGAGTAGACAGTCAGTATAAACACTTTCCTACAAACATGATAAAGATATCAAAACACTCGTACATTTGTTAGTATGTTGCACTTGCCTATAGTAGCACTTATAGTGCAGACCAGGTAACCATGCACTTGGCCTTGAGAGATTGGAGTAGGTGAGACAGGGGAGTAGACAGTCAGTATAAACACTTTCCTACAAACATGATAAAGATATCAAAACACTCGTACATTTGTTAGTACGTTGCACTTGCCTGTAGTAGCACTTATAGTGCAGACCAGGTAACCATGCACTTGGCCTTGAGAGATTGGAGTAGGTGAGACAGGGGAGTAGACAGTCAGTATAAACACTTTCCTACAAACATGATAAAGATATCAAAACACTCGTACATTTGTTAGTACGTTGCACTTGCCTGTAGTAGCACTTATAGTGCAGACCAGGTAACCATGCACTTTGCCTTGTGAGATTGGAGTAGGTGAGACGGGGGAGTAGACAGTCAGTATAAACACTTTCCTACAAACATGATAAAGATATCAAAACACTCGTACATTTGTTAGTATGTTGCACTTGCCTATAGTAGCACTTATAGTGCAGACCAGGTAACCATGCACTTGGCCTTGTGAGATTGGAGTAGGTGAGACAGGGGAGTAGACAGTCAGTATAAACACTTTCCTACAAACATGATAAAGATATCAAAACACTCGTACATTTGTTAGTATGTTGCACATGCCTATAGTAGCACTTATAGTGCAGACCAGGTAACCATGCACTTGGCCTTGAGAGATTGGAGTAGGTGAGACAGGGGAGTAGACAGTCAGTATAAACACTTTCCTACAAACATGATAAAGATATCAAAACACTCGTACATTTGTTAGGACGTTGCACTTGCCTGTAGTAGCACTTATAGTGCAGACCAGGTCACCATGCACTTTGCCTTGTGAGATTGGAGTAGGTGAGACGGGGGAGTAGACAGTCAGTATAAACACTTTCCTACAAACATGATAATGATATCAAAACACTCGTACATTTGTTACTATGTTGCACTTGCCTATAGTAGCACTTATAGTGCAGACCAGGTAACCATGCACTTGGCCTTGAGAGATTGGAGTAGGTGAGACAGGGGAGTAGAAAGTCAGTATAAACACTTTCCTACAAACATGATAAAGATATCAAAACACTCATAAATATGTTAGTATGTTGCACTTGCCTATAGTAGCACTTATAGTGCATACCAGATAACCATGCACTTTGCCTTGTGAGATTGGAGTAGGTGAGACAGGGGACTAGACAGTCAGTATAAACACTTTCCTACAAACATGATAAAGATATCAAAACACTCGTACATTTGTTAGTATGTTGCACTTGCCTATTGTAGCACTTATAGTGCAGACCAGGTAACCATGCACTTTGCCTTGAGAGATTGGAGTAGGTGAGACAGGGGACTAGACAGTCAGTATAAACACTTTCCTACAAACATGATAAAGATATCAAAACACTCGTACATTTGTTAGTATGTTGCACTTGCCTATAGTAGCACTTATAGTGCATACCAGATAACCATGCACTTTGCCTTGTGAGATTGGAGTAGGTGAGACAGGGGACTAGACAGTCAGTATAAACACTTTCCTACAAACATGATAAAGATATCAAAACACTCGTACATTTGTTAGTATGTTGCACTTGCCTATAGTAGCACTTATAGTGCAGACCAGGTAACCATGCACTTGGCCTTGTGAGATTGGAGTAGGTGAGACAGGGGAGTAGACAGTCAGTATAAACACTTTCCTACAAACATGATAAAGATATCAAACACTCGTACATTTGTTAGTATGTTGCACTTGCCTATAGTAGCACTTATAGTGCAGACCAGGTAACCATGCACTTGGCCTTGTGAGATTGGAGTAGGTGAGACAGGGGAGTAGACAGTCAGTATAAACACTTTCCTACAAACATGATAAAGATATCAAAACACTCATAAATATGTTAGTATGTTGCACTTGCCTATAGTAGCACTTATAGTGCATACCAGATAACCATGCACTTGGCCTTGTGAGATTGGAGTAGGTGAGACAGGGGAGTAGACAGTCAGTATAAACACTTTCCTACAAACATGATAAAGACATCATAACACTCGTACATTTGTTAGTATGTTGCACTTGCCTATAGTAGCACTTATAGTGCATACCAGATAACCATGCACTTGGCCTTGTGAGATTGGAGTAGGTGAGACAGGGGAGTAGACAGTCAGTATAAACACTTTCCTACAAACATGATAAAGATATCAAAACACTCGTACATTTGTTAGTATGTTGCACTTGCCTATAGTAGCACTTATAGTGCAGACCAGGTAACCATGCACTTGGCCTTGAGAGATTGGAGTAGGTGAGACAGGGGAGTAGACAGTCAGTATAAACACTTTCCTACAAACATGATAAAGATATCAAAACACTCGTACATTTGTTAGTATGTTGCACTTGCCTATAGTAGCACTTATAGTGCAGACCAGGTAACCATGCACTTGGCCTTGTGAGATTGGAGTAGGTGAGACAGGGGAGTAGACAGTCAGTATAAACACTTTCCTACAAACATGATAAAGATATCAAAACACTCGTACATTTGTTAGTATGTTGCACTTGCCTATAGTAGCACTTATAGTGCAGACCAGGTAACCATGCACTTGGCCTTGTGAGATTGGAGTAGGTGAGACAGGGGAGTAGACAGTCAGTATAAACACTTTCCTACAAACATGATAAAGATATCAAAACACTCGTACATTTGTTAGTATGTTGCACTTGCCTATAGTAGCACTTATAGTGCAGACCAGGTAACCATGCACTTGGCCTTGAGAGATTGGAGTAGGTGAGACAGGGGAGTAGACAGTCAGTATAAACACTTTCCTACAAACATGATAAAGATATCAAAACACTCGTACATTTGTTAGTACGTTGCACTTGCCTGTAGTAGCACTTATAGTGCAGACCAGGTAACCATGCACTTTGCCTTGTGAGATTGGAGTAGGTGAGACGGGGGAGTAGACAGTCAGTATAAACACTTTCCTACAAACATGATAAAGATATCAAAACACCCGTACATTTGTTAGTATGTTGCACTTGCCTATAGTTGCACTTATAGTGCAGACCAGGTAACCATGCACTTGGCCTTGTGAGATTGGAGTAGGTGAGACAGGGGAGTAGACAGTCAGTATAAACACTTTCCTACAAACATGATAAAGATATCAAAACACTCGTACATTTGTTAGTATGTTGCACTTGCCTATAGTAGCACTTATAGTGCAGACCAGGTAACCATGCACTTGGCCTTGAGAGATTGGAGTAGGTGAGACAGGGGAGTAGACAGTCAGTATAAACACTTTCCTACAAACATGATAAAGATATCAAAACACTCGTACATTTGTTAGTACGTTGCACTTGCCTGTAGTAGCACTTATAGTGCAGACCAGGTAACCATGCACTTTGCCTTGTGAGATTGGAGTAGGTGAGACGGGGGAGTAGACAGTCAGTATAAACACTTTCCTACAAACATGAAAAAGATATCAAAACACTCGTACATTTGTTAGTATGTTGCACTTGCCTATAGTAGCACTTATAGTGCAGACCAGGTAACCATGCACTTGGCCTTGTGAGATTGGAGTAGGTGAGACAGGGGAGTCGACAGTCAGTATAAACACTTTCCTACAAACATGATAAAGATATCAAAACACTCGTACATTTGTTAGTATGTTGCACTTGCCTATAGTAGCACTTATAGTGCAGACCAGGTAACCATGCACTTGGCCTTGAGAGATTGGAGTAGGTGAGACAGGGGAGTAGACAGTCAGTATAAACACTTTCCTACAAACATGATAAAGATATCAAAACACTCGTACATTTGTTAGGACGTTGCACTTGCCTGTAGTAGCACTTATAGTGCAGACCAGGTAACCATGCACTTTGCCTTGTGAGATTGGAGTAGGTGAGACGGGGGAGTAGACAGTCAGTATAAACACTTTCCTACAAACATGATAAAGATATCAAAACACTCGTACATTTGTTACTATGTTGCACTTGCCTATAGTAGCACTTATAGTGCAGACCAGGTAACCATGCACTTGGCCTTGAGAGATTGGAGTAGGTGAGACAGGGGAGTAGAAAGTCAGTATAAACACTTTCCTACAAACATGATAAAGATATCAAAACACTCATAAATATGTTAGTATGTTGCACTTGCCTATAGTAGCACTTATAGTGCATACCAGATAACCATGCACTTTGCCTTGTGAGATTGGAGTAGGTGAGACAGGGGACTAGACAGTCAGTATAAACACTTTCCTACAAACATGATAAAGATATCAAAACACTCGTACATTTGTTAGTATGTTGCACTTGCCTATTGTAGCACTTATAGTGCAGACCAGGTAACCATGCACTTTGCCTTGAGAGATTGGAGTAGGTGAGACAGGGGACTAGACAGTCAGTATAAACACTTTCCTACAAACATGATAAAGATATCAAAACACTCGTACATTTGTTAGTATGTTGCACTTGCCTATAGTAGCACTTATAGTGCATACCAGATAACCATGCACTTTGCCTTGTGAGATTGGAGTAGGTGAGACAGGGGACTAGACAGTCAGTATAAACACTTTCCTACAAACATGATAAAGATATCAAAACACTCGTACATTTGTTAGTATGTTGCACTTGCCTATAGTAGCACTTATAGTGCAGACCAGGTAACCATGCACTTGGCCTTGTGAGATTGGAGTAGGTGAGACAGGGGAGTAGACAGTCAGTATAAACACTTTCCTACAAACATGATAAAGATATCAAACACTCGTACATTTGTTAGTATGTTGCACTTGCCTATAGTAGCACTTATAGTGCAGACCAGGTAACCATGCACTTGGCCTTGTGAGATTGGAGTAGGTGAGACAGGGGAGTAGACAGTCAGTATAAACACTTTCCTACAAACATGATAAAGATATCAAAACACTCATAAATATGTTAGTATGTTGCACTTGCCTATAGTAGCACTTATAGTGCATACCAGATAACCATGCACTTGGCCTTGTGAGATTGGAGTAGGTGAGACAGGGGAGTAGACAGTCAGTATAAACACTTTCCTACAAACATGATAAAGACATCATAACACTCGTACATTTGTTAGTATGTTGCACTTGCCTATAGTAGCACTTATAGTGCATACCAGATAACCATGCACTTGGCCTTGTGAGATTGGAGTAGGTGAGACAGGGGAGTAGACAGTCAGTATAAACACTTTCCTACAAACATGATAAAGATATCAAAACACTCGTACATTTGTTAGTATGTTGCACTTGCCTATAGTAGCACTTATAGTGCAGACCAGGTAACCATGCACTTGGCCTTGAGAGATTGGAGTAGGTGAGACAGGGGAGTAGACAGTCAGTATAAACACTTTCCTACAAACATGATAAAGATATCAAAACACTCGTACATTTGTTAGTATGTTGCACTTGCCTATAGTAGCACTTATAGTGCAGACCAGGTAACCATGCACTTGGCCTTGTGAGATTGGAGTAGGTGAGACAGGGGAGTAGACAGTCAGTATAAACACTTTCCTACAAACATGATAAAGATATCAAAACACTCGTACATTTGTTAGTATGTTGCACTTGCCTATAGTAGCACTTATAGTGCAGACCAGGTAACCATGCACTTGGCCTTGTGAGATTGGAGTAGGTGAGACAGGGGAGTAGACAGTCAGTATAAACACTTTCCTACAAACATGATAAAGATATCAAAACACTCGTACATTTGTTAGTATGTTGCACTTGCCTATAGTAGCACTTATAGTGCAGACCAGGTAACCATGCACTTGGCCTTGAGAGATTGGAGTAGGTGAGACAGGGGAGTAGACAGTCAGTATAAACACTTTCCTACAAACATGATAAAGATATCAAAACACTCGTACATTTGTTAGTACGTTGCACTTGCCTGTAGTAGCACTTATAGTGCAGACCAGGTAACCATGCACTTTGCCTTGTGAGATTGGAGTAGGTGAGACGGGGGAGTAGACAGTCAGTATAAACACTTTCCTACAAACATGATAAAGATATCAAAACACCCGTACATTTGTTAGTATGTTGCACTTGCCTATAGTTGCACTTATAGTGCAGACCAGGTAACCATGCACTTGGCCTTGTGAGATTGGAGTAGGTGAGACAGGGGAGTAGACAGTCAGTATAAACACTTTCCTACAAACATGATAAAGATATCAAAACACTCGTACATTTGTTAGTATGTTGCACTTGCCTATAGTAGCACTTATAGTGCAGACCAGGTAACCATGCACTTGGCCTTGAGAGATTGGAGTAGGTGAGACAGGGGAGTAGACAGTCAGTATAAACACTTTCCTACAAACATGATAAAGATATCAAAACACTCGTACATTTGTTAGTACGTTGCACTTGCCTGTAGTAGCACTTATAGTGCAGACCAGGTAACCATGCACTTTGCCTTGTGAGATTGGAGTAGGTGAGACGGGGGAGTAGACAGTCAGTATAAACACTTTCCTACAAACATGAAAAAGATATCAAAACACTCGTACATTTGTTAGTATGTTGCACTTGCCTATAGTAGCACTTATAGTGCAGACCAGGTAACCATGCACTTGGCCTTGTGAGATTGGAGTAGGTGAGACAGGGGAGTCGACAGTCAGTATAAACACTTTCCTACAAACATGATAAAGATATCAAAACACTCGTACATTTGTTAGTATGTTGCACTTGCCTATAGTAGCACTTATAGTGCAGACCAGGTAACCATGCACTTGGCCTTGAGAGATTGGAGTAGGTGAGACAGGGGAGTAGACAGTCAGTATAAACACTTTCCTACAAACATGATAAAGATATCAAAACACTCGTACATTTGTTAGGACGTTGCACTTGCCTGTAGTAGCACTTATAGTGCAGACCAGGTAACCATGCACTTTGCCTTGTGAGATTGGAGTAGGTGAGACGGGGGAGTAGACAGTCAGTATAAACACTTTCCTACAAACATGATAAAGATATCAAAACACTCGTACATTTGTTACTATGTTGCACTTGCCTATAGTAGCACTTATAGTGCAGACCAGGTAACCATGCACTTGGCCTTGAGAGATTGGAGTAGGTGAGACAGGGGAGTAGAAAGTCAGTATAAACACTTTCCTACAAACATGATAAAGATATCAAAACACTCATAAATATGTTAGTATGTTGCACTTGCCTATAGTAGCACTTATAGTGCATACCAGATAACCATGCACTTTGCCTTGTGAGATTGGAGTAGGTGAGACAGGGGACTAGACAGTCAGTATAAACACTTTCCTACAAACATGATAAAGATATCAAAACACTCGTACATTTGTTAGTATGTTGCACTTGCCTATTGTAGCACTTATAGTGCAGACCAGGTAACCATGCACTTTGCCTTGAGAGATTGGAGTAGGTGAGACAGGGGACTAGACAGTCAGTATAAACACTTTCCTACAAACATGATAAAGATATCAAAACACTCGTACATTTGTTAGTATGTTGCACTTGCCTATAGTAGCACTTATAGTGCATACCAGATAACCATGCACTTTGCCTTGTGAGATTGGAGTAGGTGAGACAGGGGACTAGACAGTCAGTATAAACACTTTCCTACAAACATGATAAAGATATCAAAACACTCGTACATTTGTTAGTATGTTGCACTTGCCTATAGTAGCACTTATAGTGCAGACCAGGTAACCATGCACTTGGCCTTGTGAGATTGGAGTAGGTGAGACAGGGGAGTAGACAGTCAGTATAAACACTTTCCTACAAACATGATAAAGATATCAAACACTCGTACATTTGTTAGTATGTTGCACTTGCCTATAGTAGCACTTATAGTGCAGACCAGGTAACCATGCACTTGGCCTTGTGAGATTGGAGTAGGTGAGACAGGGGAGTAGACAGTCAGTATAAACACTTTCCTACAAACATGATAAAGATATCAAAACACTCATAAATATGTTAGTATGTTGCACTTGCCTATAGTAGCACTTATAGTGCATACCAGATAACCATGCACTTGGCCTTGTGAGATTGGAGTAGGTGAGACAGGGGAGTAGACAGTCAGTATAAACACTTTCCTACAAACATGATAAAGACATCAAAACACTCGTACATTTGTTAGTATGTTGCACTTGCCTATAGTAGCACTTATAGTGCATACCAGATAACCATGCACTTGGCCTTGTGAGATTGGAGTAGGTGAGACAGGGGAGTAGACAGTCAGTATAAACACTTTCCTACAAACATGATAAAGATATCAAAACACTCGTACATTTGTTAGTATGTTGCACTTGCCTATAGTAGCACTTATAGTGCATACCAGATAACCATGCACTTGGCCTTGTGAGATTGGAGTAGGTGAGACAGGGGAGTAGACAGTCAGTATAAACACTTTCCTACAAACATGATAAAGATATCAAAACACTCGAACATTTGTTAGTATGTTGCACTTGCCTATAGTAGCACTTATAGTGCATACCAGATAACCATGCACTTGGCCTTGTGAGATTGGAGTAGGTGAGACAGGGGAGTAGACAGTCAGTATAAACACTTTCCTACAAACATGATAAAGATATCAAAACACTCGTACATTTGTTAGTATGTTGCACTTGCCTATAGTAGCACTTATAGTGCATACCAGATAACCATGCACTTGGCCTTGTGAGATTGGAGTAGGTGAGACAGGGGAGTAGACAGTCAGTATAAACACTTTCCTACAAACATGATAAAGATATCAAAACACTCGAACATTTGTTAGTATGTTGCACTTGCCTATAGTAGTACTTATAGTGCAGACCAGGTAATCATGCACTTGGCCTTGTGAGATTGGAGTAGGTGAGACGGGGGAGTAGACAGTATAAACACTTTCCTACAAACATGATAAGGATATCAAAACACTCGTACATTTGTTAGTATGTTGCACTTGCCTATAGTAGCACTTATAGTGCAGACCAGGTAACCATGCACTTGGCCTTGTGAGATTGGAGTAGGTGAGACAGGGGAGTAGACAGTCAGTATAAACACTTTCCTACAAACATGATAAAGATATCAAAACACTCGTACATTTGTTAGTATGTTGCACTTGCCTATAGTAGCACTTATAGTGCAGACCAGGTAACCATGCACTTGGCCTTGAGAGATTGGAGTAGGTGAGACAGGGGAGTAGACAGTCAGTATAAACACTTTCCTACAAACATGATAAAGATATCAAAACACTCGTACATTTGTTAGTACGTTGCACTTGCCTGTAGTAGCACTTATAGTGCAGACCAGGTAACCATGCACTTTGCCTTGTGAGATTGGAGTAGGTGAGACGGGGGAGTAGACAGTCAGTATAAACACTTTCCTACAAACATGATAAAGATATCAAAACACTCGTACATTTGTTAGTATGTTGCACTTGCCTATAGTAGCACTTATAGTGCAGACCAGGTAACCATGCACTTGGCCTTGTGAGATTGGAGTAGGTGAGACAGGGGAGTAGACAGTCAGTATAAACACTTTCCTACAAACATGATAAAGATATCAAAACACTCGTACATTTGTTAGGACGTTGCACTTGCCTGTAGTAGCACTTATAGTGCAGACCAGGTAACCATGCACTTTGCCTTGTGAGATTGGAGTAGGTGAGACGGGGGAGTAGACAGTCAGTATAAACACTTTCCTACAAACATGATAAAGATATCAAAACACTCGTACATTTGTTACTATGTTGCACTTGCCTATAGTAGCACTTATAGTGCAGACCAGGTAACCATGCACTTGGCCTTGAGAGATTGGAGTAGGTGAGACAGGGGAGTAGAAAGTCAGTATAAACACTTTCCTACAAACATGATAAAGATATCAAAACACTCATAAATATGTTAGTATGTTGCACTTGCCTATAGTAGCACTTATAGTGCATACCAGATAACCATGCACTTTGCCTTGTGAGATTGGAGTAGGTGAGACAGGGGACTAGACAGTCAGTATAAACACTTTCCTACAAACATGATAAAGATATCAAAACACTCGTACATTTGTTAGTATGTTGCACTTGCCTATAGTAGCACTTATAGTGCAGACCAGGTAACCATGCACTTGGCCTTGTGAGATTGGAGTAGGTGAGACGGGGGAGTAGACAGTCAGTATAAACACTTTCCTACAAACATGATAAAGATATCAAACCACTCGTACATTTGTTAGTATGTTGCACTTGCCTATAGTAGCACTTATACTGCAGACCAGGTAACCATGCACTTGGCCTTGTGAGATTGGAGTAGGTGAGACGGGGGAGTAGACAGTCAGTATAAACACTTTCCTACAAACATGATAAAGATATCAAAACACTCGTACATTTGTTAGTATGTTGCACTTGCCTATTGTAGCACTTATAGTGCAGACCAGGTAACCATGCACTTTGCCTTGAGAGATTGGAGTAGGTGAGACAGGGGACTAGACAGTCAGTATAAACACTTTCCTACAAACATGATAAAGATATCAAAACACTCGTACATTTGTTAGTATGTTGCACTTGCCTATAGTAGCACTTATAGTGCATACCAGATAACCATGCACTTTGCCTTGTGAGATTGGAGTAGGTGAGACAGGGGACTAGACAGTCAGTATAAACACTTTCCTACAAACATGATAAAGATATCAAAACACTCGTACATTTGTTAGTATGTTGCACTTGCCTATAGTAGCACTTATAGTGCAGACCAGGTAACCATGCACTTGGCCTTGTGAGATTGGAGTAGGTGAGACAGGGGAGTAGACAGTCAGTATAAACACTTTCCTACAAACATGATAAAGATATCAAACACTCGTACATTTGTTAGTATGTTGCACTTGCCTATAGTAGCACTTATAGTGCAGACCAGGTAACCATGCACTTGGCCTTGTGAGATTGGAGTAGGTGAGACAGGGGAGTAGACAGTCAGTATAAACACTTTCCTACAAACATGATAAAGATATCAAAACACTCATAAATATGTTAGTATGTTGCACTTGCCTATAGTAGCACTTATAGTGCATACCAGATAACCATGCACTTGGCCTTGTGAGATTGGAGTAGGTGAGACAGGGGAGTAGACAGTCAGTATAAACACTTTCCTACAAACATGATAAAGACATCAAAACACTCGTACATTTGTTAGTATGTTGCACTTGCCTATAGTAGCACTTATAGTGCATACCAGATAACCATGCACTTGGCCTTGTGAGATTGGAGTAGGTGAGACAGGGGAGTAGACAGTCAGTATAAACACTTTCCTACAAACATGATAAAGATATCAAAACACTCGTACATTTGTTAGTATGTTGCACTTGCCTATAGTAGCACTTATAGTGCATACCAGATAACCATGCACTTGGCCTTGTGAGATTGGAGTAGGTGAGACAGGGGAGTAGACAGTCAGTATAAACACTTTCCTACAAACATGATAAAGATATCAAAACACTCGTACATTTGTTAGTATGTTGCACTTGCCTATAGTAGCACTTATAGTGCATACCAGATAACCATGCACTTGGCCTTGTGAGATTGGAGTAGGTGAGACAGGGGAGTAGACAGTCAGTATAAACACTTTCCTACAAACATGATAAAGATATCAAAACACTCGTACATTTGTTAGTATGTTGCACTTGCCTATAGTAGCACTTATAGTGCATACCAGATAACCATGCACTTGGCCTTGTGAGATTGGAGTAGGTGAGACAGGGGAGTAGACAGTCAGTATAAACACTTTCCTACAAACATGATAAAGATATCAAAACACTCGTACATTTGTTAGTATGTTGCACTTGCCTATAGTAGCACTTATAGTGCATACCAGATAACCATGCACTTGGCCTTGTGAGATTGGAGTAGGTGAGACAGGGGAGTAGACAGTCAGTATAAACACTTTCCTACAAACATGATAAAGATATCAAAACACTCGAACATTTGTTAGTATGTTGCACTTGCCTATAGTAGCACTTATAGTGCAGACCAGGTAACCATGCACTTGGCCTTGTGAGATTGGAGTAGGTGAGACAGGGGAGTAGACAGTCAGTATAAACACTTTCCTACAAACATGATAAAGATATCAAAACACTCGTACATTTGTTAGTATGTTGCACTTGCCTATAGTAGCACTTATAGTGCATACCAGATAACCATGCACTTGGCCTTGTGAGATTGGAGTAGGTGAGACAGGGGAGTAGACAGTCAGTATAAACACTTTCCTACAAACATGATAAAGATATCAAAACACTCGAACATTTGTTAGTATGTTGCACTTGCCTATAATAGTACTTATAGTGCAGACCAGGTAATCATGCACTTGGCCTTGTGAGATTGGAGTAGGTGAGACAGGGGAGTAGACAGTCAATATAAACACTTTCCTACAAACATGATAAAGATATCAAAACACTCGTACATTTGTTAGTATGTTGCACTTGCCTATAGTAGCACTTATAGTGCATACCAGATAACCATGCACTTGGCCTTGTGAGATTGGAGTAGGTGAGACAGGGGAGTAGACAGTCAGTATAAACACTTTCCTACAAACATGATAAAGATATCAAAACACTCGAACATTTGTTAGTATGTTGCACTTGCCTATAATAGTACTTATAGTGCAGACCAGGTAATCATGCACTTGGCCTTGAGAGATTGGAGTAGGTGAGACGGGGGAGTAGACAGTATAAACACTTTCCTACAAACATGATAAGGATATCAAAACACTCGTACATTTGTTAGTATGTTGCACTTGCCTATAGTAGCACTTATAGTGCAGACCAGGTAACCATGCACTTGGCCTTGTGAGATTGGAGTAGGTGAGACAGGGGAGTAGACAGTCAGTATAAACACTTTCCTACAAACATGATAAAGATATCAAAACACTCGTACATTTGTTAGTATGTTGCACTTGCCTATAGTAGCACTTATAGTGCAGACCAGGTAACCATGCACTTGGCCTTGTGAGATTGGAGTAGGTGAGACGGGGGAGTAGACAGTCAGTATAAACACTTTCCTACAAACATGATAAAGATATCAAAACACTCGTACATTTGTTAGTATGTTGCACTTGCCTGTAGTAGCACTTATAGTGCAGACCAGGTAACCAAGCACTTTGCCTTGTGAGATTGGAGTAGGTGAGACAGGGGACTAGACAGTCAGTATAAACACTTTCCTACAAACATGATAAAGATATCAAAACACTCGTACATTTGTTAGTATGTTGCACTTGCCTATAGTAGCACTTATAGTGCAGACCAGGTAACCATGCACTTTGCCTTGAGAGATTGGAGTAGGTGAGACAGGGGAGTAGACACTCAGTATAAACACTTTCCTACAAACATGATAAAGATATCAAAACACTCGTACATTTGTTAGTACGTTGCACTTGCCTATAGTAGCACTTATAGTGCAGACCAGGTAACCATGCACTTGGCCTTGTGAGATTGGAGTAGGTGAGACAGGGGAGTAGACAGTCAGTATAAATACTTTCCTACAAACATGATAAAGATATTAAAACACTCGTACATTTGTTAGTACGTTGCACTTGCCTGTAGTAGCACTTATAGTGCAGACCAGGTAACCATGCACTTGGTTTTGAGAGATTGGAGTAGGTGAGACGGGGGAGTAGACAGTCAGTATAAACACTTTCCTACAAACATGATAAAGATATCAAAACACTCGTACATTTGTTAGTACGTTGCACTTGCCCATAGTAGCACTTATAGTGCAGACCAGGTAACCATGCACTTGGTTTTGAGAGATTGGAGTAGGTGAGACGGGGGAGTAGACAGTCAGTATAAACACTTTCCTACAAACATGATAAAGATATCAAAACACTCGTACATTTGTTAATACGTTGCACTTGCCTATAGTACCACTTATAGTGCAGACCAGGTAACCATGCACTTTGCCTTGTGAGATTGGAGTAGGTGAGACAGGGCAGTAGACAGTCAGTATAAACACTTTCCTACAAACATGATAAAGATATCAAAACACTCGTACATTTGTTAGTACGTTGCACTTGCCTATAGTAGCACTTATAGTGCAGACCAGGTAACCATGCACTTGGCCTTGTGAGATTGGAGTAGGTGAGACAGGGGAGTAGTGGGTCAGTATAAACACTTTCCTACAAACATGATAATGATATCAAAACACTCGTACATTTGTTAGTACGTTGCACTTGCCTATAGTAGCACTTATAGTGCAGACCAGGTAACCATGCATTTGGCCTTGTGAGATTGGAGTAGGTGAGACAGGGGAGTAGACAGTCAGTATAAACACTTTCCTACAAACATGATAAAGATATCAAAACACTCGTACATTTGTTAGTACGTTGCACTTGCCTATAGTAGCATTTATAGTGCAGACCAGGTAACCATGCACTTGGCCTTGTGAGATTGGAGTAGGTGAGACAGGGGAGTAGACAGTCAGTATAAATACTTTCCTACAAACATGATAAAGATATCAAAACACTCGTACATTTGTTAGTACGTTGCACTTGCCTGTAGTAGCACTTATAGTGCAGACCAGGTAACCATGCACTTGGTTTTGAGAGATTGGAGTAGGTGAGACGGGGGAGTAGACAGTCAGTATAAACACGTTCCTACAAACATGATAAAGATATCAAAACACTCGTACATTTGTTAGTACGTTGCACTTGCCCATAGTAGCACTTATAGTGCAGACCAGGTAACCATGCACTTGGTTTTGAGAGATTGGAGTAGGTGAGACGGGGGAGTAGACAGTCAGTATAAACACTTTCCTACAAACATGATAAAGATATCAAAACACTCGTACATTTGTTAATACGTTGCACTTGCCTATAGTACCACTTATAGTGCAGACCAGGTAACCATGCACTTTGCCTTGTGAGATTGGAGTAGGTGAGACAGGGCAGTGGACAGTCAGTATAAACACTTTCCTACAAACATGATAAAGATATCAAAACACTCGTACATTTGTTAGTACGTTGCACTTGCCTATAGTAGCACTTATAGTGCAGACCAGGTAACCATGCACTTGGCCTTGTGAGATTGGAGTAGGTGAGACAGGGGAGTAGTGGGTCAGTATAAACACTTTCCTACAAACATGATAATGATATCAAAACACTCGTACATTTGTTAGTACGTTGCACTTGCCTATAGTAGCACTTATAGT
This sequence comes from Prosapia bicincta, assembly GCA_036971475.1. Lineage (NCBI taxonomy): Eukaryota > Metazoa > Arthropoda > Insecta > Hemiptera > Cercopidae > Prosapia > Prosapia bicincta. The sequence continues at coordinate 9,962,202 of JBAIZL010000002.1, forward strand.
GCAGACCAGGTAACCACGCATTTGGCCTTGTGAGATTGGAGTAGGTGAGACAGGGGAGTAGACAGTCAGTATAAACACTTTCCTACAAACACGATAAAGATATCAAAACACTCGTACATTTGTTAGTACGTTGCACTTGCCTATAGTAGCATTTATAGTGCAGACCAGGTAACCATGCACTTGGCCTTGTGAGATTGGAGTAGGTGAGACAGGGGAGTAGACAGTCAGTATAAACACTTTCCTACAAACATGATAAAGATATCAAACACTCGTACATTTGTTAGTATGTTGCACTTGCCTATAGTAGCACTTATAGTGCAGACCAGGTAACCATGCACTTGGCCTTGTGAGATTGGAGTAGGTGAGACGGGGGAGTAGTGGGTCAGTATAAACACTTTCCTACAAACATGATAAAGATATCAAAACACTCGTACATTTGTTAGTATGTTGCACTTGCCTATAGTAGCACTTATAGTGCAGACCAGGTAACCATGCACTTGGCCTTGAGAGATTGGAGTAGGTGAGACGGGGGAGTAGACAGTCAGTATAAACACTTTCCTACAAACATGATAAAGATATCAAAACACTCGTACATTTGTTAGTATGTTGCACTTGCCTATAGATGTACGTATACTGCAGACCAGGTAACCATGCACTTGGCCTTGAGAGATTGGAGTAGGTGAGACAGGGGAGTAGACAGTCAGTATAAACACTTTCCTACAAACATGATAAAGATATCAAAACACTCGTTTATTTGTAAGTATGTTGCACTTGCCTATAGATGTACTTATAGTGCAGACCAGGTAACCATGCACTTGGCCTTGTGAGATTGGAGTAGGTGAGACGGGGGAGTAGTGGGTCAGTATAAACACTTTCCTACAAACATGATAAGGATATCAAAACACTCATACATTTGTTAGTACGTTGCACTTGCCTATAGTAGCACTTATAGTGCAAACCAGGTAACCATGCACTTGGCCTTGTGAGATTGGTGTAGGTGAGACAGGGGAGTAGACAGTCAGTATAAACACTTTCCTACAAACATGATAAAGATATCAAAACACTCGTACATTTGTTAATACGTTGCACTTGCCTATAGTACCACTTATAGTGCAGACCAGGTAACCATGCACTTTGCCTTGTGAGATTGGAGTAGGTGAGACGGGGGAGTAGACAGTCAGTATAAACACTTTCCTACAAACATGATAAAGATATCAAAACACTCGTACATTTGTTAGTACGTTGCACTTGCCTATAGTAGCACTTATAGTGCAGACCAGGTAACCATGCACTTGGCCTTGTGAGATTGGAGTAGGTGAGACAGGGGAGTAGTGGGTCAGTATAAACACTTTCCTACAAACATGATAATGATATCAAAACACTCGTACATTTGTTAGTACGTTGCACTTGCCTATAGTAGCACTTATAGTGCAGACCAGGTAACCATGCATTTGGCCTTGTGAGATTGGAGTAGGTGAGACAGGGGAGTAGACAGTCAGTATAAACACTTTCCTACAAACATGATAAAGATATCAAAACACTCGTACATTTGTTAGTATGTTGCACTTGCCTATAGTAGCACTTATAGTGCAGACCAGGTAACCATGCACTTGGCCTTGAGAGATTGGAGTAGGTGAGACAGGGGAGTAGACAGTCAGTATAAACACTTTCCTACAAACATGATAAAGATATCAAAACACTCGTACATTTGTTAGTACGTTGCACTTGCCTGTAGTAGCACTTATAGTGCAGACCAGGTAACCATGCACTTTGCCTTGTGAGATTGGAGTAGGTGAGACGGGGGAGTAGACAGTCAGTATAAACACTTTCCTACAAACATGATAAAGATATCAAAACACTCGTACATTTGTTAGTATGTTGCACTTGCCTATAGTTGCACTTATAGTGCAGACCAGGTAACCATGCACTTGGCCTTGTGAGATTGGAGTAGGTGAGACAGGGGAGTAGACAGTCAGTATAAACACTTTCCTACAAACATGATAAAGATATCAAAACACTCGTACATTTGTTAGTACGTTGCACTTGCCTGTAGTAGCACTTATAGTGCAGACCAGGTAACCATGCACTTTGCCTTGTGAGATTGGAGTAGGTGAGACGGGGGAGTAGACAGTCAGTATAAACACTTTCCTACAAACATGAAAAAGATATCAAAACACTCGTACATTTGTTAGTATGTTGCACTTGCCTATAGTAGCACTTATAGTGCAGACCAGGTAACCATGCACTTGGCCTTGTGAGATTGGAGTAGGTGAGACAGGGGAGTCGACAGTCAGTATAAACACTTTCCTACAAACATGATAAAGATATCAAAACACTCGTACATTTGTTAGTATGTTGCACTTGCCTATAGTAGCACTTATAGTGCAGACCAGGTAACCATGCACTTGGCCTTGAGAGATTGGAGTAGGTGAGACAGGGGAGTAGACAGTCAGTATAAACACTTTCCTACAAACATGATAAAGATATCAAAACACTCGTACATTTGTTAGGACGTTGCACTTGCCTGTAGTAGCACTTATAGTGCAGACCAGGTAACCATGCACTTTGCCTTGTGAGATTGGAGTAGGTGAGACGGGGGAGTAGACAGTCAGTATAAACACTTTCCTACAAACATGATAAAGATATCAAAACACTCGTACATTTGTTACTATGTTGCACTTGCCTATAGTAGCACTTATAGTGCAGACCAGGTAACCATGCACTTGGCCTTGAGAGATTGGAGTAGGTGAGACAGGGGAGTAGAAAGTCAGTATAAACACTTTCCTACAAACATGATAAAGATATCAAAACACTCATAAATATGTTAGTATGTTGCACTTGCCTATAGTAGCACTTATAGTGCATACCAGATAACCATGCACTTTGCCTTGTGAGATTGGAGTAGGTGAGACAGGGGACTAGACAGTCAGTATAAACACTTTCCTACAAACATGATAAAGATATCAAAACACTCGTACATTTGTTAGTATGTTGCACTTGCCTATTGTAGCACTTATAGTGCAGACCAGGTAACCATGCACTTTGCCTTGAGAGATTGGAGTAGGTGAGACAGGGGACTAGACAGTCAGTATAAACACTTTCCTACAAACATGATAAAGATATCAAAACACTCGTACATTTGTTAGTATGTTGCACTTGCCTATAGTAGCACTTATAGTGCATACCAGATAACCATGCACTTTGCCTTGTGAGATTGGAGTAGGTGAGACAGGGGACTAGACAGTCAGTATAAACACTTTCCTACAAACATGATAAAGATATCAAAACACTCGTACATTTGTTAGTATGTTGCACTTGCCTATAGTAGCACTTATAGTGCAGACCAGGTAACCATGCACTTGGCCTTGTGAGATTGGAGTAGGTGAGACAGGGGAGTAGACAGTCAGTATAAACACTTTCCTACAAACATGATAAAGATATCAAACACTCGTACATTTGTTAGTATGTTGCACTTGCCTATAGTAGCACTTATAGTGCAGACCAGGTAACCATGCACTTGGCCTTGTGAGATTGGAGTAGGTGAGACAGGGGAGTAGACAGTCAGTATAAACACTTTCCTACAAACATGATAAAGATATCAAAACACTCATAAATATGTTAGTATGTTGCACTTGCCTATAGTAGCACTTATAGTGCATACCAGATAACCATGCACTTGGCCTTGTGAGATTGGAGTAGGTGAGACAGGGGAGTAGACAGTCAGTATAAACACTTTCCTACAAACATGATAAAGATATCAAAACACTCGTACATTTGTTAGTACGTTGCACTTGCCTGTAGTAGCACTTATAGTGCAGACCAGATAACCATGCACTTGGCCTTGTGAGATTGGAGTAGGTGAGACAGGGGAGTAGACAGTCAGTATAAACACTTTCCTACAAACATGATAAAGATATCAAAACACTCATAAATATGTTAGTATGTTGCACTTGCCTATAGTAGCACTTATAGTGCATACCAGATAACCATGCACTTGGCCTTGTGAGATTGGAGTAGGTGAGACAGGGGAGTAGACAGTCAGTATAAACACTTTCCTACAAACATGATAAAGATATCAAACACTCGTACATTTGTTAGTATGTTGCACTTGCCTGTAGTAGCACTTATAGTGCAGACCAGATAACCATGCACTTGGCCTTGTGAGATTGGAGTAGGTGAGACAGGGGAGTAGACAGTCAGTATAAACACTTTCCTACAAACATGATAAAGATATCAAAACACTCGTACATTTGTTAGTATGTTGCACTTGCCTATAGTAGCACTTATAGTGCATACCAGATAACCATGCACTTGGCCTTGTGAGATTGGAGTAGGTGAGACAGGGGAGTAGACAGTCAGTATAAACACTTTCCTACAAACATGATAAAGATATCAAAACACTCGAACATTTGTTAGTATGTTGCACTTGCCTATAGTAGCACTTATAGTGCATACCAGATAACCATGCACTTGGCCTTGTGAGATTGGAGTAGGTGAGACAGGGGAGTAGACAGTCAGTATAAACACTTTCCTACAAACATGATAAAGATATCAAAACACTCGTACATTTGTTAGTATGTTGCACTTGCCTATAGTAGCACTTATAGTGCATACCAGATAACCATGCACTTGGCCTTGTGAGATTGGAGTAGGTGAGACAGGGGAGTAGACAGTCAGTATAAACACTTTCCTACAAACATGATAAAGATATCAAAACACTCGAACATTTGTTAGTATGTTGCACTTGCCTATAGTAGTACTTATAGTGCAGACCAGGTAATCATGCACTTGGCCTTGTGAGATTGGAGTAGGTGAGACGGGGGAGTAGACAGTATAAACACTTTCCTACAAACATGATAAGGATATCAAAACACTCGTACATTTGTTAGTATGTTGCACTTGCCTATAGTAGCACTTATAGTGCAGACCAGGTAACCATGCACTTGGCCTTGTGAGATTGGAGTAGGTGAGACAGGGGAGTAGACAGTCAGTATAAACACTTTCCTACAAACATGATAAAGATATCAAAACACTCGTACATTTGTTAGTATGTTGCACTTGCCTATAGTAGCACTTATAGTGCAGACCAGGTAACCATGCACTTGGCCTTGAGAGATTGGAGTAGGTGAGACAGGGGAGTAGACAGTCAGTATAAACACTTTCCTACAAACATGATAAAGATATCAAAACACTCGTACATTTGTTAGTACGTTGCACTTGCCTGTAGTAGCACTTATAGTGCAGACCAGGTAACCATGCACTTTGCCTTGTGAGATTGGAGTAGGTGAGACGGGGGAGTAGACAGTCAGTATAAACACTTTCCTACAAACATGATAAAGATATCAAAACACTCGTACATTTGTTAGTATGTTGCACTTGCCTATAGTAGCACTTATAGTGCAGACCAGGTAACCATGCACTTGGCCTTGTGAGATTGGAGTAGGTGAGACAGGGGAGTAGACAGTCAGTATAAACACTTTCCTACAAACATGATAAAGATATCAAAACACTCGTACATTTGTTAGTATGTTGCACTTGCCTATAGTAGCACTTATAGTGCAGACCAGGTAACCATGCACTTGGCCTTGAGAGATTGGAGTAGGTGAGACAGGGGAGTAGACAGTCAGTATAAACACTTTCCTACAAACATGATAAAGATATCAAAACACTCGTACATTTGTTAGGACGTTGCACTTGCCTGTAGTAGCACTTATAGTGCAGACCAGGTAACCATGCACTTTGCCTTGTGAGATTGGAGTAGGTGAGACGGGGGAGTAGACAGTCAGTATAAACACTTTCCTACAAACATGATAAAGATATCAAAACACTCGTACATTTGTTACTATGTTGCACTTGCCTATAGTAGCACTTATAGTGCAGACCAGGTAACCATGCACTTGGCCTTGAGAGATTGGAGTAGGTGAGACAGGGGAGTAGAAAGTCAGTATAAACACTTTCCTACAAACATGATAAAGATATCAAAACACTCATAAATATGTTAGTATGTTGCACTTGCCTATAGTAGCACTTATAGTGCATACCAGATAACCATGCACTTTGCCTTGTGAGATTGGAGTAGGTGAGACAGGGGACTAGACAGTCAGTATAAACACTTTCCTACAAACATGATAAAGATATCAAAACACTCGTACATTTGTTAGTATGTTGCACTTGCCTATTGTAGCACTTATAGTGCAGACCAGGTAACCATGCACTTTGCCTTGAGAGATTGGAGTAGGTGAGACAGGGGACTAGACAGTCAGTATAAACACTTTCCTACAAACATGATAAAGATATCAAAACACTCGTACATTTGTTAGTATGTTGCACTTGCCTATAGTAGCACTTATAGTGCATACCAGATAACCATGCACTTTGCCTTGTGAGATTGGAGTAGGTGAGACAGGGGACTAGACAGTCAGTATAAACACTTTCCTACAAACATGATAAAGATATCAAAACACTCGTACATTTGTTAGTATGTTGCACTTGCCTATAGTAGCACTTATAGTGCAGACCAGGTAACCATGCACTTGGCCTTGTGAGATTGGAGTAGGTGAGACAGGGGAGTAGACAGTCAGTATAAACACTTTCCTACAAACATGATAAAGATATCAAACACTCGTACATTTGTTAGTATGTTGCACTTGCCTATAGTAGCACTTATAGTGCAGACCAGGTAACCATGCACTTGGCCTTGTGAGATTGGAGTAGGTGAGACAGGGGAGTAGACAGTCAGTATAAACACTTTCCTACAAACATGATAAAGATATCAAAACACTCATAAATATGTTAGTATGTTGCACTTGCCTATAGTAGCACTTATAGTGCATACCAGATAACCATGCACTTGGCCTTGTGAGATTGGAGTAGGTGAGACAGGGGAGTAGACAGTCAGTATAAACACTTTCCTACAAACATGATAAAGATATCAAAACACTCATAAATATGTAAGTATGTTGCACTTGCCTATAGTAGCACTTATAGTGCAGACCAGGTAACCATGCACTTGGCCTTGTGAGATTGGAGTAGGTGAGACGGGGGAGTAGACAGTCAGTATAAACACTTTCCTACAAACATGATAAAGATATCAAAACACTCGTACATTTGTTAGTATGTTGCACTTGCCTATAGTAGCACTTATAGTGCATACCAGATAACCATGCACTTTGCCTTGTGAGATTGGAGTAGGTGAGACAGGGGACTAGACAGTCAGTATAAACACTTTCCTACAAACATGATAAAGATATCAAAACACTCGTACATTTGTTAGTATGTTGCACTTGCCTATAGTAGCACTTATAGTGCATACCAGATAACCATGCACTTGGCCTTGTGAGATTGGAGTAGGTGAGACAGGGGAGTAGACAGTCAGTATAAACACTTTCCTACAAACATGATAAAGATATCAAAACACTCGTACATTTGTTAGTATGTTGCACTTGCCTATAGTAGCACTTATAGTGCAGACCAGGTAACCATGCACTTGGCCTTGTGAGATTGGAGTAGGTGAGACAGGGGAGTAGACAGTCAGTATAAACACTTTCCTACAAACATGATAAAGACATCAAAACACTCGTACATTTGTTAGTATGTTGCACTTGCCTATAGTAGCACTTATAGTGCATACCAGATAACCATGCACTTGGCCTTGTGAGATTGGAGTAGGTGAGACAGGGGAGTAGACAGTCAGTATAAACACTTTCCTACAAACATGATAAAGATATCAAAACACTCGTACATTTGTTAGTATGTTGCACTTGCCTATAGTAGCACTTATAGTGCATACCAGATAACCATGCACTTGGCCTTGTGAGATTGGAGTAGGTGAGACAGGGGAGTAGACAGTCAGTATAAACACTTTCCTACAAACATGATAAAGACATCAAAACACTCGTACATTTGTTAGTATGTTGCACTTGCCTATAGTAGCACTTATAGTGCATACCAGATAACCATGCACTTGGCCTTGTGAGATTGGAGTAGGTGAGACAGGGGAGTAGACAGTCAGTATAAACACTTTCCTACAAACATGATAAAGATATCAAAACACTCGTACATTTGTTAGTATGTTGCACTTGCCTATAGTAGCACTTATAGTGCATACCAGATAACCATGCACTTGGCCTTGTGAGATTGGAGTAGGTGAGACAGGGGAGTAGACAGTCAGTATAAACACTTTCCTACAAACATGATAAAGATATCAAAACACTCGTACATTTGTTAGTATGTTGCACTTGCCTATAGTAGCACTTATAGTGCATACCAGATAACCATGCACTTGGCCTTGTGAGATTGGAGTAGGTGAGACAGGGGAGTAGACAGTCAGTATAAACACTTTCCTACAAACATGATAAAGATATCAAAACACTCGAACATTTGTTAGTATGTTGCACTTGCCTATAGTAGCACTTATAGTGCAGACCAGGTAACCATGCACTTGGCCTTGTGAGATTGGAGTAGGTGAGACAGGGGAGTAGACAGTCAGTATAAACACTTTCCTACAAACATGATAAAGATATCAAAACACTCGTACATTTGTTAGTATGTTGCACTTGCCTATAGTAGCACTTATAGTGCATACCAGATAACCATGCACTTGGCCTTGTGAGATTGGAGTAGGTGAGACAGGGGAGTAGACAGTCAGTATAAACACTTTCCTACAAACATGATAAAGATATCAAAACACTCGAACATTTGTTAGTATGTTGCACTTGCCTATAATAGTACTTATAGTGCAGACCAGGTAATCATGCACTTGGCCTTGTGAGATTGGAGTAGGTGAGACAGGGGAGTAGACAGTCAATATAAACACTTTCCTACAAACATGATAAAGATATCAAAACACTCGAACATTTGTTAGTATGTTGCACTTGCCTATAATAGTACTTATAGTGCAGACCAGGTAATCATGCACTTGGCCTTGTGAGATTGGAGTAGGTGAGACAGGGGAGTAGACAGTCAATATAAACACTTTCCTACAAACATGATAAAGATATCAAAACACTCGAACATTTGTTAGTATGTTGCACTTGCCTATAATAGTACTTATAGTGCATACCAGATAACCATGCACTTGGCCTTGTGAGATTGGAGTAGGTGAGACAGGGGAGTAGACAGTCAGTATAAACACTTTCCTACAAACATGATAAAGATATCAAAACACTCGAACATTTGTTAGTATGTTGCACTTGCCTATAGTAGCACTTATAGTGCATACCAGATAACCATGCACTTGGCCTTGTGAGATTGGAGTAGGTGAGACAGGGGAGTAGACAGTCAGTATAAACACTTTCCTACAAACATGATAAAGATATCAAAACACTCGAACATTTGTTAGTATGTTGCACTTGCCTATAATAGTACTTATAGTGCAGACCAGGTAATCATGCACTTGGCCTTGTGAGATTGGAGTAGGTGAGACAGGGGAGTAGACAGTCAATATAAACACTTTCCTACAAACATGATAAAGATATCAAAACACTCGAACATTTGTTAGTATGTTGCACTTGCCTATAATAGTACTTATAGTGCAGACCAGGTAATCATGCACTTGGCCTTGTGAGATTGGAGTAGGTGAGACAGGGGAGTAGACAGTCAATATAAACACTTTCCTACAAACATGATAAAGATATCAAAACACTCGAACATTTGTTAGTATGTTGCACTTGCCTATAATAGTACTTATAGTGCAGACCAGGTAATCATGCACTTGGCCTTGTGAGATTGGAGTAGGTGAGACAGGGGAGTAGACAGTCAGTATAAACACTTTCCTACAAACATGATAAAGATATCAAAACACTCGTACATTTGTTAGTATGTTGCACTTGCCTATAGTAGCACTTATAGTGCAGACCAGGTAACCATGCACTTGGCCTTGTGAGATTGGAGTAGGTGAGACAGGGGAGTAGACAGTCAGTATAAACACTTTCCTACAAACATGATAAAGATATCAAAACACTCGTACATTTGTTACTATGTTGCACTTGCCTATAGTAGCACTTATAGTGCAGACCAGGTAACCATGCACTTGGCCTTGTGAGATTGGAGTAGGTGAGACAGGGGAGTAGACAGTCAGTATAAACACTTTCCTACAAACATGATAAAGATATCAAAACACTCGTACATTTGTTAGTATGTTGCACTTGCCTATAGTAGCACTTATAGTGCATACCAGATAACCATGCACTTGGCCTTGTGAGATTGGAGTAGGTGAGACAGGGGAGTAGACAGTCAGTATAAACACTTTCCTACAAACATGATAAAGATATCAAAACACTCGTACATTTGTTAGTATGTTGCACTTGCCTATAGTAGCACTTATAGTGCAAACCAGGTAACCATGCACTTGGCCTTGTGAGATTGGAGTAGGTGAGACAGGGGACTAGACAGTCAGTATAAACACTTTCCTACAAACATGATAAAGATATCAAAACACTCGAACATTTGTTAGTATGTTGCACTTGCCTATAATAGTACTTATAGTGCAGACCAGGTAATCATGCACTTGGCCTTGAGAGATTGGAGTAGGTGAGACGGGGGAGTAGACAGTATAAACACTTTCCTACAAACATGATAAGGATATCAAAACACTCGTACATTTGTTAGTATGTTGCACTTGCCTATAGTAGCACTTATAGTGCAGACCAGGTAACCATGCACTTGGCCTTGTGAGATTGGAGTAGGTGAGACAGGGGAGTAGACAGTCAGTATAAACACTTTCCTACAAACATGATAAAGATATCAAAACACTCGTACATTTGTTAGTATGTTGCACTTGCCTATAGTAGCACTTATAGTGCAGACCAGGTAACCATGCACTTGGCCTTGTGAGATTGGAGTAGGTGAGACGGGGGAGTAGACAGTCAGTATAAACACTTTCCTACAAACATGATAAAGATATCAAAACACTCGTACATTTGTTAGTATGTTGCACTTGCCTGTAGTAGCACTTATAGTGCAGACCAGGTAACCAAGCACTTTGCCTTGTGAGATTGGAGTAGGTGAGACAGGGGACTAGACAGTCAGTATAAACACTTTCCTACAAACATGATAAAGATATCAAAACACTCGTACATTTGTTAGTATGTTGCACTTGCCTATAGTAGCACTTATAGTGCAGACCAGGTAACCATGCACTTTGCCTTGAGAGATTGGAGTAGGTGAGACAGGGGAGTAGACACTCAGTATAAACACTTTCCTACAAACATGATAAAGATATCAAAACACTCGTACATTTGTTAGTACGTTGCACTTGCCTATAGTAGCACTTATAGTGCAGACCAGGTAACCATGCACTTGGCCTTGTGAGATTGGAGTAGGTGAGACAGGGGAGTAGACAGTCAGTATAAATACTTTCCTACAAACATGATAAAGATATTAAAACACTCGTACATTTGTTAGTACGTTGCACTTGCCTGTAGTAGCACTTATAGTGCAGACCAGGTAACCATGCACTTGGTTTTGAGAGATTGGAGTAGGTGAGACGGGGGAGTAGACAGTCAGTATAAACACTTTCCTACAAACATGATAAAGATATCAAAACACTCGTACATTTGTTAGTACGTTGCACTTGCCCATAGTAGCACTTATAGTGCAGACCAGGTAACCATGCACTTGGTTTTGAGAGATTGGAGTAGGTGAGACGGGGGAGTAGACAGTCAGTATAAACACTTTCCTACAAACATGATAAAGATATCAAAACACTCGTACATTTGTTAATACGTTGCACTTGCCTATAGTACCACTTATAGTGCAGACCAGGTAACCATGCACTTTGCCTTGTGAGATTGGAGTAGGTGAGACAGGGCAGTAGACAGTCAGTATAAACACTTTCCTACAAACATGATAAAGATATCAAAACACTCGTACATTTGTTAGTACGTTGCACTTGCCTATAGTAGCACTTATAGTGCAGACCAGGTAACCATGCACTTGGCCTTGTGAGATTGGAGTAGGTGAGACAGGGGAGTAGTGGGTCAGTATAAACACTTTCCTACAAACATGATAATGATATCAAAACACTCGTACATTTGTTAGTACGTTGCACTTGCCTATAGTAGCACTTATAGTGCAGACCAGGTAACCATGCATTTGGCCTTGTGAGATTGGAGTAGGTGAGACAGGGGAGTAGACAGTCAGTATAAACACTTTCCTACAAACATGATAAAGATATCAAAACACTCGTACATTTGTTAGTACGTTGCACTTGCCTATAGTAGCATTTATAGTGCAGACCAGGTAACCATGCACTTGGCCTTGTGAGATTGGAGTAGGTGAGACAGGGGAGTAGACAGTCAGTATAAATACTTTCCTACAAACATGATAAAGATATCAAAACACTCGTACATTTGTTAGTACGTTGCACTTGCCTGTAGTAGCACTTATAGTGCAGACCAGGTAACCATGCACTTGGTTTTGAGAGATTGGAGTAGGTGAGACGGGGGAGTAGACAGTCAGTATAAACACGTTCCTACAAACATGATAAAGATATCAAAACACTCGTACATTTGTTAGTACGTTGCACTTGCCCATAGTAGCACTTATAGTGCAGACCAGGTAACCATGCACTTGGTTTTGAGAGATTGGAGTAGGTGAGACGGGGGAGTAGACAGTCAGTATAAACACTTTCCTACAAACATGATAAAGATATCAAAACACTCGTACATTTGTTAATACGTTGCACTTGCCTATAGTACCACTTATAGTGCAGACCAGGTAACCATGCACTTTGCCTTGTGAGATTGGAGTAGGTGAGACAGGGCAGTGGACAGTCAGTATAAACACTTTCCTACAAACATGATAAAGATATCAAAACACTCGTACATTTGTTAGTACGTTGCACTTGCCTATAGTAGCACTTATAGTGCAGACCAGGTAACCATGCACTTGGCCTTGTGAGATTGGAGTAGGTGAGACAGGGGAGTAGTGGGTCAGTATAAACACTTTCCTACAAACATGATAATGATATCAAAACACTCGTACATTTGTTAGTACGTTGCACTTGCCTATAGTAGCACTTATAGTGCAGACCAGGTAACCACGCATTTGGCCTTGTGAGATTGGAGTAGGTGAGACAGGGGAGTAGACAGTCAGTATAAACACTTTCCTACAAACACGATAAAGATATCAAAACACTCGTACATTTGTTAGTACGTTGCACTTGCCTATAGTAGCATTTATAGTGCAGACCAGGTAACCATGCACTTGGCCTTGTGAGATTGGAGTAGGTGAGACAGGGGAGTAGACAGTCAGTATAAACACTTTCCTACAAACATGATAAAGATATCAAACACTCGTACATTTGTTAGTATGTTGCACTTGCCTATAGTAGCACTTATAGTGCAGACCAGGTAACCATGCACTTGGCCTTGTGAGATTGGAGTAGGTGAGACGGGGGAGTAGTGGGTCAGTATAAACACTTTCCTACAAACATGATAAAGATATCAAAACACTCGTACATTTGTTAGTATGTTGCACTTGCCTATAGTAGCACTTATAGTGCAGACCAGGTAACCATGCACTTGGCCTTGAGAGATTGGAGTAGGTGAGACGGGGGAGTAGACAGTCAGTATAAACACTTTCCTACAAACATGATAAAGATATCAAAACACTCATACATTTGTTAGTATGTTGCACTTGCCTATAGATGTACGTATACTGCAGACCAGGTAACCATGCACTTGGCCTTGAGAGATTGGAGTAGGTGAGACAGGGGAGTAGACAGTCAGTATAAACACTTTCCTACAAACATGATAAAGATATCAAAACACTCGTTTATTTGTAAGTATGTTGCACTTGCCTATAGATGTACTTATAGTGCAGACCAGGTAACCATGCACTTGGCCTTGTGAGATTGGAGTAGGTGAGACGGGGGAGTAGTGGGTCAGTATAAACACTTTCCTACAAACATGATAAGGATATCAAAACACTCATACATTTGTTAGTACGTTGCACTTGCCTATAGTAGCACTTATAGTGCAAACCAGGTAACCATGCACTTGGCCTTGTGAGATTGGTGTGGGTGAGACAGGGGAGTAGACAGTCAGTATAAACACTTTCCTACAAACATGATAAAGATATCAAAACACTCGTACATTTGTTAGTATGTTGCACTTGCCTATAGATGTACGTATACTGCAGACCAGGTAACCATGCACTTGGCCTTGAGAGATTGGAGTAGGTGAGACAGGGGAGTAGACAGTCAGTATAAACACTTTCCTACAAACATGATAAAGATATCAAAACACTCGTTTATTTGTAAGTATGTTGCACTTGCCTATAGATGTACTTATAGTGCAGACCAGGTAACCATGCACTTGGCCTTGTGAGATTGGAGTAGGTGAGACGGGGGAGTAGTGGGTCAGTATAAACACTTTCCTACAAACATGATAAGGATATCAAAACACTCATACATTTGTTAGTACGTTGCACTTGCCTATAGTAGCACTTATAGTGCAAACCAGGTAACCATGCACTTGGCCTTGTGAGATTGGTGTGGGTGAGACAGGGGAGTAGACAGTCAGTATAAACACTTTCCTACAAACATGATAAAGATATCAAAACACTCGTACATTTGTTAATACGTTGCACTTGCCTATAGTACCACTTATAGTGCAGACCAGGTAACCATGCACTTTGCCTTGTGAGATTGGAGTAGGTGAGACGGGGGAGTAGACAGTCAGTATAAACACTTTCCTACAAACATGATAAAGATATCAAAACACTCGTACATTTGTTAGTACGTTGCACTTGCCTATAGTAGCACTTATAGTGCAGACCAGGTAACCATGCACTTGGCCTTGTGAGATTGGAGTAGGTGAGACAGGGGAGTAGTGGGTCAGTATAAACACTTTCCTACAAACATGATAATGATATCAAAACACTCGTACATTTGTTAGTACGTTGCACTTGCCTATAGTAGCACTTATAGTGCAGACCAGGTAACCATGCATTTGGCCTTGTGAGATTGGAGTAGGTGAGACAGGGGAGTAGACAGTCAGTATAAACACTTTCCTACAAACATGATAAAGATATCAAAACACTCGTACATTTGTTAGTACGTTGCACTTGCCTATAGTAGCATTTATAGTGCAGACCAGGTAACCATGCACTTGGCCTTGTGAGATTGGAGTAGGTGAGACAGGGGAGTAGACAGTCAGTATAAACACTTTCCTACAAACATGATAAAGATATCAAACACTCGTACATTTGTTAGTATGTTGCACTTGCCTATAGTAGCACTTATAGTGCAGACCAGGTAACCATGCACTTGGCCTTGTGAGATTGGAGTAGGTGAGACAGGGGAGTAGACAGTCAGTATAAACACTTTCCTACAAACATGATAAAGATATCAAACACTCGTACATTTGTTAGTATGTTGCACTTGCCTATAGTAGCACTTATAGTGCAGACCAGGTAACCATGCACTTGGCCTTGTGAGATTGGAGTAGGTGAGACAGGGGAGTAGACAGTCAGTATAAACACTTTCCTACAAACATGATAAAGATATCAAACACTCGTACATTTGTTAGTATGTTGCACTTGCCTATAGTAGCACTTATAGTGCAGACCAGGTAACCATGCACTTGGCCTTGTGAGATTGGAGTAGGTGAGACAGGGGAGTAGACAGTCAGTATAAACACTTTCCTACAAACATGATAAAGATATCAAAACACTCATACATTTGTTAGTATGTTGCACTTGCCTATAGTAGCACTTATAGTGCAGACCAGGTAACCATGCACTTGGTTTTGAGAGATTGGAGTAGGTGAGACGGGGAGTAGACAGTCAGTATAAACACTTTCCTACAAACATGATAAAGATATCAAAACACTCGTACATTTGTTAATACGTTGCACTTGCCTATAGTACCACTTATAGTGCAGACCAGGTAACCATGCACTTTGCCTTGTGAGATTGGAGTAGGTGAGACAGGGCAGTGGACAGTCAGTATAAACACTTTCCTACAAACATGATAAAGACATCAAAACACTCGTACATTTGTTAGTACGTTGCACTTGCCTATAGTAGCACTTATAGTGCAGACCAGGTAACCATGCACTTGGCCTTGTGAGATTGGAGTAGGTGAGACAGGGGAGTAGTGGGTCAGTATAAACACTTTCCTACAAACATGATAATGATATCAAAATACTCGTACATTTGTTAGTACGTTGCACTTGCCTATAGTAGCACTTATAGTGCAGACCAGGTAACCATGCATTTGGCCTTGTGAGATTGGAGTAGGTGAGACAGGGGAGTAGACAGTCAGTATAAACACTTTCCTACAAACATGATAAAGATATCAAAACACTCGAACATTTGTTAGTATGTTGCACTTGCCTATAGTAGCACTTATAGTGCAGACCAGGTAATCATGCACTTGGCCTTGTGAGATTGGAGTAGGTGAGACGGGGGAGTAGACAGTCAGTATAAACACTTTCCTACAAACATGATAAAGATATCAAAACACTCGTACATTTGTTAGTATGTTGCACTTGCCTGTAGTAGCACTTATAGTGCAGACCAGGTAACCAAGCACTTTGCCTTGTGAGATTGGAGTAGGTGAGACAGGGGAGTAGACAGTCAGTATAAACACTTTCCTACAAACATGATAAAGATATCAAAACACTCGTACATTTGTTAGTATGTTGCACTTGCCTATAGTAGTACTTATAGTGCAGACCAGGTAATCATGCACTTTGCCTTGAGAGATTGGAGTAGGTGAGACAGGGGAGTAGACACTCAGTATAAACACTTTCCTACAAACATGATAAAGATATCAAAACACTCGTACATTTGTTAGTATGTTGCACTTGCCTATAGTAGTACTTATAGTGCAGACCAGGTAATCATGCACTTGGCCTTGTGAGATTGGAGTAGGTGAGACAGGGGAGTAGACAGTCAGTATAAACACTTTCCTACAAACATGATAAAGATATCAAAACACTCGTACATTTGTTAGTATGTTGCACTTGCCTATAGTAGCACTTATAGTGCAGACCAGGTAACCATGCACTTTGCCTTGAGAGATTGGAGTAGGTGAGACAGGGGAGTAGACACTCAGTATAAACACTTTCCTACAAACATGATAAAGATATCAAAACACTCGTACATTTGTTAGTACGTTGCACTTGCCTATAGTAGCACTTATAGTGCAGACCAGGTAACCATGCACTTGGCCTTGTGAGATTGGAGTAGGTGAGACAGGGGAGTAGACAGTCAGTATAAATACTTTCCTACAAACATGATAAAGATATTAAAACACTCGTACATTTGTTAGTACGTTGCACTTGCCTGTAGTAGCACTTATAGTGCAGACCAGGTAACCATGCACTTGGTTTTGAGAGATTGGAGTAGGTGAGACGGGGGAGTAGACAGTCAGTATAAACACTTTCCTACAAACATGATAAAGATATCAAAACACTCGTACATTTGTTAGTACGTTGCACTTGCCCATAGTAGCACTTATAGTGCAGACCAGGTAACCATGCACTTGGTTTTGAGAGATTGGAGTAGGTGAGACGGGGGAGTAGACAGTCAGTATAAACACTTTCCTACAAACATGATAAAGATATCAAAACACTCGTACATTTGTTAATACGTTGCACTTGCCTATAGTACCACTTATAGTGCAGACCAGGTAACCATGCACTTTGCCTTGTGAGATTGGAGTAGGTGAGACAGGGCAGTAGACAGTCAGTATAAACACTTTCCTACAAACATGATAAAGATATCAAAACACTCGTACATTTGTTAGTACGTTGCACTTGCCTATAGTAGCACTTATAGTGCAGACCAGGTAACCATGCACTTGGCCTTGTGAGATTGGAGTAGGTGAGACAGGGGAGTAGTGGGTCAGTATAAACACTTTCCTACAAACATGATAATGATATCAAAACACTCGTACATTTGTTAGTACGTTGCACTTGCCTATAGTAGCACTTATAGTGCAGACCAGGTAACCATGCATTTGGCCTTGTGAGATTGGAGTAGGTGAGACAGGGGAGTAGACAGTCAGTATAAACACTTTCCTACAAACATGATAAAGATATCAAAACACTCGTACATTTGTTAGTACGTTGCACTTGCCTATAGTAGCATTTATAGTGCAGACCAGGTAACCATGCACTTGGCCTTGTGAGATTGGAGTAGGTGAGACAGGGGAGTAGACAGTCAGTATAAATACTTTCCTACAAACATGATAAAGATATCAAAACACTCGTACATTTGTTAGTACGTTGCACTTGCCTGTAGTAGCACTTATAGTGCAGACCAGGTAACCATGCACTTGGTTTTGAGAGATTGGAGTAGGTGAGACGGGGGAGTAGACAGTCAGTATAAACACTTTCCTACAAACATGATAAAGATATCAAAACACTCGTACATTTGTTAGTACGTTGCACTTGCCCATAGTAGCACTTATAGTGCAGACCAGGTAACCATGCACTTGGTTTTGAGAGATTGGAGTAGGTGAGACGGGGGAGTAGACAGTCAGTATAAACACTTTCCTACAAACATGATAAAGATATCAAAACACTCGTACATTTGTTAATACGTTGCACTTGCCTATAGTACCACTTATAGTGCAGACCAGGTAACCATGCACTTTGCCTTGTGAGATTGGAGTAGGTGAGACAGGGCAGTGGACAGTCAGTATAAACACTTTCCTACAAACATGATAAAGATATCAAAACACTCGTACATTTGTTAGTACGTTGCACTTGCCTATAGTAGCACTTATAGTGCAGACCAGGTAACCATGCACTTGGCCTTGTGAGATTGGACTAGGTGAGACAGGGGAGTAGTGGGTCAGTATAAACACTTTCCTACAAACATGATAATGATATCAAAACACTCGTACATTTGTTAGTACGTTGCACTTGCCTATAGTAGCACTTATAGTGCAGACCAGGTAACCACGCATTTGGCCTTGTGAGATTGGAGTAGGTGAGACAGGGGAGTAGACAGTCAGTATAAACACTTTCCTACAAACACGATAAAGATATCAAAACACTCGTACATTTGTTAGTACGTTGCACTTGCCTATAGTAGCATTTATAGTGCAGACCAGGTAACCATGCACTTGGCCTTGTGAGATTGGAGTAGGTGAGACAGGGGAGTAGACAGTCAGTATAAACACTTTCCTACAAACATGATAAAGATATCAAACACTCGTACATTTGTTAGTATGTTGCACTTGCCTATAGTAGCACTTATAGTGCAGACCAGGTAACCATGCACTTGGCCTTGTGAGATTGGAGTAGGTGAGACGGGGGAGTAGTGGGTCAGTATAAACACTTTCCTACAAACATGATAAAGATATCAAAACACTCGTACATTTGTTAGTATGTTGCACTTGCCTATAGTAGCACTTATAGTGCAGACCAGGTAACCATGCACTTGGCCTTGAGAGATTGGAGTAGGTGAGACGGGGGAGTAGACAGTCAGTATAAACACTTTCCTACAAACATGATAAAGATATCAAAACACTCGTACATTTGTTAGTATGTTGCACTTGCCTATAGATGTACGTATACTGCAGACCAGGTAACCATGCACTTGGCCTTGAGAGATTGGAGTAGGTGAGACAGGGGAGTAGACAGTCAGTATAAACACTTTCCTACAAACATGATAAAGATATCAAAACACTCGTTTATTTGTAAGTATGTTGCACTTGCCTATAGATGTACTTATAGTGCAGACCAGGTAACCATGCACTTGGCCTTGTGAGATTGGAGTAGGTGAGACGGGGGAGTAGTGGGTCAGTATAAACACTTTCCTACAAACATGATAAGGATATCAAAACACTCATACATTTGTTAGTACGTTGCACTTGCCTATAGTAGCACTTATAGTGCAAACCAGGTAACCATGCACTTGGCCTTGTGAGATTGGTGTAGGTGAGACAGGGGAGTAGACAGTCAGTATAAACACTTTCCTACAAACATGATAAAGATATCAAAACACTCGTACATTTGTTAATACGTTGCACTTGCCTATAGTACCACTTATAGTGCAGACCAGGTAACCATGCACTTTGCCTTGTGAGATTGGAGTAGGTGAGACGGGGGAGTAGACAGTCAGTATAAACACTTTCCTACAAACATGATAAAGATATCAAAACACTCGTACATTTGTTAGTACGTTGCACTTGCCTGTAGTAGCACTAATAGTGCAGACCAGGTAACCATGCACTTGGTTTTGAGAGATTGGAGTAGGTGAGACGGGGGAGTAGACAGTCAGTATAAACACTTTCCTACAAACATGATAAAGATATCAAAACACTCGTACATTTGTTAGTACGTTGCACTTGCCCATAGTAGCACTTATAGTGCAGACCAGGTAACCATGCACTTGGTTTTGAGAGATTGGAGTAGGTGAGACGGGGGAGTAGACAGTCAGTATAAACACTTTCCTACAAACATGATAAAGATATCAAAACACTCGTACATTTGTTAATACGTTGCACTTGCCTATAGTACCACTTATAGTGCAGACCAGGTAACCATGCACTTTGCCTTGTGAGATTGGAGTAGGTGAGACAGGGCAGTAGACAGTCAGTATAAACACTTTCCTACAAACATGATAAAGATATCAAAACACTCGTACATTTGTTAGTACGTTGCACTTGCCTATAGTAGCACTTATAGTGCAGACCAGGTAACCATGCACTTGGCCTTGTGAGATTGGAGTAGGTGAGACAGGGGAGTAGTGGGTCAGTATAAACACTTTCCTACAAACATGATAATGATATCAAAACACTCGTACATTTGTTAGTACGTTGCACTTGCCTATAGTAGCACTTATAGTGCAGACCAGGTAACCATGCATTTGGCCTTGTGAGATTGGAGTAGGTGAGACAGGGGAGTAGACAGTCAGTATAAACACTTTCCTACAAACATGATAAAGATATCAAAACACTCGTACATTTGTTAGTACGTTGCACTTGCCTATAGTAGCATTTATAGTGCAGACCAGGTAACCATGCACTTGGCCTTGTGAGATTGGAGTAGGTGAGACAGGGGAGTAGACAGTCAGTATAAACACTTTCCTACAAACATGATAAAGATATCAAACACTCGTACATTTGTTAGTATGTTGCACTTGCCTATAGTAGCACTTATAGTGCAGACCAGGTAACCATGCACTTGGCCTTGTGAGATTGGAGTAGGTGAGACAGGGGAGTAGACAGTCAGTATAAAAACTTTCCTACAAACATGATAAAGATATCAAAACACTCGTACATTTGTTAGTATGTTGCACTTGCCTGTAGTAGCACTTATAGTGCAGACCAGGTAACCATGCACTTGGCCTTGAGAGATTGGAGTAGGTGAGACGGGGGAGTAGACAGTCAGTATAAACACTTTCCTACAAACATGATAAAGATATCAAAACACTCGTACATTTGTTAGTATGTTGCACTTGCCTATAGATGTACGTATACTGCAGACCAGGTAACCATGCACTTGGCCTTGAGAGATTGGAGTAGCTGAGACAGGGGAGTAGACAGTCAGTATAAACACTTTCCTACAAACATGATAAAGATATCAAAACACTCGTACATTTGTAAGTATGTTGCACTTGCCTATAGATGTACTTATAGTGCAGACCAGGTAACCATGCACTTGGCCTTGTGAGATTGGAGTAGGTGAGACGGGGGAGTAGTGGGTCAGTATAAACACTTTCCTACAAACATGATAAAGATATCAAAACACTCGTACATTTGTAAGTATGTTGCACTTGCCTATAGATGTACTTATAGTGCAGACCAGGTAACCATGCACTTGGCCTTGTGAGATTGGAGTAGGTGAGACGGGGGAGTAGTGGGTCAGTATAAACACTTTCCTACAAACATGATAAAGATATCAAAACACTCGTACATTTGTAAGTACGTTGCACTTGCCTATAGATGTACTTATAGTGCAGACCAGGTAACCATGCACTTGGCCTTGTGAGATTGGAGTAGGTGAGACGGGGGAGTAGTGGGTCAGTATAAACACTTTCCTACAAACATGATAAAGATATCAAAACACTCGTACATTTGTAAGTATGTTGCACTTGCCTATAGATGTACTTATAGTGCAGACCAGGTAACCATGCACTTGGCCTTGTGAGATTGGAGTAGGTGAGACGGGGGAGTAGTGGGTCAGTATAAACACTTTCCTACAAACATGATAAAGATATCAAAACACTCGTACATTTGTTAGTATGTTGCACTTGCCTATAGTAGCACTTATAGTGCAGACCAGGTAACCATGCACTTGGCCTTGAGAGATTGGAGTAGGTGAGACAGGGGAGTAGACAGTCAGTATAAACACTTTCCTACAAACATGATAAAGATATCAAAACACTCGTACATTTGTTAGTATGTTGCACTTGCCTATAGTAGCACTTATAGTGCAGACCAGGTAACCATGCACTTGGCCTTGAGAGATTGGAGTAGGTGAGACGGGGGAGTAGACAGTCAGTATAAACACTTTCCTACAAACATGATAAAGATATCAAAACACTCGTTTATTTGTAAGTATGTTGCACTTGCCTATAGATGTACTTATAGTGCAGACCAGGTAACCATGCACTTGGCCTTGTGAGATTGGAGTAGGTGAGACGGGGGAGTAGTGGGTCAGTATAAACACTTTCCTACAAACATGATAAGGATATCAAAACACTCATACATTTGTTAGTACGTTGCACTTGCCTATAGTAGCACTTATAGTGCAAACCAGGTAACCATGCACTTGGCCTTGTGAGATTGGAGTAGGTGAGACAGGGGAGTAGACAGTCAGTATAAACACTTTCCTACAAACATGATAAAGATATCAAAACACTCGTACATTTGTTAATACGTTGCACTTGCCTATAGTACCACTTTTAGTGCAGACCAGGTAACCATGCACTTTGCCTTGTGAGATTGGAGTAGGTGAGACAGGGCAGTAGACAGTCAGTATAAACACTTTCCTACAAACATGATAAAGATATCAAAACACTCGTACATTTGTTAGTACGTTGCACTTGCCTATAGTAGCACTTATAGTGCAGACCAGGTAACCATGCACTTGGCCTTGTGAGATTGGAATAGGTGAGACAGGGGAGTAGTGGGTCAGTATAAACACTTTCCTACAAACATGATAATGATATGAAAACACTCGTACATTTGTTTGTACGTTGCACTTGCCTATAGTAGCACTTATAGTGCAGACCAGGTAACCATGCATTTGGCCTTGTGAGATTGGAGTAGGTGAGACAGGGGAGTAGACAGTCAGTATAAACACTTTCCTACAAACATGATAAAGATATCAAAACACTCGTACATTTGTTAGTACGTTGCACTTGCCTATAGTAGCATTTATAGTGCAGACCAGGTAACCATGCACTTGGCCTTGTGAGATTGGAGTAGGTGAGACAGGGGAGTAGACAGTCAGTATAAACACTTTCCTACAAACATGATAAAGATATCAAACACTCGTACATTTGTTAGTATGTTGCACTTGCCTATAGTAGCACTTATAGTGCAGACCAGGTAACCATGCACTTGGCCTTGAGAGATTGGAGTAGGTGAGACGGGGGAGTAGACAGTCAGTATAAACACTTTCCTACAAACATGATAAAGATATCAAAACACTCGTACATTTGTTAGTATGTTGCACTTGCCTATAGATGTACGTATACTGCAGACCAGGTAACCATGCACTTGGCCTTGAGAGATTGGAGTAGGTGAGACAGGGGAGTAGACAGTCAGTATAAACACTTTCCTACAAACATGATAAAGATATCAAAACACTCGTACATTTGTAAGTATGTTGAACTTGCCTATAGATGTACTTATAGTGCAGACCAGGTAACCATGCACTTGGCCTTGTGAGATTGGAGTAGGTGAGACGGGGGAGTAGTGGGTCAGTATAAACACTTTCCTACAAACATGATAAAGATATCAAAACACTCGTACATTTGTTAGTATGTTGCACTTGCCTATAGTAGCACTTATAGTGCAGACCAGGTAACCATGCACTTGGCCTTGTGAGATTGGAGTAGGTGAGACAGGGGAGTAGACAGTCAGTATAAACACTTTCCTACAAACATGATAAAGATATCAAAACACTCGTACATTTGTTAGTATGTTGCACTTGCCTATAGTAGCACTTATAGTGCAGACCAGGTAACCATGCACTTGGCCTTGTGAGATTGGAGTAGGTGAGACGGGGGAGTAGACAGTCAGTATAAACACTTTCCTACAAACATGATAAAGATATCAAAACACTCGTACATTTGTTAGTATGTTACACTTGCCTATAGATGTACGTATACTGCAGACCAGGTAACCATGCACTTGGCCTTGAGAGATTGGAGTAGGTGAGACAGGGGAGTAGACAGTCAGTATAAACACTTTCCTACAAACATGATAAAGATATCAAAACACTCGTACATTTGTTAGTATGTTGCACTTGCCTATAGATGTACTTATAGTGCAGACCAGGTAACCATGCACTTGGCCTTGTGAGATTGGAGTAGGTGAGACGGGGGAGTAGTGGGTCAGTATAAACACTTTCCTACAAACATGATAAGGATATCAAAACACTCATACATTTGTTAGTACGTTGCACTTGCCTATAGTAGCACTTATAGTGCAAACCAGGTAACCATGCACTTGGCCTTGTGAGATTGGAGTAGGTGAGACAGGGCAGTAGACAGTCAGTATAAACACTTTCCTACAAACATGATAAAGATATCAAACACTCGTACATTTGTTAGTATGTTGCACTTGCCTATAGTAGCACTTATAGTGCAGACCAGGTAACCATGCACTTGGCCTTGTGAGATTGGAGTAGGTGAGACAGGGGAGTAGACAGTCAGTATAAACACTTTCCTACAAACATGATAAAGATATCAAAACACTCGTACATTTGTTAGTATGTTGCACTTGCCTATAGATGTACGTATACTGCAGACCAGGTAACCATGCACTTGGCCTTGAGAGATTGGAGTAGGTGAGACAGGGGAGTAGACAGTCAGTATAAACACTTTCCTACAAACATGATAAAGATATCAAAACACTCGTACATATGTAAGTATGTTGCACTTGCCTATAGATGTACTTATAGTGCAGACCAGGTAACCATGCACTTGGCCTTGTGAGATTGGAGTAGGTGAGACGGGGGAGTAGTGGGTCAGTATAAACACTTTCCTACAAACATGATAAGGATATCAAAACACTCATACATTTGTTAGTACGTTGCACTTGCCTATAGTAGCACTTATAGTGCAAACCAGGTAACCATGCACTTGGCCTTGAGAGATTGGAGTAGGTGAGACAGGGGAGTAGACAGTCAGTATAAACACTTTCCTACAAACATGATAAAGATATCAAAACACTCGTACATTTGTAAGTATGTTGCACTTGCCTATAGATGTACTTATAGTGCAGACCAGGTAACCATGCACTTGGCCTTGTGAGATTGGAGTAGGTGAGACGGGGGAGTAGTGGGTCAGTATAAACACTTTCCTACAAACATGATAAAGATATCAAAACACTCGTACATTTGTTAGTATGTTGCACTTGCCTATAGTAGCACTTATAGTGCAGACCAGGTAACCATGCACTTGGCCTTGTGAGATTGGAGTAGGTGAGACAGGGGAGTAGACAGTCAGTATAAACACTTTCCTACAAACATGATAAAGATATCAAAACACTCGTACATTTGTTAGTATGTTGCACTTGCCTATAGTAGCACTTATAGTGCAGACCAGGTAACCATGCACTTGGCCTAGAGAGATTTGAGTAGGTGAGACGGGGGAGTAGACAGTCAGTATAAACACTTTGCTACAAACATGATAAAGATATCAAAACACTCGTACATTTGTTAGTATGTTGCACTTGCCTATAGATGTACGTATACTGCAGACCAGGTAACCATGCACTTGGCCTTGAGAGATTGGAGTAGGTGAGACAGGGGAGTAGACAGTCAGTATAAACACTTTCCTACAAACATGATAAAGATATCAAAACACTCGTACATTTGTAAGTATGTTGCACTTGCCTATAGATGTACTTATAGTGCAGACCAGGTAACCCTGCACTTGGCCTTGTGAGATTGGAGTAGGTGAGACGGGGGAGTAGTGGGTCAGTATAAACACTTTCCTACAAACATGATAAAGATATCAAAACACTCATACATTTGTTAGTATGTTGCACTTGCCTATAGTAGCACTTATAGTGCAAACCAGGTAACCATGCACTTGGCCTTGTGAGATTGGAGTAGGTGAGACAGGGGAGTAGACAGTCAGTATAAACACTTTCCTACAAACATGATAAAGATATCAAAACACTCGTACATTTGTAAGTATGTTGCACTTGCCTATAGATGTACTTATAGTGCAGACCAGGTAACCCTGCACTTGGCCTTGTGAGATTGGAGTAGGTGAGACGGGGGAGTAGTGGGTCAGTATAAACACTTTCCTACAAACATGATAAAGATATCAAAACACTCATACATTTGTTAGTATGTTGCACTTGCCTATAGTAGCACTTATAGTGCAAACCAGGTAACCATGCACTTGGCCTTGTGAGATTGGAGTAGGTGAGACAGGGGAGTAGACAGTCAGTATAAACACTTTCCTACAAACATGATAAAGATATCAAACACTCGTACATTTGTTAGTATGTTGCACTTGCCTATAGTAGCACTTATAGTGCAGACCAGGTAACCATGCACTTGGCCTTGTGAGATTGGAGTAGGTGAGACAGGGGAGTAGACAGTCAGTATAAACACTTTCCTACAAACATGATAAAGATATCAAAACACGCGTACATTTGTTAGTACGTTGCACTTCCCTATAGTAGCATTTATAGTGCAGACCAGGTAACCATGCACTTGGCCTTGTGAGATTGGAGTAGGTGAGACAGGGGAGTAGACAGAAAGTATAAACACTTTCCTACAAACATGATAAAGATATCAAAACACGCGTACATTTGTTAGTATGTTGCACTTGCCTATAGTAGCATTTATAGTGCAGACCAGGTAACCATGCACTTGGCCTTGTGAGATTGGAGTAGGTGAGACAGGGGAGTAGACAGAAAGTATAAACACTTTCCTACAAACATGATAAAGATATCAAAACACTCGTACATTTGTTAGTATGTTGCACTTGCCTATAGTTGCACTTATAGTGCATACCAGATAACCATGCACTTTGCCTTGTGAGATTGGAGTAGGTGAGACAGGGGACTAGACAGTCAGTATAAACACTTTCCTACAAACATGATAAAGATATCAAACACTCGTACATTTGTTAGTATGTTGCACTTGCCTATAGTAGCACTTATAGTGCAGACCAGGTAACCATGCACTTGGCCTTGTGAGATTGGAGTAGGTGAGACAGGGGAGTAGACAGTCAATATAAACACTTTCCTACAAACATGATAAAGATATCAAAACACTCATACATTTGTTAGTACGTTGCACTTGCCTATAGTAGCACTTATAGTGCAAACCAGGTAACCATGCACTTGGCCTTGTGAGATTGGAGTAGGTGAGACGGGGGAGTAGACAGTCAGTATAAACACTTTCCTACAAACATGATAAGGAAGCTGTTGATGTATCGAACATTCTCAATATGTAATATATTTTCAGAAGTAGTAGTACACGCAAGGCCAAGTGTATAGTTACGTGGGCCATACTATACTTTTTGATTATTGAGGACGGGTAATTCGGGAGATGTGTTTTATTGTAAAATCAGACCATAACCCAGATTCCTCAATAGTCAAAAAAGATAAGTGGTGCTATTGGCAAGTGCAACATACCAACATATGTGCAAGTGTTTCTAGTTAAAAACTAGTAGCTCAAGTGAAGATGGAATAAAATAATGTTAAATATCAATTATCAATAACTATTTTTATGAATAATGAAACAACTTCACTAACAAATTACGGTAGTCTCAATAACTCGAGGCAAAGATCTTCTCGGATTACACGGAAATACGTTCCTGTGCATTAGAAATAATAGGGTTTTAATGATCCCTAACACTATACTTAAAAAAGCACTAAACAAGTTTATAGAACTTTATATAAAAATTTCATGGAAGCCCCACTCATTGCCTTTGCATACCTTATAGCTATAAACATTTCTTGGAAGCCCCACTCATTTCCTTATCATAAAGTATTGATATAAACATTTCTTAGAAGCCCGACTCTTTTTCTTTACATATTGTATGAACATAAAGATATCTTGGAAGCCCGACTCATTTCCTTTGCATACTGTATTGTTATAAATATTTCTTGGAAGCATGACATCATTTTCTATGAAATAGATAAATATACCATAAATATGTGTGAAACAACTTTACATACATTTCACGTTGTCTATTATTTTTCGGTTGCACTGTCTTTATGAAGTTATTATTGTTAATTTTAAACAATTATTCCACCACTAAGTGCAATTATTTTTACACTATATGATGAGGCACCTTTCGGTCACTTAAATCACAGTGATTCGACAAGGTCATGTGACCGAAAAGTGCCTCATCACATAAGGTAAAAATAATTGCACTTAGTGGTGGAATAATTGTTTACAATTATATATGTATATATATATATATATATATATATATATATATATATATATATATATATATATATATATATTTACCAACCAAAACTAACCTAAATATATATATATATATATATATATATATATATATATATATATATATATATATTCTTGATATTTTACGTTATCCATTGTTTTTCCGTTGCACTGATATAATAATAGAATTAAACTCACTAGAAAAATACCACATTTATAAAAACACACACAACAATTTAATGAACCTACAGACCACATATACAGAAGACATACTATATAAAAACATCATACACGCAGATCAAGAGAAAATGCGTGTAACGTCAACAAATACCAACATCACGGACTGAACATCTACACCAGAAAAATATCAGTGATTCGACAATGGTCAAGTGACCGAAAGGTGCCTCATCACACAAGGTAAAATCATTGCACTTAATGGTGGATAAAATTACTTACAATAGTATTTTATTAACTTCATATATATATATATATATATATATATATATATATATATATATATATATATATATTAGGTTAGTTTTGGTTGGTAAAGATTATTTAGATTTATATTATTGTTTAAGTGCTTTTATGTGTTTCTATTTCAAGACTATAGTGTGGACTCTTACCAAGGTAAGTCCGTCAGTCTTCTAGTCCAAAAAATCTATATATATATATATATATATATATATATATATATATATATATATATATATATATATGAAGTTATTATTATTACTTGTAAATAATATTTTCCACCACTATGTGCAATAATTTTACCTTATGTGATGAGGCCTCTTTCGGTCACTTGACCATTGTCGAATCACTGAATTAATTTCTTTTATTTTTCTGGACTGAATGTTCGATCCGTGATGTTGGTATTTGTTGACGTCATACATGTTTCTTCATAAGCCGCGGTTATAATGTTTTTGAATAGTACGTCGTCTGCATATGTTGTTTGTAGGTTCATTAAATTGTTGTATATGTTTTTATAAATGCGGTATTTTTCTAGTGAGTTTAGTTCTATTGGGTTATTATTTATTTAAAGTATGGTTAGGTTTATTGGACAACATGAAATATATATATATATATATATATATACAGTAAACTCCCGATTATCCGTGGAATAGGGTGGCCCGGCAACGCCGGATAACGAATTCCCCGGATAATCCGCTATGAACAAAGAATACGCAAAACGATCGATAATCGATTATTATACTATAAGTTACACAAATAAAGACCGTGGTTAATGCAATTCACATATATAATCTTCAGAGGACAAAATAAATACAGAAAATACTTTAAAAAATGTCGATGTATTTGACGGATTATAACATGTACATTTATATGTCTAACTATTTACAATACGTACATAAGTATATGTCAAAAGTATGTATGTATGTACATATGTAATTTCCTTTACACATAATACTTTCACTTTTTAACAAAAAAATCTGTCGTGTTCGTCTGTTTTTTTGTGAGCATTGATTTAGTTTTAATGTGCGATCTAAGTTTCTTGAGAACCATTTTGTCGCACAGTGTCTACTTGTATCACGTGTGTCACAAAGCCATAAAGATCGATAATGTATATGACAGACATGGATAATGCGTATGTCACATCCTAGACTATTTATAGCCGAGATTAGCTGACATTTGTTTACACAATCTTATGTTACACATTAGGTTTTCGGTCCAAGCATTTTGTCATTGTCTCTTATATACAGTAGTCTGCTCGACCCTTTTTTTTCGATGGTTCACATCGGGATGCTTCCCTTTCAATGTAAAAATTAGTACGTACATATTTACATATATATTCCCTTCATCTTAACTTCTATTAAGCCTTATATGTATCTACATCGTAATTCACCGCTTGGAAATTTAAACACATGAATCTGATTGGAATAAAATTTGGTTATTTGTAAAACAATGGCAGACCCCGGATAATCCGCAAACCGGTTAATCCGCCCACGGATAATCGGGAGTTTACTGTATATATAGGTTAGTTTTGGTTGGTAAAGATTATTTAGATTTTTTGGACAAGGAGACTGACAGACTTACCTTGGTAAGAGATATTTATTTTATTTCATTCTCTCATATTTCTTTTTGTGTTTTCTCTTTGATTGACAAAGACCACTGTGTAGTTGAAATATATCATTGGTTAAGTGCTTTTATGTGTTTCTATTTCAAGACTACAGAGTGGACTCTTACCAAGTTAAGTCTGTCAGTCTCCTAGTCCAAAATATCTATCTATCTATCTATCTATATATATATATATATATATATATATATATATATATATATATATATAAACAAATATATATATATATATATATATATATATATATATACACAAATATATATATATATATATATATATAATTTTTTTCCACCACAAAGTGCAATAATTTGACTTTAAATGTTAGGAAAATAGACGCCCACATACATTTCAATAAACTATGCCTAACTCACAACTTAACACCCACATACGCGAAAATAAACATAAACAACAACACTAAAGCAGCTACAATTACCAAACAAAAAGCAGAAATATTTTCATTAAACAAAGTATCAAAAACCTATACAAAAATAAAGACTTTCTAAATTATAGGTTATACCAACTTCACTTAAATCTCACAAACACTATCGAATACGATATCACATTACAATTGGTAACAGACACTAATAATTGGGCAACAAATAAAATAATAAACATAAAAAATAGCCACAATAAAAAGATTAATCAACTATTATGTAAAACAAAAAACACAACATACTCTCAACCTATTAAAAAATTTTACCCTGTACAGTTAACCTCACTAATACCAAATTCACAGAACACGAAATGAATTTAATAAACAAAGGCCTAAAATACAACATACATTATAAATCAAATAACATAACAAACAGAAACATTATACTACAAACTGAAACAGCCATACAAAAAATCAACACCAAAGACTAAGACTCACTTCGACATGACATAAAAAACCTAACCAAACAGAAAAACATAACCAACAAAAACATTAACAATGAAATTAAAATCGCTGCAAACATAAAACAAAAAGCCCAACTAAACAACATCACATTCACCACAGCAGACAAAGGCAACACCATAGTAATTATTAATTCAAACAGCCTAAATGACAAAATCAATGATTATATAATAAAGACATTTGTTGATTCCATCTTCGCGTGAGCTACTAGTAATCACTTACAACTTTTTTTTTAAAAAAATGTTTTAACATGCCTATAGTAGCACTTACTTTTTTTGTGTTGAGGACGGCCGTTTCGGGAGATGTGTCCCTTTGTCAACTCAGACCGTAACTGATCTCAAGGTTTACGTAGGTTAGGGTGGGGGTGGGATATTTTGGTGGTGTGGGTGTATTTTGTGTGTATTAGGAGTTATGATGTCAAAAAGTGCGTGTGAGTTGTAATGTAATTGTGTATTGAGTATGTGTGTAGGGTGTAGTTTGAAGTGCCTATATATTTCGTATTGTTCGGTTGTGTAGCGTTGGTTATTTCTGTGTTGTTTATGAAGAATTTGTAAGTTAGATGTTATGTCTGTGTAGTCGTGTTTTGTGGAGTTGAGATGATCGGCGAAGTTAGATTGGTAGTTATTGTTTTTTAGTGCTTTTATATGTTCTTGGTAACGTGTGTGAAATGACCTCCCTGTCTGGCCTATGTAAAAACTTGGGCACGAACTGCAAGTTAGTTTGTAAACTCCAGTGGTGTTGTAAATGTCCTTGATTTTGCTGTTGGGTTTAAATTGTTTGTTGAGAGTGTTGTGTGTGGAGTAAGCTATTTTGTAGTTGTATTTTCGTAATGTGTTGGTTACATTGTGGGTTTTGGATGATCTGTAAGGTATTGATAAGTATTTTATGGGATTGTCATCTTGTGTGTTTGTATTTGGGTTATTATGTTTATTTTTTAGGCGGTTGTATAGTTTGTCTATCATTGTTGGGTTGTATCCGTTTGTTTGTGCTATATATTTTATGGTGTTTAACTCCTGGTAGTGTTCATCTTTGTCTAATGGTGTTTTAAGGAGGCGGTATATCATGGTATTGTAAGCAGCTAGTTTGTGTTGGTGTGGGTGGTTTGAGGAACTGTGTATGGTCGTATTAGTGCTGGTGGGTTTTCGGTATATGTTGAATTTATGTGTTTGTTTGTCTGTTCGTTTAATTGTGAGGTCTAAGAAGTTAAGGGAGTTTTGTTGTTCTGTTTCGATGGTGTATGTTAGTTTAGGGTGTATGGAATTTAGGTGTTTTAGAAATATGTGTGCTCTGCGTGTGTTGCCTTTATATAATGTTATGACGTCGACGACATCATAACATTATATAAAGGCAACACACGCAGAGCACACATATTTCTAAAACACCTAAATTCCATACACCCTAAACTAACATACACCATCGAAACAGAACAACAAAACTCCCTTAACTTCTTAGACCTCACAATTAAACGAACAGACAAACAAACACATAAATTCAACATATACCGAAAACCCACCAGCACTAATACGACCATACACAGTTCCTCAAACCACCCACACCAACACAAACTAGCTGCTTACAATACCATGATATACCGCCTCCTTAAAACACCATTAGACAAAGATGAACACTACCAGGAGTTAAACACCATAAAATATATAGCACAAACAAACGGATACAACCCAACAATGATAGACAAACTATACAACCGCCTAAAAAATAAACATAATAACCCAAATACAAACACACAAGATGACAATCCCATAAAATACTTATCAATACCTTACAGATCATCCAAAACCCACAATGTAACCAACACATTACGAAAATACAACTACAAAATAGCTTACTCCACACACAACACTCTCAACAAACAATTTAAACCCAACAGCAAAATCAAGGACATTTACAACACCACTGGAGTTTACAAACTAACTTGCAGTTCGTGTCCAAGTTTTTACATAGGCCAGACAGGGAGGTCATTTCACACACGTTACCAAGAACATATAAAAGCACTAAAAAACAATAACTACCAATCTAACTTCGCCGATCATCTCAACTCCACAAAACACGACTACACAGACATAACATCTAACTTACAAATTCTTCATAAACAACACAGAAATAACCAACGCTACACAACCGAACAATACGAAATATATAGGCACTTCAAACTACACCCTACACACATACTCAATACACAATTACATTACAACTCACACGCACTTTTTGACATCATAACTCCTAATACACACAAAATACACCCACACCACCAAAATATCCCACCCCCACCCTAACCTACGTAAACCTTGAGATCAGTTACGGTCTGAGTTGACAAAGGGACACATCTCCCGAAACGGCCGTCCTCAACACAAAAAAAGTAAGTGCTACTATAGGCATGTTAAAACATTTTTTAAAAAAAAAAGTTGTAAATAATAAAGAATAAAATAGTACAACTACATACAGACCCAACAGAGAAATATCACAGAACCATCAAACAACTGAACCATCACAGAATACATCCAAATACATTATCAACAAAAACAAAAAATCCACCCTAAAGCACCCACGCTCCGCGCTCTTCCCAAAATTCACAAACCCAACGTCCCCATCCGAGCCATCATCAACTACCAGAATGCCCCTGCACATAAATTAGCAAAATACATGGACAAAATAATCAAACAATCCATAAACTTAAACACAGAAACACACATAAAAATCAGAACAAACCTCATAAATAAAATAAAAGACATAAACATACCACACAATTCAACCCTACTATCACTCAACATAACAAATATGTACACCAACATACCCATACCCGAAACACTCAACATCCTAGAAACCCAATTAATACAGAACAATATACCTAAAACCCACGTTACCGAAATCACAAACATCCTCCAAATCATCACCAAACAAAATTATTTCACCCACAACTCAAACTTCCATTCACAACCAGATGGCCTACCCATGGGAAGTCCTATTAGTAGTGTCCTAAGCGAAATTTTTCTACAACACATAGAAAACACCAAGATACTCACAAAATCATTTACTGGCACAGATACGTCGATGATATCATAATACTATACAGAGGCAACTCCCGTCAATGTGAAAAACTCCTCACCTACATTAATAAAATACACCCAAAACTCTACTTCACTTCAGAAATTGAAACCAACTGATCCCTAAACTTCCTCAACCTAACCATAACAAAAAGCCACACACAAAAACACAGTTTCAACATTTACAGGAAACCCATAATGACAGACACACTTATCCACAACACCTCAAACCACCCTATCCAACACAAACACGCAGCCTTCAGATCCATGCTCCATAGACTTAAAGAAGATCCAATGACCACAGAAAACATAAACAAAGAACTAGACACATTTAAATATTTAGCATACACAAATGGATACAACACCACAATAATAGACAAACTATGGTACAAAATACAAAAAAGCACTAAAATTAACACTACAGACAGGGAAACATCACATTACCATACATAAACAAAACAACAAACAAAATAGCCCACAAATTTCAAAAATTAGGATACAAAATAGCATACAAAACTAATAACAAGTTACAATACAAAATACAACACAACACCAACAACAAAGATAAACTACAAGCACCAGGCATATACAAACTGAACTGCAACGAATGTAACAAATTCTACATTGGACAAACAGGTTGCAGTTTTAAACAAAGAGTCTAGGAACACAAACAGAACACCAACTCAACATTTTACAATCACATAAAAGTAACAGGACACAAATACACAGACATTTACCATTACCTAGAAATCCTACATATCAACAAAAAAGGACCACATCTCAACACACTAGAACAATATGAAATTTACAGATACACAAAAACACAAGGTACAAACATATTAAACGAACAAAAACAATACAAATCACACATACTATTTGATACTATCGAAAACCTACCTTTAAAACCTTCACCGCTTGATCCAACATCTCCAAGCAGAAGACACTGTTGAAGATCGGCACACTTTCTGTCTCAGTAAGTTTTAACAAATTTACTAAATTTAAAGTTCGGATAGTCATAAACTGTTGTTTAAGTGATTAATAATTTTACCTTATGTGATGAGGCACCTTTCGGTCACTTGACCATTGTCGAATCACTGAATTAATTTTCTCTATTTTTCTGATGTGGATGTTTGGTCCGTGATGTTGGTATTTGTTGACGTCATATATATTTCTTCTTGAGCCGCGTGTATAATATTTTTGAATAGTACGTTGTCTGCATATGTTGTCTGTAGGTTCATTAAATTGTTGTGTATGTTTTTATAAATGTGGTATTTTTCTAGTGAGTTTAGTTCTATTGGGTTATTATTTATTTCAAGTATGGTTAGGTTATTTTCGTAATTTGTTATTACATGTATATGTGATATTAGGTGTGCTGCTACATTTGATGCTTTTGTATTTTTATTTTTGAATGCTCTGTAATGTTCTTCAAATCTTATTTTAAATGATCTTATTGTTTTTACGTACTATCTTATTACAGACGACGTACTATTCAAAAACAATATACACGCGGGTCAAGAATAAATATGTATGACGTCAACAAATACCAACATCACGAACCGAACATCCACACCAGAAAAATAGAGAAAATTAATTCAGTGATTCGACAATGGTCAAGTAACCGAAAGGTGCCTCCTCACATAAAGTAAAATTATTGCACTTAATGGTAGAAAAAAATTATTTACAAGTAATAATAATAACTTCATAAAGTCAGTGCAACGGAAAAATAATGGACAACGTGAAATATATATATATTGTAAAAAAAAACTCTATATAAGAATGTTTTCCTTTCCTGCCAGTTAAGTTACTTCGAGAATTGACTGATGGAACTAACACCAACATTTGAAGAATCCTTTTTTCTAAAGAGGTGAGTTGCAAACACATATTGTAATAAGGTATATGTTTTACCCTTAAAAGTAATTTTATAGTGAAGATTTGAAAAACACTTCTAAGTTTTATAAATTAAGTGAACAGTTGTTAAATAGTGCATCAGTTTAGTGATAGTTGCAATCTGATGAAGAGTCATTAAAGGCTTAAACAATAGGTATATACTTTATTTTGTCTTTATTTAAATTATATAGGTGTATTCTTGAATTTTATAGTCCATTACGTTCGGTGAATCTTATTAATCACTTAAACAATAGTTTATGATTATCCGAACTTTGAATTTATTAAAACTTACTGAGACAGAGCGTTTTCGATCACTATGTGCCGATCTTCATCAGTGTCTTGTGCTTAGAAATGTTGGGTCAAGCAATGACGGTTTTAAAGGTAGGTTTACGATAGTATCAAATAGTATGTGTGATTTGTATTGTGTTTGTTCGTTTAGTATGTTTGTGCTTTGTGTTTTTGTGTGTCTGTAAATTTCATATTGTTCTAGTGTGTTGAGATGTGGTCCTTTTTTTGATGTGTAAGATTTCTAGGTTTTGGTAAATCTAACAAAAACAACATCAAACAACTATACGCTAAAAAAGACACACTTAATCATACCTTATACATATTACACCAAACCCTCAAAACAATGCCACACCACATGGAACTCGAAGAAATAATTCAATACACAAACGACTATACACATAAACAACTACAGCTCATTAGAAACAAACAGAATCAAAAGCTACACAACCTCGCAACACAAAGCAACATCACTATCTACACCGACCGCCATTTCCACTCACGCACCATCAACACTACAAATATCAACTTGAGCACAAATGAATTAATACTATTAAACAAAGGCCTAAAACATAACCTACACCCCAAAAAATACAACCCCAAACAAATGTCAAACATCCTTTTAGACACTGAAACTGCAATACAATACACAGATCCCACACACCACGAATACATTAGACAAGACATTAAACATAAAATGCCCAACATAAATAACTTAAACAATAAACCTACCATAAGTAACGAACATTCAACCCTTAAATCAATTATACAAAAACGCGACAAACATAACCTAAATTTCTTAAAAGCAGACAAAGGTAACTCCATCGTAATTATGCACCAACAAGACATCGACAAGAAAGTCAACAGCTTCATTACTGAAAACAAAATAACCGAACTCCATCAGACCCCACACCTAAATTCCAAACAGAAATTAAAAATCTTCTAAACAAATGCACCGAAATCATGAAAAGTGAACAAAAGAAATATTACAAATAAATAAAACTGCAAGCACCCATATTAAATGCATTACCCGAAATCCACAAGGAAAACACACCCATCTATCCACTAATCAATCACACACATGCACCATCACATAAATTAGCCAAATACATAGACAAACTTATCAGAGACAACAAAAACTTTCACAATCACACATCCATACACAATAACATAGACTTCATACACAAAATACAAGACATCCACATACCACACAATTCCACCATAGCCTCATTCGACATAAAAAACCTTTACACTAATGTGCCAATAGTACAAACACTCCACATACTACAAAATATGCTCACAGCAAACAACACACCACATAAACTCACACATGAAATGATCACACTCACCAAAACTACTACATCACAAAATCACCACCAAAATCATCACATCACAAAACTACTTCACATACCAACACAAATACTACACACAGAAAGATGGCCTCCCAATGGGTTCCCCCATCTCAGGCAACCTAGCAGAAATATTCCTACACCTTATCGAACAACAATACTTTCTACAGAACAATAATCACACACATAAAATAATTTACTACCATAGATATGTAGATGACATTTTAATATTATATAACGGCAACAAACGGCAAATCAAACAATTACATTAATACCATACACCAAAACCTCACATTTACTCTCGAATTAGAAGAAAACAATAAAATAAACTTTCTAGACCTTACCAACACCAAACACAACACTAGACATAATTTCAAAATATAAACACACACAAAATAGCCCCTACATTCAAAAAACTCCATTACCAAATATCCTACAAAACCACAAGACTCTCTAAGAAAACATATACAACCTTTTCAAAAAGAAACTGACATATACAAACTCTCATGTATTTACAAATTAACTTGCAACGATTGTCCCAATTATTACATCGGCCAAACCGGCAGGTCATTCTATACACGCTTCGATGAACACATTACCGAAACAAAACAAACAAACCCTAAATCCAGCTACGCAAAACACCTAAAAAACACCCAACACACACAAACCGACATACACACTAATTTAAATGTTCTACACACATTAAAACAGAGTAAAAAACTAACAACCTTAGAAAAATATGAAATCTACAAACACTACGCAACAGATAGGGAAAATGTATTAAACGATCACATACACTTTGAAGCCAATAGCCTCTTCCAGTACATGACACAGGACGACACCTCACCCCACTCCACTGTCATAAATCTATCCCCATCATACCGTTTGTAAACAACCAAAATGTCGCCAGTAGAGGGTTAGCTTCGTAAAAGGAACAATCGTTTTGAAACGCGTCAGCAAGTAAGCAATTACGTATTCACTTAGTTAAGTAGTTTAAAATTAAATTAGTTTTGGTAAATGTTTGTGTATTTGTGTCCTGTATCTTTTATGTGGTTGTAAAATGTTGAGTGGGTGTTCTTCGACTCTTTGTTTAAAGTTGCTACCTGTTTGTATAATGTATAATTTGTTACATTCATTGCAGTTCAGTTTGTATACGCCTGGTGGTTGTAGTTTATCCTTGTTGTTGGTGTAGTGTTGTATTGTAACTTGTTATTAGTTTTGTATGCTATTTTGTATCCTATTTTTTGAAATTTGTGGGCTATTTTGTTTGTTTATGTATGGTAATGTGATGTATTTGTTTTCCCTGTCTGTAGTGTTAATTTTAGTATTTTTTGTATTTTGTACCATAATTTGTCTATTATTGTGGTGTTATATCCATTTGTGTATGCTAAATGTTTAATTGTGTCTAGTTCTTTGTTTATGTTTTCGGTGGTCATTGGGACTTCTTTAAGTCTATGGAGCATGGATCTGAAGGCAGCGTGTTTGTGTTGGATAGAGTGGTTTGACGTGTTGTGGATAAGTGTCTCTGTCGTTATGGGTTACCTGTAATGTTGAAACTGTGTATATAGGGCAAACTATTTGATGTTTTATAAAATTTAAATGTTAGATTTCCCTTCAATTTTTTAAATATGGATTGTAAAGGCCACATTTAACTTTAAGAACATTCAGATGACGTTTCACAGGATCAACCATATTAACTCACTTGAAGTCAACCTAGTACTTCAAGAGACCTTTCCCAAAATCATTATGACATTCTTTTTTTGGAAGGGTAAACAGATTAACAGAAACAAAATATGTTAGAATAATTGGCATTCTTAATGAATCACAATCACAGGATACCAATCAAAATAGAAAAAAAAGACATATGAAAATGTTGAACAGGTGTTTAGATCAAATACGTGAACATACTAGTAACCACAGGCAAGAAAAATTAGGCCAACAAAGAAGTCTGCAACTTCAAAGTGAGAAAAATAAACAGCTCAAGGTTGAGCACAAGAATCAGACCAATAACAAAGTCGGCAGCATCGAAATATGCTGTTCAAAGGAGAACTGAAGTAACAAAACAACGTATTCTTCGACTCAAAATTATGCGCCAGAGTGTTTCAAAATTGAGCAGAAGAATATGGTCAGGTTAGATATGTTAGATGTCAACAGAGACTTCAGCTAAACCGATTAAGTTATTATAAATTATCTACAGCTCCGAGTATTTTATAAAGGACTTTTCAATATTTTAAGATGCCTGTAGACTAGGGCATTCAATTTTCATAGTCTCGATTCGAATTTCTACAGATGTGTTTGGGATTGCTGCTTGCATAGAAGGATCAACATAGCACACCCTACATTTCTAAATGAGTTAGGTACACAACCAAATATAAGGTGCAATAGCAACAAGTCTATTAAAGACCAGCCAGGAGATACTCTTCAGTTTATTCATGAAAGTTTTAATTTCGTCTGAAATTGCTGATTACCCACCACATTAATTGAACTTTTTAAAAAATAATATCATTGGAATTATTAATATACTCATCTTCATTTTGCTTCTGCCTCTCCTAAAGTTACAATATTTTTCTCTAGACGTGTTTCGGAGTGACTCCATTTTCAAAACTTAAAAAGAGTATGATTTGAGTTTTGAAAATAGAGTCACTCGAAATGTGTCAACTTAGGAAAGGCAGAAAACTGTACTTAAATATACATAAACAATATCATTGTGTTTTTATGAAATTCAGATGTTTCAGAAGGTTGTTACGGCTTATTCAAGTATTAAATTCTGTCAAACTGTATGAATAAATGTTGAAAATTATATCATCAAACTCTTTTAAAAAAATCCTATTACTAAACTTTAACATTTTCTACTTAGTTAATCAAATTCTGATTTATTTAATGGGTTACTTTTTTTATTTTTGTTAAGAAATATTAGTCATCTAGTGTTTTTTTTCTTTTTTTGATGAAAACACTAATTTTGTCTACTTGGGTCAATATTTTTTACTAAACCTTCTCAGTTTTTATACATAAAAATTTATTCAGATTCTTCAGTTCTAGGTTTGTTACCTCTTCAACAAAAGTTATGGAATCAAATCTTATCTTTAATAACTTGTTTTCTATGTTGTGTTTGTAGGTTTTTATTTCATTCTTGCATATAACCCATTTATTTTTAACTTAAAAATTATTACATACTACTTATTCAAATTTCTGCACACTACGTTAATAGTGCGGAAAGGCGAGCTAGTAGAGCTATAGCTCAAAGAAAGTTCTTGGTAAAGTGTAGGGGTTTGATGTTATGCCTCCCCACATTACTCACTTACACTCTAAATGTAAGGACTTAGCACTATAGGCTTGATAAGGGCAACAAATAAATAAACTTTACTCAATATTCATCTGGCTTGTCATTTGTTCTATCACACACTACAATAATATAGTATGCTATTTTTGGCTAAGTACTGTCCTATTCAAGTACTGTCCTACCAACTTTGTAAAAATTGCTACAATTTAATTATTTTTTCAATGATCTTTCAACTCAATTCTTTTTTACACTTTAATTAATTTTTTTTACTTTAATTTTATAATAATAAATAACATCTTTTTGAACTTAAACTCCCTTCCTTTTTTCAATACAAAAACAAATTTTTGCTTTACTTACAGTAAAAAACTTCTTTCTTTAACTCAAGATTTAAAAATAAAACTCACATCACACACTGGACATGATTTTGTAAAGAATTAAAATATATGTTTAAGTTAAAAGTATTAATTTTTTTAATTTTAAAATTGCACTTAACCTAACTATTGTAATCTTAACTAATCTTCAAAAAGAACTAGAACAACTCTTTTGTATCAATCTACTGAGAACTGATGAGAGATATTGACTGCCCAAGGGTTTAACATGTTTAAACTAATCTATAGAACATTCTTTATGATTTAAGTGATAATATTTTATTTATTACTGATTATTAAGAATATAAATAACTTTAATATTGTTTCTCAAATACACTCTAATGAATTCATAACTACTAATTAATTAATGCTCCACAACTCAGTTATCTAATGTTATCTAATTGTGATTTTAGCTATTTTAATACAACTAAATTTAATGAAGTTTGGTAAAATTAAAAACTAAATACAGAACCATGAATATACAGTAAAAAACGTCTAATTTATTGGTTAAAACTAAAAATCTAAATTCTTAATACACTCATCTTTGCTGCTGTTAGAAATATTTTTATATATTCCAATACATTTTCCTCCCTGTCCTAACATTACAATATTTTCCTTTGTTGACACATTTCGGATGACTCCATTGTCAAAACTTTGAGTACTATTTAAATTTTGAAAACGGAGTAATTAAAAAATTCATCAACAAACGAAAATATTGTAATGTTGGGGTAGGCAGATAAATGTACATGAATTTACACAAAAGTCTTAACTTAAAAATTAGTTTAACATT
This sequence comes from Prosapia bicincta, assembly GCA_036971475.1. Taxonomy (NCBI): domain Eukaryota; kingdom Metazoa; phylum Arthropoda; class Insecta; order Hemiptera; family Cercopidae; genus Prosapia; species Prosapia bicincta. Next base: position 10,004,793 of record JBAIZL010000002.1, read on the forward strand.
ATAGATAAACTGAAAGAGAATATGTGTATTACAAGTGTATACAATATGTATATTAGGGAGTAAGGATTATTTTATTTTTGCTTCATCATATACAACCATTCACTCATAGCCACAGATCCAAATTACATTTACTCATAGAAATAAAGAACAAATATCCTTAACAGCATACATCGTCTGTCTTTTAACGAATGTCTTGATTGGTGTTCGCTTTTCATAGAGTTAAATAAATAATAGTAAAAAGTATAGTTTTAAATTGTCTATGAAAATAGTATGAGACAAGAAATGAAGTTCCAATAGACAATTGAAATTTAAGAACATTTATTGCAAAGTAAAACATAAAATATATCAATTTAAAATTTGTAGGTTTAACCTGTAATGAATTTTGAGTTTTAATCAGAATCATCAAATAGTTGTCTAATAAAATTTCTGGTACGTCGTATTTCTTGAATTTTTGACACTACTCAGAATTTTACGAATTCACTCCTCTTTAAATGGAACAAGAGTAAAATGTGAAAATTAGATTCTAAAAAGACACGCAACACTGAAATAATAATAACAAATAGAGTAATAATTTAACTCCACAAAGTATTTTGTAATTTAAATAGCCTCGCATGAGGATCTCCGCACAAATAACTTACATGAGAGGGTGCTTATGGACAAAACCTCTGCAACCTGATAGAGCGAGACAAAGATTAAATTCACACTAATGCTATGAGGGGAAAATGAACAAAAGTAGGTTGAGCTGGTTCCTAGAATACAGGGTGTGGTGTTGAGCAGGAAATAAATTCCTCACTGGAAAGACGTTTACTTAACAAAAAATAATACAAGTGGAAAAAACCTCCCCATTTGCCCTCTTGAAGGTTAATGTAATTTTGAGTTTTAATAAGTTGCATGGTCCCTAATATTAATACTCAATTTATAGTCTTGTCTAAGCAGTTGACATACACTTTTTTTATCACACATATAAAAATCACGTCTGGCAGGAATTAGCTACAAAAATACGGCATTAGCTATTCTAGGAATCAGTGGGTTGCGTTCAAATGACCAAATTTCATCTAACCAAAATGTACACACACAATTTACGCTGCCGTTAATTAACCAAATAAGCGACATTCAAATAATCGTAATACACGAACTTTAAATAACCAAATACGCGCATTTCAAATAACCAAAGACACGGACTTCAAATAAACGTAATGTTGCGGGTTATCGCTATGCCGCTCCGCAGGCGCTCAACGTACAACTTGAAGTTAATGAATAAATGGGAAGTAATATTTCTATAAATATCTAAACTTAGTAGTTATTATTACTACCTTTAAATTATTTCACAAAATTCTACGGTTTAATTTTATCGTTATTAAAGTAAATGTAATGCAGGAATATTATTAGGTTTGATTGGACCATAGATCGTAAAGTATCTTATTATAATTTTAAATAATCTACTTTTAGTCTAATCTTTTAGAATATTAGGTGTAGTTACAAAACTATGGGAAATATGATACAGTGTTAATTTTTGTAAACAATTGCAGATTTAACAACATATTGAAACTTAAATAACTAACGTAATAAATATTTAAACATCGTGTTGAATAAGTGTAGTTACAAAACGATAATTAATATAATAAATTGATTATTTTTCAAAAGTTTTTAAAAATGTTTCTAGATGTAAACAGCATACTGATACCTTAATATTAAAGTAAACTAGTCAAAGTAAAAGGTAAACTAGTCTTTCATCAAGGCACTACAACTTACAATACACTGTTATAAAGAAGAAAACTTGTCACGTTTCTTTTCATAAAACCATAAAGTAATTGGAAACAACTAAAAATATTATCTATACCAATACCGTACATATTTTTTTCTTCTATTCTGTGTAGGCCTATATATAAAAGAATATTTGTATGTATGTATCTTATTATAATTGTAATAGTCTACTTAAACATCGTTTTAAACATTAAGTGTAATTTACAAAACGACAGTAATATGATGTAGTGTTTATATTTAAAACAATTATAGATTTAATAAAATACTGATACCTAAATATTAACGTAATTAACAAATCGCCCAATATAACTACCTATCAAACCTAAAAAATGCATTAACCAAAATGTACACACACAATTTACGCGGCCGTTAACTAACCAAATACGCGACATTCAAATAATCGTAATACACGTACTTTAAATAACCAAATACACCGACTTCAACTAAAAGTAATGTTGCGGGTTATCTTATTGCAGGCGTTCATCGTACAAATTAAAGTTGAAATTGATAAATGTTAGGTAATATTTCTGTAAATAATTTAAATTCGTGAAGAATGAAAGCGTAATTACAAAACTGTAAACAATATTATAAAGGTGATATCAGATTTATTTTAAAAGTAATTAACACCTAATTAGTAAATTGGAAGTAATCTTGTCTTTGCAAAGTAATTTGTGTTAATGCCTTTAAATAATTTTTCAAAATGCTAAGGTTTAAATTTATCGTTACTTGAGTAAATGTAATGTAGCAATATTTTTCGATTTGATTTTACCATAGATCATAAATATTTTTTTATTTTTGTTAATATTTAAACATCGATTTAAACATTAGGTGTAAAAACTATAGTAATATGATGTAGCGAATATATTTAAAACAATTCTAGATTTAACAAAATACCGAGACCTAAATATTAGAGTAATAAACAAATCGCCCGTTATTAGCTACCTGCCAAACCTAAAGCATGCATTAATCAGTAAAAGTATATTTTATAGTTGATTTTTGTAAATATTAAAACTAATATGTCTAAATTTAAAAAAAATTTAATAATGTATAAAATTGTTTATGTATGTGAATTTATTTCCAATTTCAAAAGTAGTTAATTAAGGTGAGATTATATCATAATAATTAAATACTTTTGACCAGGCATTATGTTATACCCTAATTAAAGACATTTTTTCAAATTACATAAAGATATAGATTTTTAAAGTAGTTTAATAAAATGCACTTCCTTATAAAACCAGTATCATTGCCCTTGGGGGGAAGATACACTGGAAATCCCAACCCTCACCCTGACACGCTGCTAAGCCGAATGCCCCAGTCACTTGACACTTTCTCCTGGCTGTCTTGGTGTTAATTAGTATTCCTGGTTGTCTTGGTGTTAGTATTCGGACTGTTCGTATAGTGTATTCAGTGACGTTTATACTACCATGGAGCTCTCTACGACAACGAAGGGTAAAGAGTGCGCGCTGTACGAAGGCTACTGGTATTACTTCAAGCGGAAAAATGAGGATGGTGTGATTTCTTGGCGATGTTCAAAGGTAAACTCAAAAAAGTGTTTTGGCGCAATCAAGAGCCGAGACGGTGAGGTATTGAGTGAAACCGATCACCAATGTGGAGCTCCAGATGTTGCAAGGCTGGAAGTGAAGAAAACTGTTCAAAAAGCGAAGAAGAGGGCTCGAGATGAAGATACATCTATTTCGAAAATATATAATGAAGAATTAGGCGAACTTCACAACAAAGGATATGAATTTGTCACGGAGATGCCATCTCAACGTGCGGCGAAGAGAGATCTCCATCGTCAACGGTACAAATCTCAAGTAAACCAAACAGAGCCTGAAACACGCGAAGACATCATCCTTGATAAAGAGATATTGAAAATGAAAGATGGCAGCAGTTTTCTTCTCGCTGACGACAACGCTGGTGAAAGAATTTTAGTGTTCTGTGGAAACAGAGGAAGGGAGGGACTGAAATTCCAAAAAGAGCTTTTTATGGATGGAACGTTCAAGAGCTCAAGCAAGCAGTTTTCGCAGATATATTCAATCCACGCCGATTTTGTAAGTTCGCCAGAAGAAACAAATGTATACCCTGTGGCGTTTGCACTGTTGCCGAATAAAAAGAAAGAGACATACATTAGGCTGTTTCAAATTATACGTGAAGTTATACCTAGCTGGTCGCCAAGAACTGTCAACGTTGACTTCGAAATAGCAGTGATATCAGCGTTAAAAGAGGTGTTCCCTTTGGTTGTGGTAAAGGGGTGTTATTTCCACATGAAGAAGTGTTTGTGGAGAAGAGTGCAGGAGGTATTTCTCACGCGCGACTACAAAGACAATGACCAAGTACGCCTTCACATTCAAATGTGTGCAGCTCTTGCATTCCTTAAACCTGAGGATGTTAGTGACGGTTGGTTGGAGATCTACTCTCAGGCTCCAGAAAATGCAAAACTAACTGAGTTTTTTGATTATTTCATAGAAACATGGCTGGAAAATGATGTCTACCCTATTGACTACCCTCTAAGGAACTGCCACAACAGACATCATAGAACAACTAATGCTGTTGGAGGATGGAACAACAGACTAAACAACACCCTTCGAAAAACAAATCCTAGAAACAAAGAGTTGATTAGCTGTTTGAAATCTGAAGCGGAAAATGCAGCCCGGGCATACATGACGCTACAGTTGAACCTTGGAGGGAAGAGGAGAAAATCCACTTATATAAGACTGGATGAGGGCATTAACAAAACATTCAAGACTTATGAACAAAATAGTGACATAACAACATTTCTTTTAACTATGTCCTACTTACAAAAATTAGACTGAGCTCAAACTGGATAATGATAAAAGTAATGACCATATTTGTAAATAGTACGAAATTCATTTAAAAAAACAAAAAAAAATACAAAAATTAAAATACAAAAAAAAAAATTGACATGTTAAACTATGATATAAAAAAACAAATATAAAAATGACGAAACTTATAGCTGATTTTAAACACACCTAAATGATAGAAAACTGACTTGTGTTTCTAAGTAATGGTGAAACTTGTTTTCTATCACTTAGCCAGTAAAAAGCCTGGGCAAAGTGTGATGGGAATCAGAGAGGCTATAATCATACCTAATGCAGAAAATAATGTGAGTCTCCCAATCCATGGTATATTTGGGGTAGCTTGGTCACAACTGTCGCATATTTCACCATGGTCACAAGTGTCGCTGGGCACATCTGTCGTATATTCTTCTCAGGGTCCTGAGTTTGGAAAACGTTTTAAAGTTTTGAGGGTACAGTGCTCTCCAAAAGCTTACAGGCTATACTTTATTGGTGCTTTGACCCATGGACTATTGTTTTCAAAGGCATGATTTTTACGCCCCGTCCGTAAATGTGAAATTATTGCCAACAAAAAGGTCTACGACCTTTTGTATACTTTCTTCTATATAGTGTAGTAAAACTACAGCAGTTACCCGATGCTAGGGAATGCTTTTAGAAATATCTGTCAGCAAAGTTTCAAATCAGTTTCAGTTAGAGAAGCGTTCTGTAATGACCAAACCACTTTACATGGGGTAAGGTTTATTGTAATTGTGAAATAAGATAATAATAATAGTTTTAATGTGTATAAACTACTAAAAATAGTCTCTTTTATTTGTTGTGTTTGTTTTAAATTTGTTAAAATACAAAATCGTTAATTGTGTGGAAATAAGTTACCATAGTTTCAAACGAACAAAAAAGATAAAAATTGTATTCTGTAATTTATTTCCATGGATAAAATATAAAAGTTTCTACTAAACATATTTTTTACAAAGAAATCATTCGTTTCATATGTGGCCTAAAACAATGATAACATTCTTTCTCACGTGGCATTATCTTATGCTGCAATTATTTTTACAAATTTTTATATTTAAAAACCATAATTTCATCTAAAAAATTTTGATTTTAAGAAAAGCAATAAATTATACACAACTTCTTAAATTCATATAATTATAATATATACAATATTATTCCATTTTTTATGGTGCCATTTCAAATTTTCAATAGTCATTGAAAGTTCTACTGAAATATACTCTCCCAGATACTTATTTTCTTACGATTTAAAGCCTACCTGATAAAGTGATAATTTAAAATAATATAATAAGGAGAATTATATTTACCATAACTGATCTATTGAAACTGAAATTTTGATTATTATCACAAATGTTAAATAAACATCTTTAAAATGGCGTATTAAATATTTGCAGTGATAATAATATTAAAACCTTACAACAAAAATACTATTCGGTGTTTATAAGACGTTACTCACTTAGACATTTAATTCTGTTCATTAAAATAACTGTCATTCTGCTAACAGAATAGATCCTCGAGAGGTATTGCTCAAGCCACACCCATTCCAAATACATCTGTCACCAGATTTAACCAAAATATCAACATATTCATTAAACCATGCAAACTGAAGCTTATACAGATCTGTGAACATCAGTGTTATGCAGTTATCGTGTAGGCAGTAAAACCAATTGTAAATTTTTAAGTGTTTTAAGTAAAAGGGAATCATATCAATGCTAGCATTTACGTTCCTCTTGTAGTATTTCCCGTTCAACAACCGCATAAGTACAATATTTAGTTATATTTACATACTTCAGAAACGCACTTTGAGCATAATTTACTCACTATTTGAAATGAATTTGCTTACATTCACTAGTCATATCCAACTCTCAGTAAAATAATGATATGATACAACAATCAATTTTTTTAATACTTGTTAATCTTCTATGATTAAACTGTTATTTCTAATGATGAAATATTAAAACAACAGACAAATCAAAAATATTTTTTAAATATTTGACATTATAACATTTGTTAAAATAAAAATATCTTAAGTTTGGAAAATACGCAATTTGTATTTTCAAAAGTTTGAAATGGATGAAAACCAACTTAACTGAATGATTTTTTCCAGGGAACTGAGTTACTTAAACTGCACATTTACAAAATGTTTTATGAGTAATGTATAAATATTGCAATAGAAGTTTCTAAATCACAGTGTCTATTCATTTAGAATAACAATTTCTATGAAATTGTATTTCTATAGCATTGTTCTTCCCAATCTGTCTGTAGTAGGTTGTAAAAAGTACAATCCACAAAAATACTGCTCAACTTTGGCAACTTGCATATAGCACATCTTGTCTAGGTATTCTTTCTCCGCTTTCAACCTACATACAAACTGAAACAAATATCTGAACTAAAATTCATAACCGTACATCTATTATTAAAAACTACCAAAGTCAGTCAATATTGTAAATGAATAGAAAAAAAAATGCCAAGGTTAGTTCAAAGGTGGCTCCAGGGGAGGGGCAATTGCGTCCCCAGGAATTAGAGTACTATTTCTATTTTACAAATATATGTTTCATATTTCGGAACACATTTAAATTCATTCCAGTTTAGGCATACTTGTAAACATGTATTTTCATTTGACTTTTATTCCAAAACAATGTATTTTGATTTTACATTTATGTAAAGTTATGTGTAGAAATTCATCTGATAGCATTGGTAGTTCCACCCAGCGTAAACAACACTGGCATGTTACAAGTTGCATATTAGTTCCTTACCTGCTCCAGCCATTGTGCCCCCTCTCCCCCAAAGTCTATCCTGAAGTTGCACTTGGTTTAGTTACAATTGTATACATTAGTTGTCGGAGGTTAACGGCTAATAACTATAACTATAACTACTACTACTACTACTACAAGTAGTTTATAAGAGTGATGATGATTAGGTGAACACTTACATTGATGACAAGATTCAATAAAACTGCTTCCATTTAGAAAACTATGCAATATATTTACCAAATGTTTAATGAATTGGACAAGAGTGTATTTGCAAAAGAATTTTTTAAATCAGTATTTATTCATTTAGAATAAACATTTGTATGGAATTGAACCTCTATAGGCATTTTTCTTCCCAGTCTTCCTGCAGTAGGGTATAAAGTACAATACACATGCAAAACAAACTCGGTATTCCTGCAATGGGGTATAAAGTACAATGCACAAACACACTACTTGATCTATACTTCCGCAACTTACATTTAGTAAGCACAACTGCAACTTACATTTAGTAAGCACAACTCGTTTGTGTAATCTACAACACTTACCTGCAGTTAAACCTACTTACAATCTGAACAAATTGTTTTGAACCACAGTTCATAACTGTACATCTATTATTAAAATTTACTAAAGCAGTCTGTATATTGTAAATGTAAGGAAAAAAACATTTGTAAGGCCAATTATAAACACAATGTTTTACTTGTCTAGGGTTAACAGGTATTATAACTACTGCATGTATTTTTTTTTTTTTTTTTGTAGTAATGAATAGGTGAACCATTATTTTGGGGCGCGAATTTCAATAAAAGTACCCTTACTTCCATTTAGAATACTATTTAATATTTTGTCTTTTAAAATTGTTAGACAGTGACTAATTACTAATACACACATTTTCTGAATACAATACAATTTCAATAGGCTTCTTATTTCTAAAATATATTTTACAATGTTATACTTGACTAACAATTAATTGGTCATAAAAAAATTAAGTGTTGCCTCTTAAAAGTTGCATTAAAAAATGTATCATTCTATAATAGTTCCAACTAGGATTGAGTAATATTTTTAAAATGTTAATTGATGCATTGTTTATAAATTCCTAAATTGAGATATTTTTATGATTAAACCTTGTAAGATTACAACTTGCTAACCTAATAATCAGAGAAAATTTTAAAAAAATAAGTCATTTTGATCAGAGCAAGTTTGCAAGTTGGTTATAAATTTACTTTAATTATAAATTCAATTAGTAGTTTAATTTCATAAATTATATTACCAGGTACAAACATAGAAGTTTCAGTAAATGCTATTGCATTTAATTCGTGTCGAATTAAACAACCTAAATAATACAGAATATCAAGAGCACAGTGCTACAATATATTACAATAAAAATATTGGAAAGAACCCAAATACCACAAAAAATAACAAATAAAACAAGTTACTTAAGATTAAACCCTTATGTACATTTCAATGACCATATCATCATCAGAGGGTCTTATTACAAAATTACAATCTAGCAAACGAGAAGTTACAAACTAGAATGATGATTCTTGTTTGCTAGATTGTAATTTTGTAATAAGACCCTCTGATGATGATATGGTCATCGAAATGTACATAAGGGTTTAATCTTAAGTAACTTGTTTTATTTGGTATTTTTGATTATTTTTTGTTGTATTGGGGTTCCTTCCAATATTTTCATTGTAACCTAAATAATGGAGCTGTAATTGGAGATAATATTTTTGACAAATGTGCTAAACGTTATTTTGACATTTAATAACATTATCCTATAGTATTCTCGAGAGTGTCGAGAGGCATTCATTTACCTATTATTACAAATAAACCTATTGTATTAGCCAAAGACGAGTATGTAAATACATTGCTTCAAGTTGATAGCCTAGTTATCTGTAATATTTTTGCTGTGGTTATAATTAGGATTTTTCCAGGTAATTGGCATAAAAAATATAAACAAGGAAGTGATTACATTTTGTATCAATGTAAGAGTTGACACCAGCTACAATGGTAGCAACATTTGGTTTATCAAACCTAACCTGAACCAGCAAAGTATATTTACAAAACTTTTTGAGGTCATTTGTAGACGCGATCTGTATTGCTCATGTGCAATATGTAAGTTGTAAGCGGGCAATGTTGAAAAAGGCCAATGTCGGGCGTGCCGATTTGTGATATGATTATATTCATATCGACACAAAGATGACTTGGCTGTGTAAAAACCACCCCCCCACTCTTACCAGTATATATATATATAAATATATATATATATATATATATATATATATATATATATATATATATATTCTAGATATTTAAAATTATCCATTGTTTTTCCGTTGCACTGAATTTATGAAGCTAATAAATCACTAATTTTGAGTAATTTTATCCACCATTAAGTGCAATAATTTTACCTTGAGTGATGAGGTACCTTTCGGTCTTTGACCATTGTCGAATCACTGATTGTTCTCTGCTGTGGATGCTACGTCCGTGAAGCCGGTGTTTGTAGAAGTTACGCGCACTATTTCTTGATCTGTGTGTATGAGGTTTCTGTATAGTATGTCTTCTGTATATGTTGTTTGTAAATTCATTAAGTTGTTGTGTATGTTTTTATAAATGTGGTATTTTTCTAGTGAGTTTTGTTCTATTGGGTTGTTATTTATTTCCAGTATGGTTAGGTTATTTTCGTAATTTGTAATTTCGTGTTTATGGGAAATTAGGTGTGCTGCAACATTTGATACTTTAGAATTTTTTTTTTTGAATGCTCTATAATGTTCTTCGATCTTATTTTAAACGTTCTGGATGTTTTTCCTATGTAAAAAGCGTTACAGTTGTTGCAAGTGATTTTGTAGATTCCTGATAGGTTATGATTTTCTGAATTTGTTATGTGGTTTTTGTTACTAAGATATTTTATTATTTTGTTGTTTGGTTTGTAAGTTGGAGTGTAGTATTCTTTGTTGTATATATTTGTTATTTTTTCTATTTTGTTATTGGTATATTTATATTTTAGGTAGATTTTTTTTAGAAGAACATTATAGAGCATTCAAAAATAAAAATTCTAAAGTATCAAATGTTGCAGCACACCTAATTTCCCATAAACACGAAATTACAAATTACGAAAATAACCTAACCATACTGGAAATAAATAACAACCCAATAGAACAAAACTCACTAGAAAAATACCACATTTATAAAAACATACACAACAACTTAATGAATTTACAAACAACATATACAGAAGACATACTATACAGAAACCTCATACACACAGATCAAGAAATAGTGCGCGTAACTTCTACAAACACCGGCTTCACGGACGTAGCATCCACAGCAGAGAACAATCAGTGATTCGACAATGGTCAAAGACCGAAAGGTACCTCATCACTCAAGGTAAAATTATTGCACTTAATGGTGGATAAAATTACTCAAAATTAGTGATTTATTAGCTTCATAAATTCAGTGCAACGGAAAAACAATGGATAATTTTAAATATCTAGAATTTAATACCTACCAAGGTAAACAACTGTACCGTAAATATATTAACCTCAAAATCAAACTCCAGAATTGCATCAACAAAATACAATTTAATAAAAAATGCCTAACTCTTAATATAACACCAAAATACGCAAAATTACACATAAAAAATAAACAAAACACTATTATCAATAAAGCAACAAAAATAGCAGAATCACACATTATTAAACAAAACATTAAAGCTGCCTACCACAAAAAAAGCCAAATCAATTTACAACTATACACTACCCATTTGGAATTAATGAAAACTTTTGACACTCTCACACCTATTATTTACGAAAAAATACAACAAATTATAATAAAACATAAAACAAACACTATTAACAGACAAAACAAAAAAATCGAAAATTTATCAAAACAACTTAACCTAAAAAATAGCCTAGCACTAATCCACACTTCAAAACAACAACATAACCTAAAAAATAACCTAAAACCAACCCACACCTCTAACAATAATAAATTCATTAACTTAACTAAAACAGAATTTACTGAAAAAGAAAAAATAATAATAACTAATTCCTTCAAATATAACCTACCTAACTTCAACAAAAAACAAATAATAAAAAACCTAATAGTTGACACAGAATCTAACATCCACAAAATTACCCACCAAAATACTGAACACATAAGAAATAACATTAATAATAAAATTAACCTAATAAAAACGGAAAAAAACAAAAAAACAGAACAATATATTAATAAAAAAGAAATTATAAAACTCAGAGAAAAACTAGAAAACAACGATTACTTAATATTAAAATCAGATAAAACAAATACTCCAGTAATAATAGAAAATACCAAATATATCGATTCAATGACTAACTACATAAAAGAAAATAAATACGAACAAATCCCAGACCCAACTAACAAATACCTTATTACAATAAAAAACTTAATAGTCACTCACCGTAACACCCTAAACTATAACAATAAATTAAAATACCACACAAGATTATACCCATTTAAACCATGCGCACCCGTATTATCAGGGATACCTAAAATCCATAAACCAAACACACCATTTAGACCACTAATAAATTTCACAACAGCACCATCTTACATAATCGCAAAAATCCTAGACAAAATCCTAAGGGCTAAAATACACATCAACAACACATACAATATAAAAAATGGATACGAATTAATTAATAAAATAAAAACGATAAAAACAAACAGCAACACAAAAATAATAAGTTATGACATAACTAACATGTACCCTAGTATCCCAATAGAAGAAACCATAGAAATAATAAAAAACAAACTGATACACAATAACGAACAAAGAAACATAATAGATAGTATCATTACGTTAACCAAACACATATGTAACCAAAATTACTTCCAATTTAACAATAAATATTATAAACAAACAACAGGACTCCCCATGGGTTCACCCATTTCATCTGTCATGTCAGAAATATATTTACAACACTTTGAACAAATAATAATTAAACCTATAATAAACACACACAATATCTTACTATGGACAAGATATGTAGACGATATACTTGTAATATACCAACCTACCATTCACAACGAACACCTCATAATATTAAACAAACTAAATACATACAACGAAAACATACAATTCACCGTTGAAACAGAAATAAATAGAACAATCAACTTCCTCGACATTACTTTAAATATAAATGATAATAAAATAGAAACTACAGTATACAGGAAACCTACTTCCAACAACACCACAATACACTACAAATCTAACCACCCCTGGACACACAAAATTAACACTTACAGTAACATGATAAATAAAGCAATAAAATACACACAGGATAACAAACAAAAATTAAATGAAGAATTAGATAACATTACAAAAATAGCAATAGAAAATGGATACAACAAACACATTATAAATAATATATACAATAAATTCACAAAAAAACCTAACCTCAACACAACACTACAACCGGAACACGAAAACAATAAAAATAAAAAAATCTACCTAAAATATAAATATACCAATAACAAAATAGAAAAAATAACAAATATATACAACAAAGAATACTACACTCCAACTTACAAACCAAACAACAAAATAATAAAATATCTTAGTAACAAAAACCACATAACAAATTCAGAAAATCATAACCTATCAGGAATCTACAAAATCACTTGCAACAACTGTAACGCTTTTTACATAGGAAAAACATCCAGAACGTTTAAAATAAGATTTGAAGAACATTATAGAGCATTCAAAAATAAAAATTCTAAAGTATCAAATGTTGCAGCACACCTAATTTCCCATAAACACGAAATTACAAATTACGAAAATAACCTAACCATACTGGAAATAAATAACAACCCAATAGAACAAAACTCACTAGAAAAATACCACATTTATAAAAACATACACAACAACTTAATGAATTTACAAACAACATATACAGAAGACATACTATACAGAAACCTCATACACACAGATCAAGAAATAGTGCGCGTAACTTCTACAAACACCGGCTTCACGGACGTAGCATCCACAGCAGAGAACAATCAGTGATTCGACAATGGTCAAAGACCGAAAGGTACCTCATCACTCAAGGTAAAATTATTGCACTTAATGGTGGATAAAATTACTCAAAATTAGTGATTTATTAGCTTCATATATATATATATATATATATATATATATATATATATATATATATATTTTATGCTTCTTTTCTTGATCTGGCAGGTATAATTTGACCCAGTATCGTTGCGTCTGGAATGTAGACAATATATTACATCTATGTTTTCTGAGCGGGTAATACTGCAATCTTGTTTGTGGGACACTAAATTTAGTCTTTTTTCGGAGTTGTGATTACAGTAAGCAATAAAAAAAAAACCCAGTTTATATTTTAAATACAGTAAAGCTTTTCTCATTATTTTCATAAAAGAATTGCGCAAGTTATTGTCAAGAAATAGGCTATTCATTTAGAAAATGTGAACTTTAAAAAAAATAAATTTAGGAAATTCTGAAGATGACACATTTTTGAGTCTACAAATTCGTGTTATTTGCCTAGTCGAGTTAATTGCTAATAAATACAAATATGTGAATGTTGATCTGCTTCACATTATTATTGTTTAGGTAACCAAATTCGTGACGAACTGGCAATAAAACTTGTACTTTCAAATATTTGAAAAAAAAATTTGCAGACGCTATATTATTATACGGTATTTTATTCATTTACTCTTTCCTATTAGCAATTTCCTTTCATGCCCTCCCTTTTATATATGTAAATATATACATAGCTTTTATTTTGGAATTTCTTTAGTACAAATATGTAAATACTAGCTTTAACCTGTGCACGTTGCTGCGCCTGAGATCATAATTTTCTAATAAGAAAAGCAAATCTAACATATTTCTTTTACTGCAACGCTAGAGGATAGACAATGTTTTTCTTCAATACATTATGCTTATAAACATACAAATTTTAGGTGTCGGAACATGTAATAGTAGGAAATTGAAGTTCGAATGTACAAAATTTAATCCAGCAATGGTCGATGATTGGGCTTGTGCCTTGTTTATAGTTATTGCGAATGCAAGACGCAAAGGAAATTATAGTCGTTTGAAATCAGTGGGTAGATCTGATGAAATTATCGGTATTCATGAAATTAAAACCATCTCTCCTTTGAACTTGTCCCCTATGATTTCTGCTTGGTTCAAGTTGGTTGTCAGTTTTTTTGTGGATAGTCTGGCACAACTTTGGTGGATTCAAATTTCGCAAGAGTATTATCGTGGACCTTACTTTTAATATTAATATGCGTGTCAGCAATAGGCCTAATTGTACATAGAATCTACCTATTTTAAACAATATAAAATATTTATAATGCATTTTTATTTTTGCATTATGTTTATAATTATTTTAATTAATTAAGTAACCCTAACATAGATATACATTTTAACATTAGACTTATGGAAGGCTGTACACTGAACCATCCTAAGCCTCTGGAGCTGGATGGATGGATATACACCAAATTTCACAGATGGAGGGAAAATGTTAAACAAACCCTCCAAATTTATAGTTCAGCAGTTTAGGCGTCTATAACATACAGACAAACATTCATTTTTATATATACATATTTAAAAAATAATTAAGTACGGTATTGGTATAGATAAATGTTTTAGTTGTTCCAATTGCTTTATGATTTTATTAAATCAAAGTTGACAAGTTTTCTTCTTTATATTAATGTATTGTTGTAATGTAAGTTGTAGTTCCTTGATGAAAGACTAGTTTACTTTAATATTAAGGTCTCAGTATGCTGTTTACATCTAGAAACATTTTTAAAAATATTCAATTTCATAATATTAGGCTACTTATCGTTTTGTAATTAGGCTTTTATTCAAAATGATATTTAAAAACATAATAATAAGATGCAATATGTGCTATGCTATAACCAAGTCGAAAGATATTGCTATTTTAGACAAGAAGTTATGAGGTTTTGATTACGTTAATTATTTATGTTTCAATATGTTGTTAAATCTGTAATTGTTTACAAAAATAATCACTGTATCATTTCCCATTATTTTGTAACTATACTCAATGTTCAAAAAGATGTTTAAGTATTTTATTTACAATTATAAGAAGATGCTTTACGATCTATGGTCTAATCAAGCCAAATAAAATTCCAGAATTATATTTATTTTAATAATGATAAGGTTAACCCGTAGCATTTTGAGAAATTATTTAAAGGTAGTAATGATAACTACTAAGTTTAGATATTTATAGAAATATTACTTCCCATTTATTTATTAACTTCAAGTTGTACGTGAACGCCTGCGGAGCGGCATAGCGATAACCCGCAACATTACTTTTAGTTGAAGTCGGTGTATTTGGTTATTTGAAATGCGCGTATTTGGTTATTTAAAGTCCGTGTATTACGATTATTTGAATGTCGCGTATTTGGTTAGTTAACGACCGCGTAAATTGTGTGTGTACATTTTGGTTAATGCATTTTTTAGGTTTGATAGGTAGTTATATTGGGCGATTTGTTAATTACGTTAATATTTAGGTATCAGTATTTTATTAAATCTATAATTGTTTTAAATATAAACACTACATCATATTACTGTTGTTTTGTAAATTACACTTAATGTTTAAAACGGTGTTTAAGTAGACTATTACAATTATAATAAGATACATACATACATACAAATATTCATTTATATATACACAGATTAGAAGAATAAATATGTACGGTATTGGTATAGATAATATTTTTAGTTGTTTCCAATTACTTTATGGTTTTATGAAAAGAAACGTGACAAGTTTTCTTCTTTATAACAATGTATTGTAAGTTGTAGTTCCTTGATGAAAGACTAGTTTACCTTTTACTTTGACTAGTTTACTTTAATATTAAGGTATCAGTATGCTGTTTACATCTAGAAACATTTTTAAAAACTTTTGAAAAATAATCAATTTATTATATTAATTATCGTTTGTGGAGCGGCATAGCGATAACCCGCAACATTACTTTTAGTTGAAGTCAGTGTATTTGGTTATTTGAAATGGGCGTATTTGGTTATTTAAAGTTCGTGTATTACGATTATTTGAATGTCGCGCATTTGGTTATTTGACAGCTGCGTATTTTGGTTAGATGATCTTCGGTCATTTGAAGTAGCCCCGAATCAGCTACAGGTCACTACTACGGCAGTAGAAACTAATACAGAACTAACTATATGGGTCAGCTGGATCACACTAACAAACTTCAACAATATTCCCTGCATGCGGTGCGGCAGTAAAATTCAAATGGTTTTTAATTTTTGGACAACCCTCATATGAGCATCTATCATATAATTTAGAGGAATTTGAAATTAAGGTCATATAGGAAAACAACCCCTTGGAAAATCGGTGAAGAAATACAACACAGTACATAATAAAAATGCATATTAACAATTTAATATAGTTCATCTTAACAATATTATACTCAAATCATATTTTTAATCAAACAAAGCATGAGAAAAATTAATCATTATGTTAAACATGATTATAACAGTATCTTATATATACAATATATTTACAATTATGATGTTTAAAATAATATCTTACAAAGTTTACTTCTTAATAAAAAAACTATTTAATAAATTTCATAATTTTTATTTTGTTTAAGGTTAATGACAGATCAAAGCCAATTAACCTTAAACACATTAAATAGTTATTACAAGATATTAAGTAAAGGTTAAATCATTTTTATTATATTCTATTGACTAGCAAGAAAAAATGATGCTCTTGAACCATTTTACAAAATCTAAAATTATAACCTTTATTTTTCAAACTACTTCAAAGAGTGTAAAATAAATAAATTCCCAAGGTTCATGTTACTGAATTTAATTTAAAATTGGAAAATATAATCTTCATAAAATATCTTATTAATCTTGATTCTTTGGTTTAATAATTAGATTTGTTAAACATTATGATCTCACATTTTAATTTGAATACAGTTTTAATTTATTCAGTTCAAATTCAATTTTAAGAAATTAATTTATGACAAGAACAACGATAATCTAAGAACATTTATAAAAAAAGAAAAAAAATGTTTAAAGTCAATTCCTACTAAGCTCGACAAAAAAATTATTTAAGTTACTTTTATTTTATAATTACAATTAATATAAATATGTATGTACATATGACAGAATCACAGTATTAAGTGACAAAATAGAAATCAAATTTCCTTGCATTTTCCTATTTTCCTCTCCATAAAGTATGTGGTGTTGCACTGTTATTTTTGTTTAGTTTTGTGTTAGTATTTATTAGTTTTTTTTGTTTCAAATTTATGAAGCTGATGGTGGTTTATAACTTCTCATTCTACCCATCTCTTGTAATGCTTCATTATTGCAAGGAACCTTTCTCTTAAATTTTCTCATAGATTAAATATAAGATTTCTAGTTATGGGAAAGTTGGTTCAGTCCCAAAGTGCTGGATTTCAAACATGTAGTCATTGAGTTTGAATGCAACCGAGATATAATTAAAAAAAAATTTATTTATGAATAAATATTTAAAAACACTGTATTAACATCTAGTGTCATATAGTACAAGTAAAAAAAACAATGTATTTGAACTTGATTGAATGAATAAAAAGGTATTTTATTAAGGATTGAAGGTTTCTGCAAGATTTATATAAAGAGAATGTGAATAGAAGGAATGGAAAAATGAATAAATTTGCCATAAGTTCATTTTACTAAATCTAATTTAAGGCGGGAAAATATAATCTACATAAAATATAACCTTAATCCCATTTGATTCTTTGGTTTAATAATTAGATTTGTTAAACATTATGATCTCACATTTTAACTTGAATATAGTTTTAATTTATTGAGTTTGAATTCAAATTAAGATTACTTATGACTAAGAAAAGTAAATGGAAACTTGACAGGAATAAATAATATATTATGCAAAAAATAGTTACATTATTAATTTTTTATGGAAGATAAGGGGTTTTAATAAAAAAAAATATATATTATAAAATAATGAAAATATACTTAAAACTTTCAAGTGAGGAAACTTTTTATTACATAATTAAATTTCTAAGAAGAAATATTTGCTAAATATTATGTGAAATAGTTTCTAAAAAATAATATATTTTAATTAATAATGTTGTAATTGTTTTCAATAGAAATTTTCTAATTTAAAACAAAATAGTTCAAACAACAAAAATTTGGACTATATGGAAAATTATAAACATAATGCCGTTACAGTATTTGTATAGAAAACCACATTGATCATAACCAGAACCATGTAAAGGACTACACTTAATTTAAAATATCCTAATGTTTATCATAAAACAAAATTATGAGAGAAAATAAATAAACACTATGATAATTTAGTACAAGTTAAAATTTAATCACAGTATCGTTATTTAAGTAACAATACTACCACTGCAAAATTAACACAGTGAAAAATATATATTAAATAGAAAGTAAGATTTGAATTTTTAATAGAAATTTTAAATGTCCCCTTCATTCTAAATCTAAACAATGGATAGTTAATTATATACTGTACTGAATGCTAGTTACTAGTTTTAGGTAATAGCACTTAATTATTAAAAAAGAAGTATATTTACACAGAAAAACCATGGTTACTACTCAACAAGAATAAATTTATTATTATGAAGAGGCATAGAAATACATACAACATGGTTTACTAGTGATTATTTAGTGCAAATCAGGGTTATCTTGAGAGGGCTTTGTCATTGCCAGATTGTCACTCTTAATTGTTGACAAATAAAACAAAAAATGTCTATAATTTCAAACAATGGTGCAGTCATCATTAATTTCTATTTGTTCTTTGATTTTTTGTGCAGATAATTATATGTTTATGTATTTCAAGATAGTCACAGATGTTTATTTTTGACCATTTAGGCATTTGTTCTGTAAAATTATGACATGTAATGTATAAGATACATTCAAAAATGTATGCAATAAGTTTACATTAAAACTTCCCAGAAGTAAAAAAGTAATACTAAAAAAATACATAAACATAAAATGAACAACACAAAAATAAATTAATACTAAACATGACACACAAACTACAAACAGTTCATCATTATTCCAGGGAAAAAATCTAACACCGCCATGGAATAGAGACGTAATTTAAGTTTCTAACACCTGAAGGAACAACTGCTCTTTACAAAAGACCAAGTAACAGATTTGAGAACTAATAAGTGAAATAAATTGCC
The DNA here is from genome assembly GCA_036971475.1 of Prosapia bicincta. Lineage (NCBI taxonomy): Eukaryota > Metazoa > Arthropoda > Insecta > Hemiptera > Cercopidae > Prosapia > Prosapia bicincta. The sequence continues at coordinate 10,024,333 of JBAIZL010000002.1, forward strand.
ACAAAATTAATCTGACTGAATAATTGGGTCACTGATCTTTATTGAAATGCAATAGCACTGAATTTTATTAATTGAGTATTCACTGATTTAACTTATACATAAGTTTTATATTTTTACTCCTTTATTTTTAACATGATATACTTAAAAGCACAAATGAAATCTATTTTATACTAGAAAAAGAATAATGTTTATTTAAGTAAAATGCTAGTTACTTTGAATCTCTGAAGTTTTTACCAAAGATTATTATTAATAATTAGATAAATGTATAATGTGGTAGTAGGTTTTTATTTTATATGATATTAAAACAACTGGCTGTAGATAGTGAAAAATTTATAAGTCACTTACAATGTTTGGTTCCATATAATCACTGTTTTAACTGAATTATGAATACCTGAAAACAAAAAATATATAGCAGTAAATATGACACATTAGTAAACACAATTATGTAAATGCGTTTAATTACATAGACAGTACCTCCGAATTATTTCAGAGCATATAGCATTAAATTAATCAAAATATTCTAGCAATTGTTGCTGATACTGAAGCTTTTTATAGCAAGAAAATACTTCCGACAACAACGATTGTATCAACTGTACTTTGAACAAAACAAAAAAGAGTTTTAAAACATTAAAAATTTTATTTTAAAATTCTTAAGAAATAATGAATACACCTTAAACAATTACCTCTTTTAATTATAGCCCTACAATAAATTTATTTCTTATTAAAATAAACTTGAAGGTATCTTGCCCAATACACAGATTTATTGATGAAAGTCCATGATTTAAATGAGTCCGAGGTTATATTTAATAAAAAAATAGATTGTTCTAATTTAATAACATCAAAATACAAGTAAATTAAACAACCTTATATGCATTGATCATGTTTGAACTTGCAGAGATTATTTATTGTTAAATAAGTGGTTGACTTGCGTGTTAAGTACAATTATTTATTTTTACAGGCTTATTATTATTAATAATTGTATTTGATTCCCAAGTCAACGGCTTTTATTTAACAATAAACTTTATATTTATTTACTTAACAAAGAATAGCAACAATTTATATTTCCTAATATTTTATTATAACAATAAATTTTTCACCATTGGTCATCAGAATCAGGAGTCAAATCTTCCATTAAAGATCTTATAAAAGAGTTTCCATTGATTAACTTTGTTGTAGCAACAACAAATTCCACATTTGCTGAAAATTAAAAAAAAATATTTCAATACAGAATAATTAAGAAAAAAGAATAATGAAATAACAGAATAAAGAACTAAATCAGTAAAGTTCTAAAAATGGATTCAAAACATATATAAAAACACAATTATAACAAGCGACATTAGACTATAGAAACTAGTAACAAATAATATTAAACACATGCACTACAAATTGGCCTAAAAAACAAAACAAAATTTACTACAAACATAGAAACTAGTATAGAAATAAAGCTAAAAAAAAAAAAATTAAAAGAATGAAATGAAATACTGAGACATGTGGTGGATTATATTTAATATCACTAAAAACAACAAAAAACACCAAGATCCTAATAGAATGGAAATGAAGATTCTGCCTGAAACACAATTAACAATTATTAAATATTATGTTGCAATTAATCTTTTGAAAGTGAGTAAAATACATTAATTTTGTAATGTAAATAAAAACAACAATTTAATATAAAATTACATTTCCTTTACTATATTTGTCTTTATCTCCAGCTTGAGCTACAAATATATATATATATATATATATATATATATATATATATATATATATATATTAATTAAATTCAATTACGGAATAATTTTACCTCTAAATTTATGAATGGATGAAATTTTCTATTTATAAAGTTCAAAACATAAAGCTACTATCCTATTAGAAAAGTTTGCCCCCTAATTTTGGTTCAAAATTGTTTAAACTGTTTGTAATAAATTTACTTTATTGCAACTTTCTTAAGAATGAAGATAGTGAAGTGTTTGTTTCACGGTGAAGCTCGTTATTCAATCTAAAAGTGTCTGAGCAACTTTTTCAATACATCATACCACTGCAGAATTATATGTAATTTTCTAATTACGATATTGGAAACCATAAATAAAGCTGTAAATCGACTATTTTTTTTGTCATGGTGATGAATCGATAATTTGTGACATTTATAAAACTCTTTGCACTATGAAAAAAGGAGATTGGATTTGTTACACACCATCATAGGAGAGTTAGATAGCAAATTTATTCCCCAAAATAGAATTAGGATGTCCTCTCCTTAAAAGGAATTTTGACAAATAACCCTCCTCGGATTGTCCAATACTTACAATTTATATTTTTTCTTTTTTTAAAGATTTATCCTGAGTCCGTGGTCTCTAATGAGTAAGGTTACCTTCCTTTGTATTCACTGACTTCCTTGGGAAAGGTCCAATCGATCAGAGATGTTCCCACAGTCACCAGCTGGTGGTAGCTTTTGTTGCCTTGTACTTCATGACACTCATCTTCAACTTCTCTTATCAGACTCAACTCCACTCGAACTTTATTTTTAAAAAAAATCTGGAAAGATCAGGTTTGTAGCAACCAGCTGATTATAAACAGGGGACTGGAGCGTACTGCCCTAAGGCAGTGTCTATTGAAACTATTAACTATTTAGCCTCGTCTACCTTTATCAGCTGTTTGGCGATAATACAAATAAAACTTTACAGACATAAAGGGTCACTCAATTTTCACATTAAAGCATTTTTACAATGGAATAATATAATTGTTTTAGTAAAAAAGTGTTTAGGAGGTTAAAAACTATAATGCAATAACAATTTAATTAATTCATTTCTTTAATAAACCTGGTAATTTTGGAGTTAATTCCTTCATACTATTAGAACAATTATTGTTATAAAAAAAATATTGCTTAAAAGTACCTGTTGCCTCCCATGGACAAAACTATCTCGTCCCTACAAAATGTGTTAGGCATATAGATGGTGGTTTCTTTGCTACATTGATTTTTGTCTTTGGTTCAAGGATCTCGGTTTTCTTTTCCTTGAGTGTTTAATCTTCTTGATCCTTGTTAAAGTGTTATTGCCTCTATGCTTCAGATAAGCATGTGAAACACATTTCTCATGTCTAAGCACTTGTTTTTGCCTCTCGAAACTGTCACTATAATAAAAGATATTTATGTTCATCCTAATGTGTTCTTGGAATGTTAGGACACATAAAGTAATCCTCTTACTCTAGTCTGCGCATTAGAGACTGAGGTGAGTAGGTTAGCACAGGGACACTAGATATAGGCTCTGTGCTACCATACATAGCATTTTATTCATTATTTTACATATTTCATAATATTTTTTATAATAATAATGATAATTAGGCCAACACAATAACCTCTGAATGTGTAATTGATTGCTCTGAGCTGCACTGAATACTAATAATATAATGTGATCTTTTTATCTGTCAGCTTTCAATTAAAATTTAAATACTGAAGTAAAATATAAAGCTGCTTTATTTTTGCAATACAGTCATAAAAATGACATAATTATGCACAGACATTTTGTATAAACAGAAACTAATCCACATTTTACCTTTCTCAAGTTTCCAACTATTGCTGTTACTCTAAGCAACTATTTTTACTATCTACAACTTTACTATTAAATATTTTTGTCTAGTCTAGTATTATAAACTAATAATATAAAATTAGGCATTCATTTTGTCGTGCACAATGTTGTACTTACAATCCTGTTGTTGAGAGAGGAAACGAAGAGCTGATACTTCTGCGAATGTGCATCCTCCTAGAAAAAATACTAACACCACTTTAGCATTGTCACTAACAGAAGACTGACTGCCTATAGACCCACCTGTAATTAAATCATAGTTTCAATTTTTTATAATTATATGAACGAACTTACATAGGACACAAACAGTACAGATTCAACAAATAAATTCAAATGAAATATTAATGAATCATTATTTGAAAAAACTACATTAACATCAAGTCTCATACACTGTAAGTTTAACAAAATGTATTTGAACTTGAGTTGGTGAATAAAAAGTATTTTATTGACAATTGAAAATCTGAACAAGATATATATAAGGAGAATGTGAACTATTTGAAGGAATTCATAAATCATGATTAACATACGTCTCTGAGTTTGTCCTGAAGGTAGGGGCTGTGTCTCATCCAAAATAGGTCCTGGCAATGATTGGAGAACATCGGCAATATTTCGCCAAGCTCCAGGACGTATTAGATTATGTACAAGTCGTATACTTAAAGGTGCATATACACTGTGAACATAACTAATATCTGATGGTGCAACTTCACTTCCGTCTTCTACAGTGAGCCTTAGTACCTTGCGAAGAACAGGATATGTTCGAGATCTTTCCTGCAAAGTATAAGAATAATAATCATTAACAGTTGAAATAATAAGAAAGAATATTATTTTTATATAGTAACTGTAACACTCTTAAAAATAAGGTGTTACATATAAATTCATTTATATATTTAATTTTTATTTAATAATTATATCGTCCCAATATAAAAGAAAATTTTTGTTTTCTTGGTGCACATTGTGAAGCTAGCATAGATAGTAGCGCCCCTAGCGGGTAAAAATGTAAAATATCGTACGAGCTAGTAACTTGGGGTAATTAACCCACATCACCTCATGTGACGTAAGCATGGTCTGATATCGCCTGATCTGATGGACCAATCAAAAAATTCGAAATAATAACCAAGGGTGGGAAATTCCGTTGGCGTGCCCTTGCAGAAGGCCCACTTCTCGAGAGGTTCTTGAACAGAACAGACATGATGGCATTTTCGGACGTAACCTAGAAATTTATAAGCTTCCAGTATTCAAAATTTAAGATGTCAAGGCCGGTACCAAATTTTATTAACGAGCTAAAGAAGAAGTCAGAAGCTCTTCTTTTATTTACGTGTTTCAATTAAATAAAAGTTTATATAATTTTTGTGTAAGAGCGCTATGATTCCAGGAGCGATGTGCAGTGAATAGTGATTCCAAAAGCGATGTGCAATAATTAATGATGTATTTAAAGTGTTTTACAAGTAATGTGCACAAACAGGTACGTTTTAGATGATAATAAAGAAAATGTATTTTAATGTTAACTAAGTTGAAGAATTTTTAATTGATAAACGGTTAACACATGAACGGTAGAAATTGTCCCTTGAATATTCATTTCAGAATTAATTTGGAAAACTTAAGTTACTATCTTGTCGATATATATAAATTTTAAAGGTTAATAAGTAATTAAAATGTATGGAATAATTAGCAGTAATTAAAAGATAATTACTCGACACATTGCTGTCTTTTGTTCTACTGTAATTTGTCACTGATTAATAAATTGTATGACTTTGTATTTTAAAAATTTAAATTCTTATTTCACAAGTAACCTAGAATGTTACAAACTTTATATTTTCATTTCCCAAGTAACCCAGTTCTAACTTCCGAAGATATCGGAAGATCGTTTACAGAAAGACATTATTATGCCTGGCTGAAATGGAGAACTAGGAGCCTCTGGTAAGTAAGGTTAATTAATTTGTTAATCAGTAATTAACACACATTTTTAATAAAGCCCTGAAAAATACTTATCCCAGGAAAAAAAGGCTCAACTGTTACATAACATAATATAAATATTAAAACATTACATATAACTTCATAGTAACAAAAAAACCTGCAAATTTCCCATTTTTGTATTATTTATATTCTGTAAAATTTATGGCACTTAGTACTTTATTAGGAAATAATAATGTACAGTAGCGTCCGAACTAATTGGGATGGAACCTTGTTCAGATTAGTGGACATCCGGAATAGGTGGATTTTAAATAATAAACCAATATATTGACAGATTTTTGAACAGATTGGGTGGGAGTGAGAAAAAAAGAGTAGTGACCTTCTATGACGCATGGGGCACCCGGGCGGTTGAAAAATAGACTCAATCACCGTCTAGTGTGACTCTACTCTATTATATTCATTGCTACGGGATTTTGAACCTTTTGCACTCCATAGGCGAACTGAGTCCGACATCACTAAAAATCCCATTCCTCTCCACTGTCGAACTCAGTCTGACATATTTTGCGACGCAACTATTACATACTTCAGAACGTCTTACGTAAAGATAATGTGTACTATATTCATTTGCTGTGTTGTGAGAAAACAATGTTCCTTTTTACAACGCTGATTGGCCTTATTTATCATAATTTTTTCCATGAATAAATAACTGGTCTCAGACATTCGTATACAATATCTGCACAGTAAGCAGCAGAAATCTGGCCTAGTTGAACAATCGCTGTTTGTGTGAAATTATCCTTATTCATGATCTCCTTTATTAATTTAGTGTTTTGCTCTTGTTTTAGTTCATATTGACATATATTGTGAACATATATTATAGTATAGTGACATATATTGTTATATAGATATAGTGCTTTCGAATAGGCTTACAATGTGTGAGTTATTCCTTGAACGCTGCGGAACTTGCCCAAATAACCTGGGATTACATACAAACATTTACTTTGAAAAGTTTCAGACTGTCAAAAACTATAAACAATAAATTTAAGTGTTTTTCAAGTGGCCAAATAAAGGAGTATGTGTAAATATACTCAGCCTAAGCAAATTAAACAATTTTGAATAGGTAAAAATGACATTTTTCAATAATTTATATTTAGACCTATATATTTTTTGTGGTACCTACTTTTGTATACATATTTTCTGTGTTGTAAATATGGTGTTTAGTGCAATTTGCTTTTGTTCTAAAATAATTACATCAAAGTGGACTATTCAAACTTAGTTGCAGCTGAGTATTACAGTGGGTATACATTACATGGTTTTACATTTTTTATAATAAATATAACAAATAGAATTTTGTAATACTTATGCATATATTTTTATTCAGTATTACTTTGGGCTTAAAATTACTCTATAATTCATCGTATGGAAAGTCCTATTTCATTAACAAAGCTAAATATAGTATTTTTTATAGTAAAAAACCCCAAAATAATGGCATTTTATCAGGCCTGCTGAATTTGAACTTTAGGTTTTCAACATACAAACCCCATATTACCGTTCTTCTTTTTATTCTGAACTCAGTGTTATATAATAATATATATTTACTTGACGTATCAATGTCTTAGTGAATAATTAAACATACGTGTGCAAAACACATGCTAAATAATTGGTCTGGTGAAGCGCCCGGCACCAAATAATTGGAGTCCAAAAGGTTAATAAGAATTACACAAATTATTGCATTTTCATAATTATGGAGCATTACAAAAACAAATGTATAGTTAATGTAAAAACTTGCTACATGATACATTATGTGGAAACCATTTGCAAATTGCATGGAATCTTTGATTGACTAAATAGACCTATTTTAAAAACAATGCAGATTGATTAAAAAGTTCAAGTAACAGATTTGATGTTGAATCGCCTGAATCACACTCTCATGTTACCTATTCTGTTAAAAATGTAGTGGATGTAACAATATTAACACATTGCAGTTTACAGACTAGCAGTTTATTAGTAGCGGGTATAAAGACTAGCCTATCAAGTCATGAATGTTTGCTTCAAGAGAGTATATTTTCTGATATGTTACACACAAGACTAGACGCCTGTTCTTTCTAAAAGATATTTATCTACTCTCAAAAACTACAGCCTAAATAAAGAAAGATATTGTTGCCCCATCGACCTTCTGTCAGAAATCTAAACATAATAGAACGCTTCAGCAGTTGTGACAACTAAATTGAGAAGCTCAGTATAAGATTTACTCAGAGTGGGTCAGTAGTGTATTTATTCTTGTGCACATAGAAATGAACAATAATAGTGGGAGCCTAAAATCTAAAACAAACTTCAAACCATAACGTTTAATTTGTTTTTACTAAATATGATCACACATAATAATTAGTTAACAAATAATAAACTTACTAAGGTAGAAAATAAAAAAATTTCACCCTCAGAAAAACTATAGTATTTAGTGGCACATAATACTAAGTGGCACACACACAAAAATTCAACAGTGTAATTAACGCTGAGTAACAAAAACACTGAGTAAGGCCAGTCTCTACCAAAATTTGCAAGTCTTAGAGTTGGTTCCCTTGAAACACCCAATGTCACCTGTATGTGATGATTGTAACCAACTTTAAAACAAAAACAATAACAATGTTTACACTTCACCTACGAAGTTTTTTCACTAGGCCAATTTTAGGTAATAATAAATGTGTTTTTGCCATTGAAACACACACATATACAGATGTATACATGGTTTAGGGTATATACAACCATGTATTTAATAAGTACTAAATGCTATGAGTAATGAATGTTGTGTGTAGTACAATATTGAGTATTCAGATTAACATGGCTAAAGGTGATCCGGTCACATAACAATTGGAGAATTTGAGTCTACAGAAAACTATATACGAATACGCCCAGAAAGTAAGTTAAATTTGTGTTTCTTGCCATTGCAGCCAGTGATTACAGTTCCGTGTATGCATGATATTATCCCTAACTTATTAAGGAGTAGATGCCATTTTTAGTATGCTACTTGTTGTTTACACTTAATGCTGGATTACACTCACTCTTGTTTATAGTGGCTAAGATCAAAGCCATTTGATATCCCGATATCAAATTATATTGGTTAATAAATGAATATTTTACAAGAAATACATATCTTTAATATAAAAATATATGTCTTTAAACCTGTCTTTCTTCTCAATACCTTCCCACATAGCGACACTACAAACAACAACCTAATTCTTCACAGGTTAAATGTCATACTAAAATATATTTTACAATAACATTTTAAAATAAGAATTAATATAAAACTAGGACAAAAATTTGCCTTGGCAAACGACCTAAAAATTTTATTTTAGTCTTTTTATTTTACAATTACAATTAATATAAATATATAGTCTACATACGTTAGAATAACAATAGGTATATTAAGTAGCAAAATAAAAAGCGAATTTCCTTCTAATTTTCCATTTTTGTTTCTATGTATGATGTTGGATTGTTATTTTTGTTTGTTACTATTTATACACTTTCTTTTTTTCATCACTTGCATTGTGTTGTAGTTTCTTTTACCTTTCCTTTCACATTCTCCGTTTGAGAATTAAGGTTCGATACGGGTAATTCAGTTTTTTATTTGTTTCTTTTCATTTATTTTGAATCCTAGAGCACTCTTTATGATATTGTGGGGTAACCACGGACACAATTTAAGGTTATACAATTGAGGATTACAGCAACATGATGGGGGCAAAAAAGACAAATTCATTTACATCTTTGAGAAGTACATTCCTAGCTATGGGAAAGTTGGCGAAGTCCCAACACGAGCTAGACTTCGAACGTGAAGTTACTCAGTTTGAATCCGATCTAAACTCCCCTAATTTTTATAATTTAACTATTGCATAAATATTAAAAAAAAACTGTATTAACACTAATAACAAATGGCAACCATATGCTTTTGAGGTAGACATAATTAGAGCAGCATTAAATAAAAATAATTATATTAGTAGAGATAATGTTGCAAAAGACCCACTCTATAACATAAATTAAATAAATATTGGTTAGAAAAAATAATGTTTGTCTATGATTTAGTTAAAATTTAGACATAAGTTTTCCTTTTTAATAACATACACAAGGATTACTTTTAATATTTTAAAGTAAACTTTGAAATTGCATATATAAAAATATTTTAAATTGTAAAAGGATCCTAATATAAAACCAAAGAGTGTACGTAAATATAGGTTAAATATAAAATAGACTTAAATTACATTTCCACTGTTGGAATTACAAAATAATACTTTCTAAGTGTTTTGATTATGTCAAATCTTATTTTACAAGTCTTACTTGTATTTTTATAAGGCCAACTTTCTCTAAATTAGTGAGTGATAGAATGTGCTGGAAACCGTAAACCTGTATTATTTCACGTTTATAATACTCCAGAACTTTAGGCTTTAGGCCACTATTGGTAAATGACTGCATACATATGAGACGCAGTACCTGAAATAAAGAAAATATAATATAGTAGCTTCATGGATTAACTTTAGTAAAATAACAATTTTGTAGGTGCAATAATTAATTTATAATAAATTTTAATCACCATATCACTTATACCCTAATAACTCTTATATTCTTGATAAATATGTTTTATAAATGATCTTTGTTTTATTACACAGCATAGGTATAATTTTGTTTAATTGAATTTGTTACAGAATGTGAATTATAAAATATCCAGCACAGATGTGCATGCTTTGACTGTTTATAACATAATGAAATGCTGAATTAATCAATGAAGTAATACCTAAAGAAATACCTTACCTTGACTAAAGGCTCTTTATGAGCAATACAGTCTTCAATGAAAGGCTGAACTTTATCAGTATCTACACATAGCATCAGTTCTTGTTGAAGTTGTAATGCATCTAGAAAACTGCTTGAATCTGTGACTTCTTTGATTAGTTCTGCAATTGTTGTATCTGTGGAAAATACTAACTGTAATACAAAGGGATAAAACTATCATGTTAAACAATAAGACAAAATTTCAAGATTTTTTTAAACTCAATACCTATCTATCTAATACATAAAATTGTGGCTTCCTTCAAATCGTAAACAAGTGTGTATTAATAATAAAACATAGAGTTCATTATTTAAATCTGAGCAGATCCTTTTTTAATACTAAAACAAGAGAACCAACTACAATCACTTACACTAGTAAGGAGAAAGGAATACAGTAGAACCTCTCTAATTCGTCACCTTCTGTAATTCATCATAGTAATAACAAACATTGTCTGCACTGTCATGTAGTATTGGCATCATCAGATAAGGGCGATACCAGAGATGCGGCATTAGAAAATCTCTCAACACATTTGTCCAGAGAATGAAGTGACTTGTAGGGAAGTGAATGAGATGCTAACGAGATGCATTAGGTGGTATGGCAGACAAAAAGAAGCAGAACTGGCGAAATTGTTAGTATTAAAAGTAATTCAGTATTTTGTGATACAAAAAGAAAATAATTCTTTAGTACAAAAAAAGGACAGACTCTTAAAAACTAAAAGCTAGGTGTATTTAATATCACATATTTTTCCTACAAGGTACTTTAATGTGTTTATTATGTATTTTATATGGGGGTGAGCTGGTTGGTCCTCGTCCTGCCCCTGGATAGCTGAGTTCATATTTTATGTTTATGAAAAGAGCCTTTATAACTAGGGATGGGCCGATTCCGATTCTCGATTCCAGGAATCGTCGATTCTAGGTGGTATCGAGGAATCGTCGATACTCGATTCTTCATCATAAAAGTGTCGATTCCGATTCCACACGATTCCGAATATTTATAAAAATACGTGTCGGACCAACTGGCCCAACATAGTTTTTTCCTATCGTAAATGAAACATAAATAAACTCCGTCGGACCAATTTACCCGATATTGTTTTTGATTTAATTAAATTTTATTATCTGTGCAACACTGTTTTGATATTTTTTGTGTTTTGTGTTAGCAAGAAACAACAAAACCATAATTTCATGTCCCGGCTACCCAAATAATAAACAGACTGGTGATAAAAGTGTTTTTGCGCCTATCACTAAGACACGTAAACGTGTCACATGTGATTGATTTGCGAGTTTATAAATATTTTGAATATAGAACTAAAGGGTAATATATTCTCTCTCTGATAAGTAATGCTACAGGTCCAGTAAATACTATCCAAGATTCATATTAAGTAAAAGTTTTAACACCAAATAATTTACTTGTTAAGGAATTTACGTTATAATTTACTTCCTAGTAAGGATGAGTTTATCTAAGTGTATCAATGTTTGTACTTAACTTTCACAAAGTCCATTTTTAAGGATTATTTTACAACTAAATATTTAGTCAATATTTCCGACTTACTTTTAAGGTTTTGTGAAATTTTGAAAACAGTAGTGAAAATCATTACAATACGTTATAACAAATATGTGTGTCGGCCCGTAACTACGGACAAAAAGCTCTTAGAATAACATCATGTTCTTAATCCCGTCGGCGTTTATCTATCAAACAAAAACCATCGTAAATACATCTGTAAGTAGTGTGAAGCTTGTTGTTAAATACTGTGCCTTAATTTTTCCAAAAGTAGCAACACCAGCTGAGTAGTACTAATAAACATAAAGCGTTAAGAGGCCTGGCGGTATTCGGTTCAGGGTACTGGCCGTCGCGTCATTTCGATGACGGTTAACAGAAACTGACGGTGGAAATCCACATAATATATCAAATATGAAAAAGCACTTAAACATCATTAATTTTGCCCAAATTTATCAACAAAAAAGATCTATACTTGAAGAAAATTTATCCTCAGACACAGGACCTACAAGTGATAGTCGGTTAAAAATCAACTGGGATTGAGTAATAAATACAAAATAGGCCTGAATCAGTTGCACTTGTTCCAGACACCTGCAGAAAAAAAGGTCCCACCAGATGTGGAGAAGGTATGCCCCACTAATCCATAATGTTGGGGAAGAAGGTACCCCAGGGGAATTGACAGTAGAAGAAGAAGTAAACAATTATCTGGGGGAACCATTAGCCAGTCCAGATTGTGATGTTGGGAAGTATTTGGCAGTACAAAGTGCCAAATACCCTCATTTAAATGCAATGGCAATAAAATACCTGTCTGCCCACTCGCGACAGTGTTTTCTGAAAAACCTTTCTCAACTTCAGGAGTTATATGCGACTAGCAATGAAACTAGCTTGACCCACAACGTGTTCAAATGCTTGTGTTTTTGAACAGAAATGTACATTACCTGCCAGACTTTTAAATATTAAAAACTATCCTATTTGTATTAATTTTTTTACTTTTTATGTTGTTTGTTTGTTTCTAATTTTTGTTTTGTTTGGGAGACAATGTAAATAGGCTTAGGAATTTTTTCAAACATCATAAAATAAGTAAAGTTCACATTTTTAACTTTAAAATAAGTCATTACTTTATTCTGATATGTTTTTATGTTTAAAAACATTCCTATTGATAAATCAAGGTTGAAGGTTTTGTGTAGCCTATTACATTAAAACAGAAATTTTAAAAGGTTTTGCCATATGACCAAGATGTTAACTAAATTAATTATTAGAGAACTAGAATGTAAGCTAATATAACTTGAAAGAATCGAGAATCGAGAATCGACTAAAGAATCGAGAATCGAACGGAAAATTTTAGAATCGGAATCGGAATCGAAAATTTTAGGAATCGGCCCATCCCTATTTATAACACTCAGTGAACCGAACGCCAGCAGCCGCTTTTGCAAAAGGAGCCCCATAATATGTCTTGTAAACAAGCAAATAGTCCTTCTCAGGACTACCAACGAGTTTCAAAACAGAAAAAATCACCCAGACAGACTGAAAGTAAATATATGGTCAAAAAAAGTACTAACCATAAAAACTATACGAAAAGAATTTAACATTGACAAGCACCTCATAATGAGAGTACGCGGAACAAATGGGACCAAAAGAACTGAAGTATGGTGTCCAAACAGAATAACTGCGAGAAACCTCACTCAACGTCTGAAGACAGAAGCAAATAAAAAGGAAGCACACATTTCAATAGGACAGAGTTTTCCGGAAAGAAAAAAGAAAAGAGAGAGAACCTTACACCAATCGACCAACAACAGACTATATAAACAAAAACATGACAAACTATTAATAATGCACTGGAATGCCAGATCGTTAAAACATAAAGCACCAGAGCTGGAAAAGGAAATTCATGAGAAAAATATAAAAATAGTCTGTATACAGGAATCATCCTTATCAAAAAACGAAGACCTTCATCCGAAGTTTAAACATTACAACCTACATAATTTATCTAGAGACAATTCAAGAGGCGGAGGATTAGTTACCCTAGTACATGAGTCATTACATGTCGAAGGCTGTGATATGAAGATTACCAAAAATTTAGAGTACATAAAAATGAATATAAGAGTTACCAATGAATTAGAATTTACTCTAGTCAACACATATATACCATTCCAGGGAATTGAAGAGAAGGAATTGGAAACACTAATCAGCTCCAACAAGAACCTGATCATAGTTGGAGCCATGAACAGCGGACACCAGAGTTGGAACAACGGACCAGAAAATAAAAACGGCCCTCAACTGTTCAAATGGATTCAAGCCCAAAACATACTTCTGCTGAACCAAAACAAAGAGCCCACATACCAGTCACCCTCAACAGGGACTCTAAGCACCTTAGATTTGACACTGTCCTCACCAATAATCGAGAAAAGGGTAACAAATTGGTACGTCGGGGAAGATCTAGGAAGTGATCACTTACCAATATACTTAGAACTTTCTATCTGAAGAAATCTAGTTAAGAACCCATCTGTCATAAGCAATAAATACAATATTTCAAAAGCTGACTGGAGTGCTTTCACAGAAGAAACTAGAGCAAGCGAGATAATACAATACACCCCAGAACTTCTAGAAATAAAACTTCTTCAAGCAGCTGACCATACCATCCCCAAAAAGAAACCAAGAAGAGAACACAAATTTAAAAATAGCTGGTGGTCAGAGAAAATCAGCCAACTTAGAAAAAATCGACAAAAGGCTAGAAGAAGATGGAAGGTGCAGAGAACCAAAGAGTGCAGACAGGAATACAACAGATGCAACGCCATCCTGAGACGTACAATAATCTCAGAGAAAAGGAAATCTTGGAGAGAATTTGTAGGCTCAATAAATGGAAACACTCCATCCAGCACAGTCTGGAAAAAGCTTAAATCAATCGAAGGTAATACTGGCCAAAAGATCAGCCAAATACAAAGTGAAGCTGGAGAGTGGCTGGACGATGACAAAACAAAAGCAGAAACTTTTAACTTGTTTTTTAAGAACAGAGCTGGAAAGAAAATTCCATGGCCCAAAAAACTCACTACTAAAGAAAAGCAGTTAATTTCCCAAGTCGAAGAACTGTACCGCCTGGAAGACTCTGCAAACGTACCCTTCAACATATGGGAACTGAGAAATGAATTATCCAGATTGAAGGACTCGACTCCCGGACTAGATGGAATCCATAACAGGATGCTCCAACATAGCTCTGAAGAGATGCTTACTAATATACTAAACGTATTCAATGAAATTTGGCACACGGGAAATATCCCAGAAAAATGGAAAATAGCACTAATTGTACCAATCCTTAAACCATCTAAAGACATGTCCCAAATGAAATCATATCGCCCAATTGCTCTTACATATTGTCTTGGCAAATTGCTTGAACGCAGGGTGAACAATCGACTAACGTGGAGACTAGAAAAATACAACCTACTAGACCAATCACAATATGGTTACAGAAAACAGAGATGCACTAACGATGCCATAATATACTTAACAAACAACATCTATGCTGGCTTTGAGAAAAAAGAACTAACCATAGTTGTCCTCCTAGACTCTGAAGCTGCTTTTGACAGGACACCCCCCACCACTATCTTATTAAAATGCATGAAGCTTGGCATAATGGGAAACATGGTGAAGTATCTAACGAATTTCTTGAGCGGTCAAAAAATCAAAACATCGGTCAATGGCCAAGAATCAACAAGTGCTGAGATAGAAAATGGAACCCCTCAAGGAGCAGTTTGCATCCAACCTACCTCCGAGAGTCGAGTGCTTCTCCTATGCTGATGATGTAACGCTATTCGTCTCACATAGAGATCCGGACAGAGCTAACCAAGCGATGCAGATGGCCCTGGACCAAGTCTCGAACTGGTGCAAGAAGTGGTCACTGAAGATCTCTGCAGAAAAGTCAGAATGTGCAATATTTACAAGAAGGAATACTCTAGCTGACTACAAACCCAAACTAAAACTGAATAACATAAATCTTCAATATAACCACTGCCCTAAGCTGCTAGGGGTACTGCTTGATAAAAAGCTGAGATGGAAAAATCATATTGAAAAAACTGTTCAAGCTTGTAGCAAACGTCTCAATTCAATCAAAGTAGTCGCCAGCCGACAATGGGGCGCTGACCATATGCTTGAGAACATTTTACCTATCCTTTGTAAGAACAAAACTGACCTATTGCAGTGAGGTCTGGGGAGCGGCCGCAGCAACACACATTAAACAACTTCAAGTGATTCAATCGGCTGCCTTGAGAATTTGCCTGGGCTGTCCCAAAACCACTCCCATTGCAGCAATGGAAATAGAATTATCAATAGAACCCATAGATTTACTGCTAGAAGAACAAACATGGAATAAGCATCTAAAAATCCTCTCACTACACATAACCCATCCACTACAATCTTTAAAAGAAACGACTACACGGCTATCATACACTCACAGTATCAATTTGCTCGCTGCTGAAATGCCTTCTGAGACTCCAGAGTAAATCCCGGTCTGCAACCACGAACCCCCTTGGAAGCAGAATGAAATAATAGTAACTTTAAACCTACCTTCTTGCATAACTAAGGAAGACCCCCAGGAGGCACTTCGGCGAGAGTCACTGGAAATGATTCAGAATCTGTACCCAGACTCCGTTCAAATCTACACCGATGGGTCAGTAGATCTAGTCCAAGATAAGTCAGGAGCAGGCTACTATAACCACTTCACTGGAGAAGAATATTACATACCAGCAAATGCAGCCTCCAGTGTCGATGCAGAGTTGCTGGCAATAAATGCAGCCTTGGTAAACTGCCTTCAACTACAATCAGAGAAGTTCTGTACACTCACTGACTCCAAGAGCGCCTTGACCATGATAGAGAACCAGAAACCAGGAAGCTATTCATTCAGACTAGAAGAGATAATAAATTTACTCAACACTCTCAGCAAAGATGACAAACAAATACAGCTCCAGTGGATCCCCTCACACTGCGGCATCGACGGTAATGAAAAAGCAGATACAATTGCCAAACAAGCAGCGGAAATGGGCCCAGTCTTCTTACCACAGTACTCTCTAAAGAAATGCCTGAGTGCTGTGAAAACATCAGTTAGAAGAAAATGAATCCACCGTTGGAGAGAAGAAACCAAAGGTAGAAACCTCTATGATATTCAAAAAGAACCAAATGATTTGGAAATGTATCAAGGGGTTCCCAGGCAAAGATTGCCGTCTTTGCAGCACGAGCAAGAATCGGACACATTGTGACTGAGACCTATCTCTTCAGATTTAATCTGAGTGAATCTCCACTCTGCCCTAAGTGTAGAAAAGAGGAGGAGACTCTAGACCATATCCTCCTTCGATGCTCCTCACCAATTTCACCAAGGGCAGCTCTGCTGTCTGCGCTGGGAAGCCAGGGAAACATCAAAACAATACTGATCAATAAACAGTTTTGGACCTTGGCTGCAGCAACTTATTATGGACATCGGACCATCGGAGTCACATGACCCTGGATGTCCGCAGCAAAAAGTAAAAAAAAAAAAAAAAATTATGTATTTTATGAAAACAAAGTAACATACTGTATTTGTAATTATGAACTATACTGCAGGCTACTAGTGTTTTTATAGTGTTGTGTAATCGGCTGACATAAATCATGTAACTACAAAATTAATACATTACATACCTATTTACGTGCAATGTTAATTTCACGACCACTGTAATTCATCTTTATCTTAAATTCCCCACTCTCTTGGTCTCGAAGTTTTCAAATAAGAGAGGTTCTACTGTAACTCCTTATTCAAATGAAGAGTTAAATTATATAAATTAATGAAACCAGTCTAAGAGATATAAAGCGGTTTGGGTAGCTAGACCTCCAAATATTTATCTGTTGTAAATTATACTGTCAGTGACAAAACATTAAGATAGGTTTGGCTTTTATAAGAAAATAATGCCTCGTGTGAAACTCTGTCTTCTTATTCTATGTGCGATGCAAAAATGTATATAAAAATTCATTTTGGCAACTTCACGTGTTAATGTTACCTTGTGTTGGTACAATTTATTTTCTTTTTTATAACTAAATCTATCATAACCGGATACTTTGTAGCTATATTTTAATATACTTTTATGGTAAAGTGATACTTGATTCACAGAGGACTGTGTGTGTGAAATGATAGGGGTTATCAGAATCCTATATTTCAGTCTTTAATTATTGTTTTTCTAATGTTTTAGTTTTAAATTATGTAGTTTCAAATTGTTTTTTTTGTATTATAGGGAAACATTCTTCATAAACAGTTGTAAGTGTCTTGGAGCATTCAGATTAGGTTTAGGTTTGTACTTTTAAAATAACTTTCTCCTTGTTTAGAATGTATTTTCAAGTAAAAGGTGTGAAAAGCAAAAAATCAATTATTCCTTTCCAGAATGAACCAAGTTAACCCATTGTGGATCTACTTGCATGTGCGCTGTGGACACTAGCAGGTACAAATTAATTCCTTGTGTCAATTGAATTGTATTTCTCTACAAAAATATTCTCACTTATGAAGCACTTAATATTATTTTTTTATGAGGGTGCAATTTTATTCTTCGTTATTTTGTACCTTATTTAGTTTATTATTACTTATTAATTGATTATTATGTGTAATAACAATTAGTAAAAACAAATTGAAAGTTACTTAATTTGAAGTTAATGGTTTGAAGTTTGCTTTAGATCGTAGGCTGCCACTATTATTGTTCATTTTGTATGTACACAAGAATACACTAATTATAAAAACTACTAAGAATCGTCAGAGTAAAACCTATACTGAGCTTCTCACTCCAGTTGACATAAAACTGCTGAAGCATTCTATTGTGTTTAGATATCTGTCAGAAGGTCAATGGGGCATAAATATCTTTTTTTATTTATGCTGTAAGTTTTGGGAGCTGATAAATATCCCTCAGACAGCCCAGACATCTAATCTTGTGTGTGACACATAAGAAAACAATGACAATATTCATGACTAGCTAGGCTAGTCTTTATACTCGCCACTAATAAATGGTTGTGACTAGCTGACCTAGTCCATAAACCTCAATGGGTTAAACAGTATCAGGAAGTAGAGGTGGGTATGTGTATGTGCTTGTGTCCTTACATTTCTAGAGTATAAAAACAACTTTTGTTCTTCATTTATTTAGTTCAATGGAAATAACTGTATCTGTATCTTTAATCCATACAAAACAGTTGTGAAGACATGGTCTAGAAAGTTAACAGTAAAATGTAAAGAAAATCATTTGATTATAGGCTTGAGGTCCAAAACCTCAGATAAGCTTTAACTTTGGATGTTTCAGCAAATGTAGGGTCAGCATTTGTTTGGAAACCAGCAACTTAAAAGGATGTGCTCTATAAAATCACTCTTAATATTTTCCACCCATACACACACTATTTCATACACAAAGATGGACTCTATTTAATCATATCTAATATGGTTATATCTATAGCTATCTTTCATTAAAGAGATTGTTTAATTTATATATGAACAGTAAAATCATTCAGAAATAAAAGTAGCAACTTTAAAACAGGACCAATTCTAAAAACAAATGTTAATGTACTTTTCTAAAATAATAGACGGCTGGAAGACTCCACAGATATAAGTTTTGTTGGTATTATAAATGTTTCAAAGATGATTTCAAATACAAGGCGTATTTTTAAACTAAGGGCCGTTTGTTTATATTCCCTCATAGTTCGCATGCACGCTGCAACGAGCGCTTGTCGCGTCCCGGCATGCCTTGGCAACAACTACTCTCAGTTACAGCTGTGTAGCTAACCTGTGCGTAATCGAATCGCCCGCCCCTTGTGGAGTTCGTTCGGTGATATGGTTTTTGTCGGCAAGAAACATGTCTGCTGCAGAAATTCACCGACAGATTTCTGAAGTTTACAGTGCTAATGCCATGTGTGAAGGAAAAGTGCGTAAGTGGGTTCGAGACTTTAAAGATGGTCGCGACAATGTCCATGATGAAACGAGATCTAGTCATCCATCTTTAATGTCAGACGATTTGCTGGCTTCAGTTGAAGCGAAAATTCGTGACAACAGACGCTTCACGATCACTACTCTCTCACATGAATTTCCTGAAGTTTCGAGGTCTGTGATTTACAAAATTGTTCATGAAAAATTAAACTTTTGGGAAACTGTGCTCGCGTTGGGTCCCTAAACTCCTGACGGAGGAGCACAAACACAAAAAACTCGAGAGTTCCTTAAATTTTCTGACACGTTATGATGAAAATGGTGACGACATGCTGAGTCGGATCGTAACTGGAGACAAAACGTGGGTTTCGCATTTCACTCCCGAATCGAAACAACAAAGCATAGAATGGAGATACACGCAATCTCCCGTAAAGGTCAGAGCCAAACAGACTTTGTCACAGCACAAGATCATGGCGTCCGTGTTTTGGGTAGGCATGGGGTTTTGCTGATTGACTTTATGGAACGAGGAACGACAATAAATGCAGAAGCCTACTGCCAAACCCTGAGGAAGCTGCGCAGAGCAATACAAAACAAGAGACGTGGCATGCTCACAAAAGGAATTTTGTTTCTGCACGATAATGCAAGGCCTCACCACGCTCAGACCCGAGCTGCATTGGACTCTTTTGGCTGGGAAGTTTTGGACCACCCACCCTACAGCCCTGACCTTGCGCCGAGCAACTTTCATCTCTTCCGTCATCTGAAACATCACTTGGGCGGCAGCCGTTATGACAATGACGACGAATTGAAAACGGCCGTGAATTCTTGGTTATCACAGCAGGCGGCAAGTTTTTATGAAGAAGGTTTCAAAAAAATTTAGTTGTGCGATATGAAGTGTTTACAAAAACTTGGAAACTATGTAGAAAAATAGATAAAAATATGTAGATTCCGAAAATAAAATTAGTTTTTGCAAATATCCTTGTTTTTTTAAAAATTTTCAAACGGCCCTTATTTTAAAAACACGCTTCGTAGAATGTTTTTTTTTTGTAAAGGAGGTTTGAAGACATCATTGAATCTATTACAGCTATTACAATCTTTGGTAAGAAATACACAGACCCTTCATACTATGAAATACTATGTATTTTATTTGAGGTTAGTCTTTGCTGATATAGTGCTAACTATTGTAGAGAAAACTTTTGTCATAGAACATTATTTTTGCTTATTTGGAATTGGACGTGCGGGTGAGCCAAGTTTGTCACACACTGCATTAAATTTTAAGG
Source organism: Prosapia bicincta (assembly GCA_036971475.1). NCBI lineage: Eukaryota > Metazoa > Arthropoda > Insecta > Hemiptera > Cercopidae > Prosapia > Prosapia bicincta. The sequence continues at coordinate 10,045,315 of JBAIZL010000002.1, forward strand.
AACAATTTCAAAAAAATGCACTTAGTAATACTGTGATTATTAGTGTGTTAGAAACCCACCAACCACCATTGTCTAATGTGCATAACAACCCCTCTTCACCAAAATGATGCAAAACCTTCAAGAGCGGCATGAGTGTTGGCTCAAATCGAACGGAGGCCACAAAGAACATGTTTATTTCTGAGTCTAACCAATTTAGCTTATTTTTACTTGTATGTGTTTGTAAAACAATGTAAATAAAATCAAATCAAATCTTACAACTGTTTCAGTACTGTTTTGGCACATATGGTATTATCCCCAGCCATCCCATAATGTCTTTACAGTGAAAGAATGCATAGATAATAATATTTAATAATAGATTTTCAAAACTGTTAACATATCCCATTTAGAAAATGTTTTGTATTTAAACTAATTAATATATCTGATGGTAAAATAGTATATATCATAAATATTTGAGATGTTATAACAAGTGAATTTTTCTATATCCTTATTTTTATTTTTAAAGGAGTTTAAAAGTGTAATTAGGTGCTATGAAAAAACCTTACGAGTAGCAAGAGACTTTTTAGTAGCGAGCATGTGTGGCAATCTCGCAACAAACTGTTTCATTTCCTGGACTGTCTTCTCCCCATGCCTCTCCTTAAATTCTAAAGACATCAGCTTTGCTTTTTTACTTAGAGCTGGACCAACGGCATTAAAATTTTTGTCCCTAAAACATATACTTAAATAACTAAATATTTCTTCACAGTAAGTATCTATTTCTATAAATCAAAAGAGCAAGTCTTTAAAAATTTGACTAAATGAACCCTAATAACATACTTAGGAAGTAATTATAAAAAATAAAAGGTCACAACTTGCTGATTGTTTGTTAAATAAATCAAAACAAAATGAATTATTTTTAGTTTAAATCTTCAAAGTAGCATAATGAGGCAAATAACAAGAAGATTTCTTGAGATTTCAAAGGGAAAACCTCATATAGAGTACATTGATGTTGAAAAATATCCTTTAGCTATTGAAAAAAGTAGAGTAAATATCTAGGAGAGATTTTTAAAAATTAAACTTATTGAGTCCCAGATTTTGTTTTACTTTTAAAACCCATCACTAACAGGGTATGCTTCAAACAGTGTTTTCACTTAATTTTGGTAAGTGTTCCTTCATAACATTCTCTCCTGGAGTCTATTTATTCTGGATAATTTTGTTACAAATTCTGTCATGGCTATGATGATTATACAAAGGCAACCTTTAATGCAGCGGTTGCCTTGCTTTCTACATCTCTCCACCATCGAACATCACTGTTTCTCCCACTTTTTCTACGTAGTGCAACGGCCAAATTGACTGATGCAAAAAAAAAACGGTAATAGTATAGAATATGGAACCCGGCCAAAGTGCCTAATATTAAAATTGGTTTAAATCAATGAAATAAAAAAAACAAATATAGGAAAAAGGAATGTAAACAGATTTACAGTGTGTGAGGTTTAACTGAGTCCCTCATTCTGCTGTAGCATTTGACTACTAGCGTAACTGAAAACATTATACAATACATATATTGTCTCTTTTGTAATCGCGTCTCTTTCTTTGCAGAAGCAGAGCAACACATTTAAAGATCATGTCTACATCAAACTATTACAGTATTATTATTTTGTTAATTAGAGCTGTTTACACTTCAAACACGACACTGATGTTTTCTGAAGTATTGGGTTTTGATCCCGTACTGCAGCCCAGTCCACCCTAGTGATCTCAAGGTCAGAGACACGGTTAAACCTAACGCACTGTACTTAGTGCTAAATTAGACTGTGGGTGTTAAAATATATGAGTTAGTTAGACATAGATAGAACAAACTGTAATTCGTAAGATGTACTAAACAAAACTATAACCTAAAAGTAGTCAGCCTAAATGAGCGGTGCCAATAGGATGGTTATAGTTAAGTTTAACCAAGCCAAAACGCCTTATATTACATAAATGTTAACTAAATAAAATAAAGAATAGTAAATACAAGAAAAATAAATGTAAGTAGAGTAACTTAGGCCTAGTTAGGGAAAATTGTAATTCTTAAAATTTACTAAAAATAATCTTACAGTTTTAATTGTATGGTCTAAAATTAGGTTTAAAGATAAACTTATATTGGACTCGGTAAAGACGTGTAGAGACATTTTTTATAAGATCTTACCACAATGAGTAAACAGCACTGCTGTCGTAAATTTATATGAAAAAAGAAAGTAAATTATATAAATTTGAAGAAATATAGACAAAAAAATTATTAAGTCAGACACTGTATTAAATAAAAGACGAAATAAGTTAAATAAATACAAGAAGAATGGGATGCAGATTATAAATAACAAACGGATGCCTAGGTAACAGAGTTACCATTGCTGGAAAAATTTACAACAAAGGTGTGACGTACGAATTTTGGTTTTTATATAAGATATAGTCCCTTTGAAGTGATACTAAGGAAGTCGAGAACAAGCTACCACAAAGAGCAGACGTGTGTTTAACATCAAGCAAAGTTAAAGTGCAAATATGTTGTAATACAACAGTAACTAGTGCTCTGATGTGACACGGGAGCAAATGCCCAAATATCCTAACATCATCTTGGCCAAGAAAATGACTAAGAGATTTTCACACATTTTATGCATTGGGAAGATATAGGAACTTCAGGAAAGAAATGGAAAATGCCCAAGAACGAACCAATTTTGGAAGATACAGGGTGACACAGAAAAACGGGAATTTTTAAAAAAATTCTAAAAATATAAGAGTGATGGAAGAAAATGGTTTTATTTATATTACATGAAATATCAAAACTTGCCATTTATGAAACACTGATGGAATTTATGATTTTTTAAAAACAACATCCTTTAGGTGGCGTCCTCCTCTACGAATGCATCCTTGAAATCTGCGGTGGAGATTCCTCATTGACCGCTGCAACATCTCAACTGGAATACTGTGAGTTTTATCCCGAATTCTCTGTTTCAACTCATTTACAGTTCTTGGTCGAGTTGTGAACACTTTAGTTTTGAGATAGCCCCACAAAAAGAAATTGCACACGGTCAAATCTGGCGATCTAGGGGGCCAGAAAACGTTACCGAATCTTGAGATGACACGGTTACCAAACAATACTCGCACAGCCTCCATTGATCGCCGTGCAGTGTGTGATGTCGCACCATCCTGTTGAAACCAGGATTCTTGAACGTCTGGAAAATTGTTCAATTCCACGTAAAGATCAGCATTGACAGTCACTGCAATCCCCCGTTCATCCTCAAAAAAAATAAGGTCCGATGATCCCATGTAATGAAACAGCACACCATACTGTAACCTTATTAGCGTGTAAAGGGCGCTCATGAAGTTCATTAGGATTTGTGTCTGCCCAGTATCTGTAGTTCTGCTTGTTAACATAACCTGTGAGATGAAAGTGGGCCTCATCTGACATCCACAACTTGCTTAGAAATTCATCGTCATTGTTTATATGTGTTAACATTTGTTGGCAGAATTGCAATCGCGACTGGTAATCATTTTCCTTCAACTCTTGCACTATCTGCAGCTTGTAGGGGTGAAATTTTAATTCTAAATGAAGAATTCTGCGAACACTCTCACGGGACATTTCAACCGCAGCTGCTTGCTTACGAATCGAACGGCGTGGACTCTTCAATACAGACCGGCGTACAACATCAATGTTCTGTGCAGTACGAGCACTTCTTGGTCGTCCCGTTGGTTTCTTCTTTAAAGCTGATCCACTCTCTTCAAAATTATTAATCCAACTTCTAATGGCATGTTTTGACGGAACGGAATCATGCCGTCCTAAGTTGTAAAAACGTCGGAACTCAATCTGGGCAGCTTTCAAACTATCACCGTTTTTATAAAACATTTTTATAGCTAACGCACACTGTTGCCCGTTCCACTGGTCCATGGCTACTATAATGGCGGCTTGTTTACTTGTACACTGTTGCTGTCCCGCAGTGCTGCCACCTGCTCACGGCTGCCACGACGCGTTACAAAAATTCCCGTTTTTATGGGTCACCTTGTACTTCATCTTTTAGCAGTACAAGGTCAATAAACAATCAATTTTTTTTTTTAATAAATCTTTATTTCAAAATATATTAATTTCAAGTCAAAATTAAGTAAAAATTGAATAGCCTAAGATATACCTCTCTTAGGTTACCTAAAGTAAATTTTAAACATTCAAAATTACTTTCCATTCAACCACTTGTCTGAAATGGGAAGTAGCGTTTTAATTTAGTATGACAAATTCAAAATGGCTTTATTCTTAAATAACTGGATAGAAATCATTTATTGAGAATATCAGATAATTGTTAAAATGAGTGAGTTAAATGAAGTATGTATTAGAATGGATAGCCTATTGTTACTAGTTAAGGTTAACCTTAAAATGGATAAATATTAACAAGACTCCGATATATTTGAAATTTTAACTTTTATAAACAAAATTATATGCAAAATTAATTAGGATAATGGTAATTGGTTAGATATTAGAATGTTAGGAATCTTTAGGCTTTTTGATATTATCATAAAAGAATAAGATGTATATATAAATAAAATTATTTGTTAATTGTAAACAATTGTTTACAATTAACAATAATAACTTTATAAAGTCAGTGCAACAGAAAAATAATGGACGTAAAATATCACGATATATATATATATATACATACATATACAATAAACTCCCGATTATCTGTGCTCGGATTAACCGGTTTGCGGATTATCCGGGGTCTGCCATTGTTTTACAAATATCCAATTTTTATTCCAATCAGACTCATTAATGTTTTTTTTAACCACTCAACGCAGCACAATATCCGGTAAAAACAACGATCATAAAAATAAACTAAGCTTTCTCAAATAACGCAAGGATAAACGATAACTGTCCTGTTAGACTAAATGAACCAACTCGAGTTGGGAACAGACTACTGTATATAAGAGAGAATGACAAAATGCTTGGACGCCCGAAAACCTAACGCGTATCACAAGATTGTAAACAAATGTCAGCTAATCTCGGCTTATAAATAGTCTAGGACGTGACATACGCATTTTCAATGTCTGTCATATACATTATCGATCTGTATGGCTTTGTGACACAAGTAGAAACAAACATTCCGAGATGAACGTTGAGTGGTTATTATACTTAAATAAGTAGTAGGTAGTTTGAATTTTTTATGCGTTATTTTTATTTCTCTGTCTTTTTTATTGAATTTTATTTTTTTGTCATGCAGTATTTTATTATTTGTATTAGTTGATATTTTATGTAAATTTCCATTTTTTGTTGTAAACCAATAAATAAAACAACATTTTAATGTCTAATACACTGTTTTAATGTCCCAAATAAAAATGTATATGAAAGAAATAAAATTTTTGAGATGAAAACAATGGACACAATAATTAGAGCAAGACGACTCTTCACTGTGCGACAAAAAGGTTCTCAAGGAAATTAGGTCGCACATTAAAGCTAAATCAATGCTCACAAAAAAACAGACGAACGTGACAGATTTTTTTGTTAAAAAGTGAAAGTATTATGTGTAAAGGAAATTACATATGTACATACATACTTACTTTTGACATATACTTATGTACGTATTGTAAATAGTTAGACATATAAATGTACATGTTATAATCCGTCAAATACATCGACATTTTACATTATTTTCTTTATTTATTTTGTCCTCTGAAGACTATTTGTGAAATCCATTAACCGGGGTCATTATTTGTGTAACTTATGGTATAATAATCGATTATCGATCGTTTTGCGTATTCTTTGTTCATAGCGGATTATCCGGGGAATTCATTATCCAGCGTTGCTTGATAACGGGAGTTTACTGCATATTCCACAGATAATCGGGAGTTTATTGTATATGTATGTATATATATATATATATATATATATATATATATCGTGATATTTTACGTCCATTATTTTTCTGTTGCACTGACTTTATAAAGTTATTATTGTTAATTGTAAACAATTGTTTACAATTAACAAATAATTTTATTTATATATACATCTTATTCTTTTATGATAATATCAAAAAGCCTAAAGATTCCTAACATTCTAATATCTAACCAATTACCATTATCCTAATTAATTTTGCATATAATTTTGTTTATAAAAGTTAAAATTTCAAATATATCGGAGTCTTGTTAATATTTATCCATTTTAAGGTTAACCTTAACTAGTAACAATAGGCTATCCATTCTAATACATACTTCATTTAACTCACTCATTTTAACAATTATCTGATATTCTCAATAAATGATTTCTATCCAGTTATTTAAGAATAAAGCCATTTTGAATTTGTCATACAAAATTAAAACGCTACTTCCCATTTCAGACAAGTGGTTGAATGGAAAGTAATTTTGAATGTTTAAAATTTACTTTAGGTAACCTAAGAGAGGTATATCTTAGGCTATTCAATTTTTACTTAATTTTGACTTGAAATTAATATATTTTGAAATAAAGATTTATTTTTAAAAAAAAATTGATTGTTTATTGACCTTGTACTGCTAAAAGATGAAGTACAAGGTGACCCATAAAAACGGGAATTTTTGTAACGCGTCGTGGCAGCCGTGAGTAGGTGGCAGCACTGCGGGACAGCAACAGTGTACAAGTAAACAAGCCGCCATTACAGTAGCCATGGACCAGTGGAACGGGCAACAGTGTGCGTTAGCTATAAAAATGTTTTATAAAAGGTGATAGTTTGAAAGCTGCCCAGATTGAGTTCCGACGTTTTTACAACTTAGGACGGCATGATTCCGTTCCGTCAAAACATGCCATTAGAAGTTGGATTAATAATTTTGAAGAGAGTGGATCAGCTTTAAAGAAGAAACCAACGGGACGGCCAAGAAGTGCTCGTACTGCACAGAACATTGATGTTGTATATATATACCGGGCAAAATTTACATTACAACTGGTATATTACATTTTTGGATGTACAAGTATGATGACCCTGAATCTTGAAGTCCACATTGGTTGCGGGAACTATTTTTTGGGATGTGTATTGGACATGTCTTGCATCTAGGTCTATTGTACATGAGGAAGTTTAGGCGGTTTTTCAGTACTTGGATCTGGTAATTTTGGATGTACTAAAATATTTTTCAAATTAAAAGGTTGTCTGAACCAAATATGTGGTGGATTTGAGAAAAGATCTTTGGTGTGGGTGGAAGCTTGAAGAATCTTGAAGCCATCCTTTAATATTTTGTTCAGCTTCTGTAGGCCTGGATGGTAATCTGTAACTAAAGACAGTTTGTTGTCTTCCATAGGTGTCTGGGTTCATCAGATGATTTTGCTCCATCAGATGATTAGGATATCCTCTTTTTTTGTATTTGGTTTAGTATAACTGTTGAAGTTTTGCTGATTGTCATGGACAATCTATGTACAGAAATGGTATTGTTTGCTGTAATGAAGATATTCTCATCTCTGATTGTTACATCTACATCTAAGAAGATGATTTCTCCCAGGCGAATTGAAGTGTTAGAGAATAGTGATAAGCCCTTGAAAAACTTTCCAGCATTGAGATTCCCTGTATCCAAATAACGAAGATGTCGTCTATATATCTGTACCAACATAATGGTTGGTGTGTTTGAATTTTTAGGAAATCTGCTTCGATATAACCCATGCACAGGTTTGCGTACGACGGGGCCATCCTAGTACCCATTGCTGTTCCTTTTATTTGCAAATAATTCTTTCCCTCAAATTGAAATTTTTTTTTTCAAGAATGAATTTGGTTGGGTGAATAAGGAAAGGTGTATTAGGGTAAGGGTTGTCTGAGTGTTTGTTAAGGAAATTTTCGAGAGCTGATAGACCATGTGCATGAGGGATGTTCATATAAAGAGAGGTAACATCTATGGTGATCCAAATTGTTTCAGGAGGTAGAGGTGCGGGTATTTGAGACAGCCGGTCTATGGAATGATTCGTATCCTGAATGTATGTTGGAAGGTTCAGGAACATAAAGTAATGATAAAACTTCAAAAAGTCAGTGCAACGGAAAAATTATGGACAACGTGATATATCACGATATATATATATATATATATATATATATATATATATATATATATGAAGTTAATATATTACTATTGTAAGTAATTTTATCCACCATTAAGTGCAATAATTTTACCTTGAGTGATGAGGCACCTTTCGGTCAATTGACCATTGTCGAATCACTCAAGGTAAAATTATTGCACTTAATGGTGGATAAAATTACTTACAATAGTAATATATTAACTTCATAAAGTCAGTGCAACGGAAAAACAATGGATAACGTTAAATATCAAGAATATATATATATATATATATATATATATATATATATATATATATATATATGAAATATGTTTTCTTGTTTAATAATATAAAATAACATAGGTTATTCAAATACAAGGTTATTTATTCTATAACCTATGTCGTTATATATATATATATATATATATATATATATAGAGATTTTTTGGACTAGGAGACTGACAGACTTACCTTGGTAAGAGTCCACACTGTAGTCTTGAAATAGAAACACATAAAAGCACTTAAACATTTATTTTATTTCATTCTCTCATATTTCTTTTTGTGTTTTCTCTTCGATTGATAAAGACCGCTGTGTGGTTGAAATATATCATTGTTTAAGTGCTTTTATGTGTTTCTATTTCAAGACTACAGTGTGGACTCTTACCAAGGTAAGTCTGTCAGTCTCCTAGTCCAAAAAATCTAAATAATCTTTACCAACCAAAACTAACCTAAAAAATATATAAATATATAAATATATATATATATATATATATATATATATATATATATTTATTTATAGGTTAGTTTTGGTTGGTAAAGATTATTTAGATTTTTTTGGACTAGGAGACTGACAGACTTACCTTGGTAAGAGTCCACTTTGTAGTCTTGAAATAGAAACACATAAAAGCACTTAAACAATGATATATTTCAACCACACAGTGGTCTTTGTCAATCGAAGAGAAAACACAAAAAGAAATATGAGAGAATGAAATAAAATAATTGTAATCACAGATTGTGTAGAGTAGAAATCAGATGTCACAGATGCACAGATTAAAGATATATATGTATTGTTTCCATGAACATATGAGTGATTATAGTTTATATAAGTCTGTCAGGGGAAAAGAGATAAGGCTATTTGGGGAACAAAAAAAATGAATGGATTTATCTGATGTTGAGGTTAGGGGATTCTCTGGACTTGGTATACCACTGGTATGATAGTTCCCACCTTCTCAGTTCTGAGGGATTGCAATCAGGGGAGAGTGATTTAATTATTTTTGTGGTATAGCAGTCATCAAAAGTTGTGATGTTGTGACTCGCAGCATGTTGAGCTGTTGGTCTATCCATATTCATAATTTTAACATCATGTCTGTGGCCATTCATTCTGATATTCAGACCATCCGTGGTCAGGCCTATGTACTGTGCTGAGCAAAGTTTACATTGTAGCTGGTATATGACATTTTTCGATGTACAATTATGATGACCCTGTATTTTGAAGACCATTTTTGTTGTTTGGCTGTTGAAACTATTTGCTGAGGAGTGTATTGGACACGTCTTGCATCTAGGTCTATTGCATGGGAAGGAGCCATGAGGAAGTTTGTGTGGTTTCTCTGCATCAGGGTCTGGTAGTTTAGGATGTACTAGGATGTTTTTCAAGTTGGGAGGTTGCTTGTACCAAATTTGCGGTGGATCGGTGAAAAGATTTTTGGTGTGGATGGAAGCTTGAAGAATTTTGAAGTCATCTCTCAATATCTTGTTGAGTTTATGTAGACCAGGATGGTAGTCTGTTATTAAAGACAGTTTATTTTGTTCTGTTTGTGGTTTATGGTGAACCGAGGATTGTGCTGAATGAATTTGGTTTGCAATGAGTTTTTTTGGATATCCTCTTCTCTGGAAGGCTGTTGATATCTTTCTATTAAAATCTTCCAATTCCCTATTATTTGAACAGATTCTCTTACCCCTGATTGCTTGACTGTATGGAATGGATCGTTTTATGTTTATTGGGTGGTTGCTGTCGAAATGGAGATATTGTAGGTGGTTTGTCGGTTTGATGTGAATTCCTGTGTTGATATTTCCATTCTGGAGTGTTACCTCTACATCCAAAAAGGTAATGGCTGATGTAGATTTCTCCCAGGTAAATTGAAGTGTGGAGAATTGTGTCAGGCTGTCTAAAAATGCCTCAAGTGTTGAAGCACCCTGTGTCCAAATTAGGAAGATGTCATCTATATATCTATACCAACATAATGGTTGGTGTGTTTGTGTCTTTAGAAAACTTTCTTCCAACAATCCCATGTACAGTTTGCGTACGATGGTGCCATTCTGGTGCCCATTGCTGTTCCCTTTATTTGAAGGTAGTTACTTCCCTCAAACTGAAAGTTGTTCTTCTCGAGGATGAACCTGGTCAGGTTCACAAGAAAAGGTGTAGTGGGAGAAGGCTTGCCTGGGCGTTTGTTTAGAAAATTCTCTATTGCAGATAGGCCGTGTGCATGAGGGATGTTGGTATAGAGAGAGGTGACATCTATGGTGACCAAAATAGTTACCGGGGGTAGAGGTACAGATATTTGTGAGAGTCGATCTATGAAATGATTGGTGTCCTGGGTATGTGATGGAAGGTTCTTTACTAAGGGTTGAAGGTGTGAGTCGAGGAAAGCTGAAATTCTTTCCGTTACTGAATTGCAGCCAGCAATTATTGGTCTACCAGGTGGAGGGATTATGTTTTTGTGGATCTTTGGTAATATATAGAATTGAGGAGTAGAGGGGTTTTCATTATATAATAATTTTAAAGATGTTTCCGAAATATTTTGTTCAGGAGCTGTATATTTGAGTAGGTCCGAGAGTAAATTGTTGAATTCTGTAGTAGGGTTATCTGTAAGTATTTTGTATGTTGTGATGTCTGACAGTTGCTTATTTGCTTCTTTGATGTAGTCTTCTTTATTCATGATGACAATGGTTGAACCTTTATCTGCTGGAAGAATCATAATATCTTTATTGTTTTTCAACAAAAATATTGCCGCTTTTTCTAATTTGGTAAGGTTAGGTTTAGTGTTCAGATTTTTGGTGAAATTTATATTGGTGATGCTTTGCATGATAAAGTTTATGTAAAGTTCAATGGGGTGATCAGGTGGTAGTGGTGGTGGATCCCAGTTGGAGGGTGGTTTGAATTTTGCAAGACATACGTCTATGTTTGTATCCGTTTTGAAAGTTGGTGTCTGAGCTATATAATTTTTTATCCTAAGTTTTCTGGCAAAGCTGAAAACATCTTTTCCTAACTTGAATTGGTCTATTTCCTTAGTTGGTGTGAATGACAGGCCTTTAGAAATTACTTGTAGTTCATGTTCCGAGAGTGTGTGGTTGGAAATATTGTGCACGGCAACTGTTTTTGGTGAAGGGTTATTTCTTATATCGGGACTGTTATTATTATTTTTTTTGTTATTTAGCAATAATGATTGGGTTGGCAGTTTAGGGAGTTGTCCACAGGGTACTGGTATCTTGAAGAGAGAACTTAGGCTAGGTTTGTCACAAACAAGAGGTGGTTTGTCGGCAGGTAAAACTGGATTATCATATTTTTTGATTTGGACAAAAAGATTTATTTCTTGAATGCAGAGTTTTGAAAGTTTATTTATTTTATTCTTTGCAAGATTGTCTTGCAGTATGTATGCTTTATTGAGAGTATCTTCCATTTGTTGTATTAGATATGGAAAATTGGAGGTAATTAATTTGGCAGTTGAGGTTAGTAATTCAGATAATTTGACTTGTTCTTGTTTGTGACACTGTAAGACCAAACGTGTAATTTGGAAAGAGTTGTTTTTGTAAATTGGAGAAATAACAGTTTTGATATACTGGGGCATACCTGACAGTGGTGATTTCATATTTAAACCCTTTGGTGTAATGCCTAGATTTAGACATGCTTCTAAAAACATTATGTGCATGTTTATTTTTGAGATTTTAAAAGCCAGGTTTTTAAGCTGTTTCAAATACAGCTTAGGAAGATTCATTATATATAAGATAGGAAAGGAGGAAAGAACACATACAAAGATAGGGAAGGAATATGAAAATGGAAAGATTAAATATATGTTTATATATTTTTAGGTTAGTTTTGGTTGGTAAAGATTATTTAGATTTTTTGGACTAGGAGACTGACAGACATACCTTGGTAAGAGTCCACTCTGTAGTCTTGAAATAGAAACACATAAAAGCACTTAAACAATGATATATTTCAACCACACAGTGGTCTTTGTCAATCGAAGAGAAAACATTGTTTTCTTTCAATAAAGGGTTAGCCTACTGCAGGAAAGTTATTCTACAGATACAGCATATAATATTTTTCAATATTCCCAGACCAGTCCACTCAGACAGTAAAATCAGTTAACACCCTTTTGTTTTGTCAAAACCTATTTTATCTTTGTCAAGATATTTTAAAAAATCCAAAAAAAACTTTGAAATAAGTAATTTGCTAGCTGAAGTCACCATTCATTTTCACTTATATGAGATAAGAAGATTCAGGACAAGTTTTTCATACAGTATTCATAGCCTAAATTCATTGTAAGACATTTACTATAATCAAACCGTTTTGAATGTCGCGATTGATGAATTGAGAACCCAAGGGAGGTAAGTGACATTCTTACTATTTTGAAAAAATGAAAATAAAAGTTTAAAGTTTATGATAAATTATAGGGCCAATTAACCATGCACTTGGCCTTGAGAGATGCAACAGGCGAGATGGGAAGTGGAGGGCTGCATGGGCTAATAAAAATACTTTTCTAAAAATATGATAAGGACTGTCAAAACACTGACCTGCATGAGATGGTTAATATTAGATAAATTACCTTCGGTATGAAATAACAAACGATTTTGAAATATGTGTAGACATATTGGATGCAGAAGCTGTTGATCCTGTTTTCAGAAGTGCTAGTACACAAAGCGAGAGTGAGCAAGTGCATGGTTAGTTGGACCGTACTATATATTTAACACTAGATATCTCAGCAAATTCAAAGATTCAGTTGTTTTCCTTTGCCATATTTTTTTAGCGGATGGCAGCATGATATATAGTTAACACACCGGACATGATATAGCCATAGATAATGAAAAACAAAAAAAATATATTTGTAGAATATGTCTTCCTAAAGTCTTGTAATAATTTTTAAGGGTAGGATGCTTTTGATAAAACTAAGTCTTGAATTTTAAGCATCCTAACATAAAAGGAAAATACAGTAAAACCTTTCATATCTGGAACCTCCGATATCTGTAATTTGAAAAAAAACAGTAAGCGCCTTTATTTCCCAAAGTCCTTTGCTTTCTAAGCAGTTTCTGGCACTGTGGTTGGCTCCTTGCTCTTTTCCTACTCGGCCAGTTCTGTTCAAGTCTCCGTATCGTTCAGTTCACTAGGGTTCTACATATTGGTGTATTACCCAACTTAATCAGTTGTGTTTGAGTCTCCGTATCAGTTACGTTTAGTTGTCTGACAGAAGGTCAAAGGGACATAGACATCTTTCTATATTTATGCTATAAGTATTGAGAGACGATAAATATTCCTTAGAAAGCACAGATGTCTAGTCCTTCGTGTGACATATCATAGAATAAACTCCCTTGAAACAAACAAATAAATCAAGCTCATGATTAGCTGGGCTGGTATTTATTCCTGCTATTAATAAATTGTCATGACTAGCTCATCTAGCACCTAAACCGAAATGAGTTGAGGAATTTTACATAGAGCCATGTAACTAAATTGTACATGCAGTTCTATATTGCAATTAAAATATAATTACAATCTTCAATAAGTGTAACTTATTTACTTGAAACAATTATACCTCTATTTCCAATTGGAATAGTTGTGATTGTGTAGCATAAATGTACCCCATTACATAACCCCTCTCATATCCGGATTTTTGTTATCTAGATCGGGCTGTTGCCACAGTGATCAGGATATGAGAGGTTTTACTGTATTACTCTTTCCCCTACAGTAGGCATACTCTAACAAGGTGTTATTTACTTACATAAACAATTTAAAATAAAAGTCATTAGGTTTTATTATATTTTCAAGCAATACTCATAATGTGTACAAACAAAACAATTATACAGTAGCTTGTCTTAGTCATCTTGAATAGACTGAATAAATCATAAGTAATTATTCTGTAACTAAGCAAAAACTTTTAACTTGCACTGTTAATATACAACAAGCAACTTTAATAGCGACCAATGTCCACAGTAATCAACCTGTACCGATGAAAACTCAAGGTATACAAAACTTCCCTTCATACATCTCAATGCCTCAAACAAAACATATGTTTTACAAGAAACAATAATACAAACATAGAGAATATTTATTAAAAATACAATCAAACAGTAAGTTAAAAGTTTTTACTCATTTACGCAAAAATTACTTATAAATTATACAGTGTTTCAATAGTACAAACACCTTTTAAAACATTTTGTAGTTTTTTATTAATGTTGATCCATTTAAGTGATAAAATACAACCTAAGAATTTAAAAAGTTAAATCATTAAAAAAACTTTAAATAAAGCAAAGTAAACAATATAAGATATTTTGAAAAATGAGCATTAGTTCAATTATAGATTATATATGGCATTTCTAACACTTTAAGTAATGGTTAAATTTACAGAATGTCAAGTAATTTTTAAAACGAACATAATTTGTATAATAAAATGTTCTTAAGAAAGCATATTATTTATTGAGCTAAAAGCTTTACCTTATTTCTGCAAATAATTCGTCACCAGAATTGAGTATAACCTGCTCTTCATGTGTAACAATATCTTGGACTTCATTATCCGATCGAGAAAACTTCTCAGGAGGAAGACTAACAGTTGCTGAAACAAACATAGGAATAAAGACAAATTAAAGTAAACCCAAATAAATATTTTTATTATCAGTGCAATCTTGGAACGTCAATACTCCGCTCCGAACACTCCAGTAATCCGAATAGACAAAAAAACTATGTTATGAATAACAGCCTGTTATGTTAAAAGTATTAAAAATAACCAAAATATGTAAAAACAAATAAATAAAAAATAGTTATGCACATTCATATTGTTGAATCCTAATACATACGTAGGCACTTTCTGTACTCTAAACCTCCCCCTGCAGCAATTAGTTCAGATGCTGAGATTGCATTGCATTAATAACTCAATCACTGTAAACACAATTACTGAAACTTAGCTTCAGGTTGTAAATTTAGGAAAACTCTGTTAACAACATTTTAACAAGAGGAAATTATACAATATCGCTAGAAAAAGCAAAGGATGAAAGATGTAAATATCTTTTATGAAAACTCCTTATTATTTTATACTCTTGTTTTAAATACAGCACACTTTGTTATACAAGGCTGTGCGACATAGGATGGTAAATTAAGAATGATAACTAATAATATTCAAATGTTGATAAATTAAAGAAATTTACTATTATTTAATGATAAAAATTTCAACTTACTGCTCTTAATTTCAAAGATTTCATCAATCAATCCCTCATAAGTTAACTGTGTTGCTAAAGGTGATAACAAATCAACAGCTCGATCAATCAAAATTAGGTGATTTATTTGAGACATAGGTACAGGGTTTTGATTTGATCTTGGCTCCAAAGATAACCGACCCATTAGGTCCCAAACATGTTTTGCTGCTTGGCCTTTGCCACTCACTCGAGGTATAATACCATAGAGATCTTGCATTGTCATAACGGCTTGAGCGGCTTGGTACAAACAGGTAGGATCGTTTTCCAGATAATACTCCTATACACACAAAGAAGCGTCAAAGCAGATAAAAAAAATTACAAACCGATAATTTGTTTTTATAAATTTTCTTTCAGTAGTACATTTCTTTTATTTATTGCTATAATATTAATAATGTGCATCATTAATTAATTATTATTATTACCATATTAATACTAAGTAATAATAATAATAATAATGTGTATGCAATTAAATTAAAATTTAATCATAACAATAATCTCAGTTTAATAAGTCAGTGTTTTCTAGCTTGTATTGATTTCAATTAAGGATGGATTGATTCCGATTCTCTATTCCAGGAATTGTCAATTTGAATGGTATTGAGCAAGAGCAGATACTCGATCCTCAATTGGTTAAAGTGCCGATTATTGATTTTTTAACTTGTAAAATATGTGCATGGTGTAATTTATTGGAAAAATAATTATTCATCAACTATCTCTTATTTATGTATTAGTCTCTTTGAATGAATTAAAACGAATAAATCAAATGCAGATTTGACATAACAAAAATATTATTATTATTTGTGACACAACAACGTAAATGATCGGAATAGTTTCTGGTACATTTATTTATCACTTTTATCCAATATGTTTATCATGCTTTCAGAAAGTCCTACTCATAAATCAAGGATGAATGGTTTGTGTAGCCTATTACCTTAAAACAGAACTTTTAAAAGTCTTCTCCACCTAACCAAGATGTTCACTAAATTCATTAATAGAATGTACCATGTAGGCCTATATAACTTGAAAGAATCGAGAGTCGACTTAAGAATAGAGAAGCAGAAAAAAAATTTTAGAATTGCAAGCGGAATCGAAATGGAAAATTTTAGGAATTGGCCCATCCCTAAATTTAATAAATCTCTTAGGATTTTATTTTAAAAATGGATACCTCTGAGGTATAAGGATGCTCAGATTTGTGTTATATTATCTTTTAGAGGGCTTTAACTATACAAGTGAGTTATACATATCTACTCGAATGATATCTATTATTTATCATTATTTTCTCCCTAATCATCATAAGTAATAAAAGTTCACGTGGCTGATCCTATAAAATCTACAAAAAGTTTCATTTATGAATATAAACATTCATGTAGAATATTTGAGCTATTTTTATAACACACTTTCCTGAGTTGAAAATGGGACACATCTTGCAAAGCCGCTGTCTTTTAACAACAAAAAAGTGATACTTTTAATAAAGGTATATTTTTACAAGAGTAAACACATATTAGCTATTACAAACTAAAAACCAAAATGTGAGTTTATCAAGTAGTTATTCTCAAGTGTTGATTGTTCTGCTTTGAAAAATATTCAGTAAAATAATAAACATTAAATGTTTTGTTATTGTTTTTTAAAAATTTTTTGAAATAACATTCTTGGCATAGAATTACCTTGTACGCATGATCCAACTCCATTGAAACTAAATCACTATCAAAAGGAAACAGGTCACAACATAACTCTTCAATCATAGTGAGGCTCCCAAATACTCCGATATTCTAGAAGAAATTGTATAGTACTTATGTAGTTTACTAAAAGAAGTAAGTAATATAAACAAAACAAAAAAAAATTGAAGTCAATTCCTACTTAGGTCAACAAAGAAAAATTTTATTTTTGTTACTTTTTATTAAATAATTACAATAAATATAAATAAAGTAACATAAGCTATGCATTAGTTGATACAGCTGTTCTACCACATACCCTATAACATAAAATCAGCTGTTTTATGAAATCATATGTTATCACTTATTTTAAATCAAATGGGACAAAATAACTATATTGCATACCTTCCCCCTTTTGTGAAAAGATTTTCTCAAAAATAAAAAATATAATAAATGTATTAATAAAATTAAATAATGAATTAATATTTGAAAAAATTGTATTAGGAGTCATCCACTACAAGTTTTAAAAAATGTATTTGAACTTGAGTGGATAACTAAAAAGCATAAAGATAACTAAAGCATAAAAATGCTTAACACTTAATATAACACCAAAATATGCTAAATTACACTTAAAAAATAAACAAAATACAATTATCAATAAAGCAACAAAAATAGCCGAATTACACATAATTAAAGAAAACATTAAATCTGCCTACCATAAAAAAAGCCAAATCAACTTACAACTTTACACAACCAATTTGGAAATAATGAAAACTTTTGATACTCTCACACCTATTATACACGAAAAAACACAACAAATTATAATAAAACATAAAACAAACACAATAAATAGACAAAACAGAAAAATCGAAAATTTATCAAAACAACAACATAACCTAAAAAATAGCCTAGAACCAATCCACACCTCTAACAACAATAAATTCATAAACTTAACTAAAACACAGTTTACGGAAAAAGAAAAAATAATAATAACAAATTCCTTCAAATATAACCTACCTAATTTCAACAAAAAACAAATAATAAAAAACCTAATAGTTGACTAACCTAACAATCTAACATCCACAAAATTACCCACCAAAATACTGAATACATAAGAAACAATATTAATAATAAAGTTAACCTAATAAAAACGGAAAAAACGGAAAAAACAAAAAAACGGAACAATATATAAATAAAAAAGAAATTATAAAACTCGGAGAAAAACTAGAAAACAACGACTACTTAATATTAAAATCAGATAAAACAAATATACCAGTAATAATAGAAAATACCAAATACATTGATTCAATGACTAACTACATAAAAGAAAATAAATACGAACAAATCCCAGACCCAACTAGCAAATACCTTATTACAATAAAAAACTTAATAGTCACTCACCGAAATACCCTAAACTATAACAATAAATTAAAATACCACACAAGACTATACCCATTCAAACCATGCGCACCAATAATAACAGGCATACTAAAATCCACAAACCCGAAAAAACCACTAAGAAATTTCACAACAGCACCATCTTACATAATCACAAAAATACTAGACAAAATAATAAGATCTAAAATACATATCAACAACACATACAATATAAAAAATGGATATGAATTAATTAATAAAATAAAAAAAACATAAAAACAAACAGCAACACAAAAATAATAAGTTATGACATAACTAACATGTACCCTAGCATCCCAATAGAAGAAACCATAGAAATAATAAAAAACAAACTAATACACAATTACGAAAAAAGAAACACAATAGATAGTATCATTACGCTAACCAAACACATATGTAACCAAAATTACTTCCAATTTAACAATAAATACTATAAACAAACAACTGGACTCCCCATGGGATCACCCATATCATCAGTCATGTCAGAAATATATTTACAACACTTTGAACAAATAATAATTAAACCTATACTAAACACACACAATATTTCACTATGGACAAGGTATGTAGACGATATACTTGTAATATACCAACCTACCATTTACAACGAACACATCATAATATTAAACAAACTAAATACATAGAATTCACCGCCGAAACAGAAACAAATAGAACAATCAACTATCTCGACATCACATTAAATATAAAAAGAATCAGTGATTCGTAAATGGTCAAGTGACCGAAAGGCGCCTCATCACACAAGGTAAAATCATTGCACTTAATGGTGGATGAAATTACTTACAATAGTAATATATTAACTTCATATATATATATATATATATATATATATATATATATATATATATATATATATTTTAGGTTAGTTTTGGTTGGTAAAGATTATTTAGATTTTTTGGACTAGGAGACTGACAGACTTACCTTGGTAAGAGTCCACTCTGTAGTCTTGAAATAGAAACACATAAAAGCACTAAAACAATGATATATTTCAACCACACAGTGGTCTTTGTCAATCGAAGAGAAAACACAAAAATAAATATGAGAGAATGAAATAAAAATTTTTATTTCTTTTTGTGTTTTCTCTTCGATTGACAAAGACCACTGTGTGGTTGAAATATATCATTGTTTAAGTGCTTTTATGTGTTTCTATTTCAAGACTACAGAGTGGACTCTTACCAAGGTAAGTCTGTCAGTCTCCTAGTCCAAAAAATCTATATATATATATATATATATATATATATATATATATATATATATATATATATATAAATAAATAAATAAATATATATATATATATATATATATATATATATATGTAAATAAATATATATATATATATATATATATATATATATATATAAATAAATATATATATATATATATATATATATATATATATATGTATATATATTTATATATATATGATGAATAGTTACTATCTGGAGTACATCCGTTCATTCTGCAGTCCATAAATTCGCAGTTCCGACGTTTCGCAACAATCTCATCCAGCATTGACGAGGTGAACCCAACAACAGTAGACTCGAACTGTTCAATTCTAGCGAAACGTCGGAACTGCGGATTTATGGACTGCAGAATGAACAGATGTACTCCAGATAGTAACTATTCATAATATTTTTCCATCCGTGAAGGAATACGTATCAGCATATATATATATATATACAGTCGGCGCCGCTTATTGTGATCACGGTTAATGTTATCATTCGGTTATTGTTATCATTTCATTGAAAAACAAACACGGACGTATATTAATACATTGTAATTAGGTCGCTTATTGTAATCATCTGTTCGCTTATTATTATCATTTAATTTGCCATGCAAAATCATATGCGTCAACGTATACTAGCATGGACCAAGTAAAAATGTCTACAAAGTAGTGTAAACAGCACATGCAACACACAATGATGCCCAATTCATAGAAAGATTATTTTTAGAATGACAGAAATACTTTATAACGGTTTTAGCACTTAGCATAGTTCTCAGAATGTCTCCCTTACTCTTTGTTTACGCAAACACCCTAGCCTCGCTGAGTCGACTTTAGTTGTTTGTTAACATTAGTTGATGTTACTACTGAACCATTTACAGTACAGTCCTACTGTATTTTTTAACAGTGAATTTTTATAAACGTTTATTACAGTATTTCAGTGTGATTTTACATAATTTAATTTTTAAAGATCTTTTTCGTTTGTTTTGTAGAGTTTAGTTTCACTTGAAGTTTCAAAGGACAGTATAGCAAGATGTCCGAATCTCAAAAGAAACGACGCGATTTAAGTCTTAAACAAAAACTTGATATTCTAGATAGGTACAGTAAATTACCAAAAATGAGTCAAAGAAACGCTGCTTCTCAACCTCTTTTATGTAAAATATTGAACAACAAAGAAAAAATCTTGTCATTATCGAAGTGTAATGCAAATGTTGACAACAAAAGACATCGTTCTGGGAAGGATCCGCAAGTGGAATCAGCTTTGAAATTGTGGTTTAAAAATGTTCGCGAAAAAGATGCTCGAGTTGACGGCCCACTAATGCGTCTAAAAGCTGAGGATCATGCCAAAAAAATAGGGAAACAGGATTTTAAAGCCACATACGGATGGTTCAATCAATGGAAGACAAGGGAAAACATTGTTTACAAGAAAATGTGTAGTGAAAAAAGAAATGCTGATTTTGTTGGAGCTGAGGACTGGTTACAATACGAATGGCCAAAGATTTTGGCCGAGTATTCTCCTAGCTGCATATACAATGCAGATGAAACAGGACTTTATTATCGTGCTTTACCCGAACATACTTACTTATTTAAAAATGAAAGTCCTAACGGCTGTAAAATATGTAAACAAAGAATAACTGTTTTGTGTTGTGTTAACATGGATGGTCATAAAGAAAAACTCTTAATTATCGGTAAATCTAAAAATCCACGGTGTTTTCAAGGTATCAAAAAGCTACCGGTTGAATATCATTCAAACTCCAATGCTTGGATGACATCAAAAATTTTTAATGAATGGCTGACTAAATGAGATACCAGCCTCAAACGCAACATTGTCCTTCTACTAGACAACTGGACTGCACATGACATAAGCACTACGCTAAAACACATCAAAGTGATTTACCTTCTGGCCAATACTACATCAATTATTCAGCCATGTGACCAAGGCATAATTAAAAATCTCAAAAGTTTTTATTGACAAGAGATGCGTGCTAGAATTATAGAAAATATGAATGAATTTCAAACCCTTACCTCAAATGAATTGGCTAAAAAAACTTCTTTACTCGATGCTATTCATCTGATAGCAAAATCTTGGAATGAAGTTTCTGAAAAAACTGTGAAAAATTGCTTTAGAAAAGGTGGGTTTTTTGTTGAAGAAAATCAAGAGCAAGCTACATCTGAGGAAGACTCTGAAGAGAACTTGAAGCCTTTCGATTTGTCCTTAAAAGAATATACTGAGTGGATGGAAGTTGACGATAGTATTGAAACAGCAGCGGAAATGACTGAAGACGATATTTGTGAGATAGTTGCTTCAACATCAAAAGTTACTGAAGAAGAAGAAGGCACCGATGATGACGAAAATGATAAATGTGTACCACAAAAATCTAAGCAGGAAGTTCACCAAGCTCTTGAGATTCTAAGGCAGTTTGTTCAACAAAAAGCAGAAAATTTCAACAAACATTATGAATATGAACAATTTATAAACAATAATTTACAAGAAGACTACAGACAGTCACATATAGAGGAATTCTTCGAGAAAAAGTAAATGTAAATTTGAAGTGTAAATAAGTTTGAAGTGTTTTATAATGAGGTTTTATGTGTTAAAATGTTTTGATCAAGTATTTTACGTAGTTCTATATATTTTTTTTCAGTTATGCTAGATTCAGTGTTTTAAAAAAATCTACAGTGGAATAACATAAACTGACATGAAATATGCCCACTATAATTTTAACAAGTAGAAAACTAAGTTACAGAAATTCTACTACTGTACATAAAACTGTCCGGAATAGCATCAAAATTTGGTAAGTACAGTTTAATTATAGTGTTACAGAATTAGAATTACTTAATGTAATGATAGGCTTACATATCGTTCAGAACAAACAGTTGTGGCAATAATACAGTGAGTTCAATGCAGTACGGCTGTAGACTACATCGGGATTAAGCGTTCGGTTATTGTTTTCGTTATCAAATATGCTTCTGACAAATATGATCACAATAAGCGGCGCCAACTGTATATATATATATATATATATATATATATATATATATATATATATATATATATATATATTGTTTAAGTGCTTTTATGTGTTTCTATTTCAAGACTACAGAGTGGACTCTTACCAAGGTAAGTCTGTCAGTCTCCTAGTCCAACAAATCTATATATATATATATATATATATATATATATATATATATATATATATATATATATATATATATAATAAATTAAAAACATTTCAAAAACAAGAATACTTTTAATCCATATATTATTCAAAGCTTTTCGCCGATAAAACAGTACCAGCATCTTCAGGAAAATAATTATCTAACAAAAAAAATATAGAGAGAGGGAGAGAGAGAGAGAGAGAGAGAGAGAGAGAGAGAGAGAGAGATTAGGGAATGTGAACTAATAGAAGGAATTGCATAAACACAAGGTTATGTAGTTTGATAGCATAAACTGCAAAATTTCTAGATTATTAGGCACCAAACATCCAAAAACCTTAAATCTCACAAACATTTTTTTTTAAACTAACTCTATTGGTTTAAAAAATAAATTTATGAGGTTTAGGTTTTTGCATGTTTGCTGTTTATGTTATTCTCCCAACCAAGCTCAAAAGTAAATTCTGGATATTATTGTCGTAATAATTCACAGATTACCATTTAAAACATTTTACCTTTATTTAAAATTGTCGATCAAGCATTAAATACAAAAATATTTTACCTGATACTATTTCAGTATTTAAATAAATGATAAAATTTTCAGAAATTATAATAGGAAAAATTTTTTAAATCCTTCATCCAAATAATCTATGTTCTTTAGTTTGTAAATTCAAGAAACAATAATTTCAGGAAACCATTTTACCTGAAGCCTTTTTTCACATAGTAAACTTTTCCTGGGCACAAATATAAGGTGGAATTTAACTTGGCCTGCACTTCTTTTCTCCCTAGAAAAAAAAAATACAAGATAGATATATTACTATTAATAATACAATCAGGCTTAATGGAATATGATCTCTGTAGTTATATGATTAGATTGTACACACAATATGAAAATATATTATTTTTGTAAATACACTTCTAGATGCAACTAATAAACAAGGATATATTAGGTGACAAAGCTTTTATAAACTGCTGCTGACCACCTTAGTTTACACTAACAAATGCTGTTGACAGATTTAGTTTATTAATGTTTGTGGAACTTTGTAGTAAATATTATAACACAATTATAAATGGATGGGCATAAAGATGTGATATAAGACAAGCGGAAAAGAACAAGCTTAATCCACCGAATGGACTAATAATAGTTTATTGACATGCTATCAAAATAAACTTGGACTGAAAAATATAAGAAACTTGGACTTGTTTTGAAATAAGAAAAGTTTAAACATATTTTCTGTGATTAAAAATCATCAGTGAGATCATTCATCATCATGGATGTTGATCTAAGTACATTGTATACATTTTCTTTCTCTCAATAAACTGAAGTCATCTTCATCTCCATGGATTCCTAAAACAAATAAACTTGTAGCTATACAAAATCAAATAACATATGTTTCACAGCTAACAAGTTATTCAAATATCTTCTTAAACTATACAAAGTGACTCCTTGTGCTTTTACATAAAACATGCTAAGCTTCAGCGTCGTAAACTCACTTTTATAGACATACAAAATTTACAGAGCTGGAGACAATCAATCTTTAGGAATACCCTTCTTCATTCCAGTTTTGACTAAAAAAGTAGAACAAAATTATTAGGAAATAAATTTTATATTTATTTCCTCTAGTGAATTTTGTGTTATTTCCTTGATTCACCTTTGTCTTTTACTTTATAAAAAAATTATAAATTTAGCACATATAATTTATTTTAACTGTGTTACCACCATTGTATCTTCAGACACTTTATAAACACGTAATGTTTACTGAAAGAAATGTGATTGCTTATGTATAAATGGGGACAGTTGTTTATTTTAATATATTATAACGCAAAGTTTAAGATTTTTGCTGATAGAATAGAAGATCCCTGATTGAGATTGGGTTTTTTAATATATTTTTACATCATTCATTATACCTAAAGAAAGGGTGATTCAAAAAAAGTGCCGGTTTTGATATATCAAATTAAGAGATTTATTTTAATGAAAACCTAAAATTACCTACATCAACATGTTCATCTAATCTTCCAAATTAATGTATGAAAAATGATATGATGTACACCCCTCTACTGCGCTGGCTCGCAACAACTCTCTCCACAAAACTCGCTACGACTAAACAAGTTTCCACTTTAATTTCCCAGATAACCCGTCAAATTTCCTCCTTCAAGTCAATGATGTTTCTTGGTTTATTGGGATACACCAATGATTTCACATAACCCCAAAGATGAAAGTCACAAGGCATCAAGTCACATGACTTTGGTGGCCATTGATGGTAGGAATTACGAGAAATGACGCGATCATGGAACCGCTCACGGAGCAATACAATTGTTTCACAGGCAGCATGGCACCCTCCTGCTCAAAATACAACTCGTCAATGTCCAGTCCCTCTAAGTGGTGTCACAAAAACACCCTAATCATGGTACAGTATCAGTCTCCATTTACTGTCACGCCTTGTCCTTCCTGACCTTCAAAAAAATAAGGGTCGATGAAGCCGCCCGACCAAAAGCTGCACCAAACTATTACTTGCTGTGATAAATTTCCTTTTCTTTAACCATATGAGGTTTTTCTGAGCCCCAAACATGGCAGTTATGTTTGTTAACAAATCCTTTGGAAGTGCACTTCATCACTGAAGATGCTTTTGATTGTGAAGCTGTCATCCTCCTCCCATGTTCTCAATGCCCAGTCAACATACTGTTGTCTCTTCTGGTAATCTGCCCTTTTCAAATGTTGCCCCAACTGATTTTTATAGAGGTGATAATGAAGAAAGTACCAAAGAATTCTCGGTATAGAAAAACATCTTAAACCAAATATTTTAGAACGGCAACATACTGAATAACCTGGGCTAAAAGCCACACTGTCACAAACCAATGCAACATTCTGTTCAATTCGGCCAGAACAATGAAGTCCAGGACTTTTAAGATCGACCACTGAACCCGTCTCAAAAAACTTATTCATGAATCTGCGAACTGTTGATTTATTTGGAGCTTCATTACAATCTAGAGTATCGCGAAGTAGCCGCATAACTCTCTTTACTCTGATAAATTGTTTTAGATTAACACTTGTTGTGCACAAGTAAATTTCTCCATGGTTAGACACAAAATGAAAGAGCAACAGAAATACTAGCTGTGACAACAATTGGAATGTTCCAGAAATAGAAACAAGATTAAAACATTGTTGCCAACCGATAAACGAAAATTTGCCCGCCATTTTAAAAATTGGGGCTCTTATTGAATGACCCCTTACCTGTAAATTACTTCTCTTTCTTTATCCCTTCTCTATCAAAAATGAGAAGGTAGACATTCAAATAGAGAGCGTAGTTACCAATTCTACTATAAACAACCTACACTGGACTTGAAAGCCACAACCCCTCCCCACATCCCCAAAGATAAG
Source organism: Prosapia bicincta (assembly GCA_036971475.1). NCBI lineage: Eukaryota > Metazoa > Arthropoda > Insecta > Hemiptera > Cercopidae > Prosapia > Prosapia bicincta. Next base: position 10,071,606 of record JBAIZL010000002.1, read on the forward strand.
GAAAGTTTTACGTTCCCTTATTAATTGAAATTACAATTCACAATCCTTGGTCATTTCATATCCTTATCTTTGGCTTCACACAAAAAAATTAATTAAACTTTTGGTACTTTTTAACCAACTTCTCATTGTAGGAGGTTATCAAAGTGAAAACTATTAAAATTCAGTTAATAGTGATAGAAAAAAAAATAATTAGTTTTCTATAAAGAATATAGTTTATAATTTAACATGAGAAATAAAAGATGTTTGTTAGGCAGAGTGGCACACTGGGATAACCATTTGAAGGGGGGACTGGGAGCTAATTAACACTCCCAATACCATTTTGTACTATTTAACATTAAAAATTAGATACAGTACCTGACAAAAGTTTAAGGAAACCATGAAAAATTAAAATGCTGATGGTTGTGCCTATAACTGAGATCTCACATGTGTTAAAGAAAAAAAACCCATGCCCGTTCTAGTGAAATAAGTTTTTAAAACTAACTTTTGGCCTAAATTGTACCATTTATAAGACAGTTAATGTTTGATAAAATCAATTCTATAAAATATAAGAATCTCACATTTGTGTTACGATACTAAATTTTTTAAGGACTATTCAGTTAATATCTAGCATCGTATGGTATAATTTACAAGGACAGGAAGCAATAATGTGTAATATAGGGTGGCCTTAAATGAGAGACACTATATAAACTAACAAATTAATTTATTTAAAATTGTTCTCAATTATTTTTATTCCAAAGTTAAACAGTAGACATACTCTAAGAACAATAAACTTAAGTGCATTTATGGTAGTGTTTATTCAGGAGATAGGTTTGTAAGAAATAACATGGCCAATAAAGCAAACTTTAAGTTCCCAGTCTCTTTGTGTTTACAAAACCTGAAGGTTCCGTTAACAACTTCAACCTTTGTTACTATTCTCAGTTTACAAGCCATAGCTAGTAATTTTAGGCGCTTTTCAAATTTTTTATAATCTCAAATACACTGCAACATCTTAATAATTCAAGTATTCAAATATTTTTAAAATGAGACTATTTCAAGTGTTTTATAGGTCAATGCTCACTAAAACTTCTACATAAATTACAATTTAACGTTATATATCTAAAAGTATGTTTCAATCATTACCCACGAATATTTTCAGCTATCATATCCATAAGGCTGAGAAGGGGTCTTGTAATAAAAATGAAATTCATCATATTATTTGTGTTCAGCATAAGTCGGCCGGGTTTAAGAGGAACAGTTTTAATGACATCATGTTTTTGAAGAATACTTTTTGGAGCAACTATCCCAATTGGTCCAGCAAGAGATGTATCACAAACAATAACCTTCAACAGATTAAATATGTAACAACTATTAAATTATTAGTAATATTAGCATTTATTCTTCAAAAAGGATTTAGTATACAATATACATTTCTAAAAAAAAAAGTAATTATTTTCTTGTTATTATAAGAAAGCTGTTTCAGTCGTATTCAATTTTCCACTCAGGCTGGAACTGATATGTATGAAATGAATATGCAATGGAGAGGAGAGAGGTTATATCCAAAGCTTTTCGTTAGCAAACAGTACCAACATCATCAGGAATGAAAATTACAATAATGCAAGCTTACATTAAAATACGTTTTCTTGTTTAATAATTTAAAACAACATAGGTTATTCAAATACAAGAATATTTATTATTTTATATCCAATATTTAAAATATTATATCCAGAATATAAAATAATAAATATTCTTGTATTTGAATAACGTATGTTGTTTTAAAATATATATATATATATATATATATATATATATATATATATATATATATATATATATATATAATAAAAATATATTTAAAAAAAAATATATATATATATATATGATGAATTGTTACTATCTGGAGTACATCCGTTCATTCTGCAGTCCATAAATTCGCAGTTCCGACGTTTCGCTAGAATCTCATCCAGCATTGACGAGGTGAACCCAACAACAGTAGACTCGCTCTTCTACTGTTATTGGGTTCACCTCGTCAATGCTGGATGAGATTCTAGCGAAACGTCGGAACTGCGAATTTATGGACTGCAGAATGAACGGATGTACTCCAGATAGTAACAATTCATCATATTTTTCCATCCGTGAAGGAATACGTATCAGCATATATATATATATATATTTATTTTAGTTTTGGTTGGTAAAGATTATTTGTATTTATTATATATATATATTTTAAAACAACATAGGTTATTCAAATACAAGAATATTTATTATATATATATATATATATATATATATATATATATATATATATATTTATTTACACATATATATATATATATATATATATATATATATATATATATATATATATATATGTGTGTGTGTGTGTCTTTTTCCAAAAATGTCTAATTCTTGGGCCATCAGTACCAAGTTTGATAATTATTTGTGTCCCTGATCATTTTGTGCTAAACTAGTTATAAATTTATTTCCAATATCAATAACATTGGAATAACTGAAAATGACATAAAATTAACTTTCATATTGTTTATTACATTATACTCATACTTCCTTAACTCACTTATCCCTAATTGCCCAATGTTGCATAAACGCAACAGCCAATCCTTGTTAACATGTGCATCCCATTTTTAAAAAGAGTAAGTTTCTTAAAATGTAATCTGACATAAACTTGTTTCTTATTAAGTAAACTAACAAATTCACTCCTTTTAATTTGTTCTGATCTCAATACATCTCATAATACAGAATACATTTTCAAGTCTGGGTACTTTAAGAAATCTATGATTGAATATAGGCCTATATGACAACGGACCAGAGAAAGTAAATATTTTGTTATTTATAACAGAATAAATAGTATGGATTTTATTACACTGATTTATAGAGATTAAACTAAATTATCAAATAATTTTAATGAGTTCAATCTCTATAAATCAGTATGACAAAATCCATACTATTTATTCCATTAAAAATTAAAAATATTTACATTCTCTGGTCCATTGTCATATATATTCAATCATAGATTTCTTAAAGTACCCAAAATTGAAAATGTATTCCATATCATTAAAACTATTTGAGTAAACAGAACAACGAGCATACTAGGTGACTTATTAGGGGTTTTAATAAATTTTAGATTTCATACTGCCAAAGAACTGTTTGCAGTTCTTCAGGAAATGCCACAACGATGGACGGGCAGTTGAAGAGATGATCGGGATTAAGCTGTATCCCTGGGCAGTGCCTACATTCAGGGTATGTTCTTGATCCATCAGGCAAGATTTTCATGTCTTTGAGGTACATTGTCCTCAGTCTGGCAATTGTTTTTGTTATTTCCCTGTCGAAGTTAAGCTCGGGAAGTGATGATTTTCTTCGATTGTTATGGCAGAGCTTCTGTTTTGCAACGGCATTGACGTCGGAAGATGTAATCACGGGGGCTGGTCTGATAGTCCTCGCTTCCTAGGCCAGAGAATCGGCCTCTTCGTTCCCTTTGATGTTGACATGTGCCGGGATCCATTGAAGCGTACAATGCTTCTTCTTTTCCTCTATTAAGGACAGGAGGGTGTTGACCTTTTGGGCGAGGTTTGTATTTCCTTTTTGGAGGGCCTGAAGAGAAGATCTGCAGTCCGTGAAGATCACTATGCCATTAGAGGGGTTGAGTGTTGTCCAAGTGAGGTAAATACTCAGAGCTTCTTTGTGAAGTTGGAGGCGATTTTGCCTGCTGTATTTTTGTGTCTGGAAGTTGAGCTATCAGGGTAGGTTATAAAGATTCCAGATCCACCTCTATCACAGTCAGAATTCGAAGAGCCGTCAGTGTAAGCAGCGACCTAGTGTGGTTTTAAAATCTTGGCAATAGTTTTCATTCCTTTCCTCTTGATTGTTTCTTGAGGCTCTTTTTTAGAGCAGGGTTCGAGGAGATTAAAGATTATATTCACAAAGGAGGGTGGTTTGACCGGGAACCTAAGTTCTTGAAAGATGTCAAGGCTCGTGTGCTGTAGGTTGATGTTCTGTCTGATGTTTTTGTCGTACTGGAGAGTAGATCTTTTTAGCCTGGTTTTTTCCGACCAGTTCCGAAAGGTGACTTTTGAGATATGTTGTTCGTGATTGCTCCTGATCTTGTTTGTGAATTTCACTGTGGCGAATTTTCTCTGATTTTCCAATGGGGTTAGGCCACATTCAGTTTCAGCTTTTAAATTATTTGTAGATGAGACGGCTCCAATGATGGCTTTGGAGGCTCTGTACTGGACAGAGTCGATTTTCGAGGATGAAGATGCTGGAGCCCAGATTGGTCTGATGAGTGTTGTGTAAGTATTTAGGAGTGTCTTTGGTTTGGAACCCCAGTTTGAACCGCAAAGTCTCCTCAGGATGCTGAGTTTTTTCAGAGCTCTCTTTGAAACTGTTTCAGTGTGCTTAGTAAATCTCAGTTCCGCATCGAGTGTGAGACCAAGGTATCTGGGGTGCGTGACTTGTTTGACGGTAGTATTGTGGAGCCTAATGTTAGGATGGTGAGACTGTCTGTTGAGAAAAATCAAGATTTGGATTTATCAGGGTTAATAAGGATCTTAAGGTCTTTAGCCCAGGTTTCGATGCCAAGCAGGTTGGTATTTAAGGCTTGTTCAGAGACTGAGATATCAGAGTGTGTATGCCAGATAGTGATGTCGTCTGCATAGCAGGCAATTTTAGCCTCATTGCATATGTGTTCATGGATGGTGTTCATGTACATGAGGAAGAGCAGAGAGCTGAGGACCGATCCTTGTGGGACTCCCCCCCCACGATCTGTGCGTCTTGAAATACTTTCCTTTAACTCTCACAACAAATTTTCTATGTCTGAGGAAATCGTTTATCCAGAGCAATGAGTTGCCATTGATGCCAGCATTGTGTAAAGTCACAATGAGTTTTTGCCTCCAGACTCTGTCAAACGCTGCAGAGAGGTCAAGGAAGACAGCGGTAGTCTTTTTGTGGGATTTTTCTTGAAGTCTATCGATGATCGACTGAACCATGTAAAAAAGTTGGTCTACTGTGCTGCGCCCGGCTCTAAATGCTGTTTGGTAGAAGTGTAAAATATTACGATCAATGAGCCAGTTCATGATTCTTGTGCGGATGATTCTTTCCATTAGTTTGCACAGGATGCTGGTTAAGGAGATAGGCCGGTAATTCTTACAGCTGGTGGCATCTTTGCCTGGTTTCAAAATCGGTATAATAACAGACTTCTTCCATATAATGGGCATAAGATAAGTTGAAGATTTGAAGAAATGATGATTTAGGAAGTAGTATTAACAACCTAAACAAACAGTTTTCAGCAGAGGTAGAGTTGTTGCAGGATAGTATCATTTCAAAACGGTTATAAACAAGTGATTCAATAACAGTATATATTATAACTTGCAGTTTTTGTGTTGTACATCTTAAGGTTTTTATAAAAATTATTAGAGGTAATAAGAAGGTATTATAGTTTTACATTGGAAGAAAAATAAAATATCATTGTATAATAAGAAATTAGAAAGGAAAAAAAATAGAAATAAAATATCATTGTATAATAAGAAATTAGAAAGGAAAAAAAATAGAAAATCATAGCAAAATCTCAGATACAAAGACTAAGTGGTAAGTTTGATCCATAAAATTTTAAACGCTCGCAAAGAGAGAATTCCGTGAGAAATGGGAATTCTAGGAATGAAATTTGTTTCAATTAAAAATTTCACTTTGATATTACTTGCGACCAGACATTTTGTTAACTATAGGTTTTTAAATTGTTAACTTACACTAGGAGGAATCGTTAATAATTTAACAACTTATAGTTATCAAAAGGTCTGGTCGCAAGTAATATCAAAATACAAGTGATTAATAACCAGCTTCTGATGAACAGAAACACGATTTTGATATTTAAAATTCAAGTAATCGTTTATATAAAAAACATACATACACATTAAATTATTAAAGAGGGGAAGACAGGGCACGTAATAAAAAAATAATTACTAAAAATTTCTTAGAGGAAAATTACAAGTTTTTTACCTTTGATCCATCACACTTATCAATTAATTTCAGAAGTTCACTTCTTACATATTCTTGCAATTGAGCGATATTAACTTTTCTTCCTGCTAAATGGCTAGTCATATTTGTTTAATTGTAAACAGACTAAATAATATAAAAGATATTACATTTCAAGTTAACCAAAATAACAAATGTGTTTTGAAACTGTCACGTAGAGTTACATACAATTGACCACAGATAATATGACAGACCACAAATACTGTATATTTCCAAGTTGATTGTATGTGCATTTTGGTACTAAATGTATCGATTACGTTTAAAACATGAAGTTGATACACTAGACATACTGTTAATTAAAATAATAAAGAATACTGTTCTCAAGATGTTACATATTCTACGTTTTTGCTAAGATCGATATAAACAAAGCATTTTCTGACTTTTGTAGCTGTCATCTTTTCTATAGCAGATGCAATATAGGTGTCTTATATCAAGTAGAAGTTTTTTTTTTGTATTCACATCTGAAACGCAACTAAAAAGCGAATTCGTGAGAAAAGTAAACAGCACATTTATATAAGAACTCTTTTATTAAAAAGAAGATTCCCACATCTGTCATTTTAGTCTTCTTAACAACTTTTTGGAAGTATTAGAATTTGTTATGAGGAAGGCTGCACCTTCTACTTCTTTAATAATTATTATATAACTACATGTAAAAACTTATTTTGTATAGCAGCAGCTGAATAGTGTTTTACGACATTCTACATAGCTTCTGTACGGCAGCAACAATTCGCAACTCAACTTGTGGTCCGTATTCTGTGGTGACGATAGTCATTTAACGAAGGGTGAATAAACATAATTTTAGGTTAATTAATTTAGAAAACATAATTAAATATATTAAAGGAACAAATGTGTTTAAAAAAAAAATCTCTATAGATTTTAAACACTAGAATTTTTTTTAAGTTGAAAATGCGGTTGACCTTGTTATTAATGAAAAGAATAGGAGGAAACTTATTCAAAGGGTAAGTTTTTCTAAACACATTGAGTAAACATTGTAATATATAGTGTTTAAAAAGCATTTTGTTTTTAGAAAATAACCCCTGAATATAGTTCTGAGAAAACAATTGTATCAAAGGTTAAGAACTATAAGAAACTTTACTGGCAGGAACTTGGCGTTAACGCTGGCTGCTGCTGAAACAACGAACATTCTTGGGCGACAAACAAGTATCTGTTTACTCACTTGTAAATATTAAAAAATGGCATTTCTTATATACACGTGATTTAGGATTACTTACAAACTTGCTACAACACTTCAAACATTTTATTTAATTAGTTATATATTCGTATATTCACTGAAGGAACAATAGGCTCGCCAAACGTACCTTCGTTAAGCGGTTGTAGGAATAGAAAATGAAAATTCTGACAATATTTTTCTTTGAAAGCGTGTTACGTACACATTTAGCTCAGAACTAACTACTACAATATTTAAGTCAAGCCAATAAGTTAGCTACAGCCTACGGACGAAAACCATACCTACCTATCGTAAAACTTCTAACAGCTATAACAAATAAATATTTTTATTTTGGATGTTTGAGCTGCCCGGGTATTTTGTTATTGACTTCCAAATAGTGTAGCAATGTTAGTTATAACATTACATGTTTACATAACAACCAAAATTCGTTGCTGTACCTTCTAGGATCGTTTAACAATTGGTACTACCAGTAGGTACGATTTTTCCCTGGGTATTTTGTTATTGATTTACAAATAGTGTAGCAATGTTAGTTTTAATGTCAGATGTATTCATAACTTGCCTGCAAAGAAAATGTGATTATAATTTTTATTTAGTAACTTCTAGAGAACACTAAACGTTAGGCAAGTACGGTGAGTGCCCAGGCTAGCTATCATGGCTTGTAACTAATTTAATATTGACATCCAAATATTGCAGCAGTGTTATTTCTAAAGTTACATGTATACGTATCATCAGTGTAACAGTGTTAGTTATAATGTTCCATTTGCTTGTAACATGCCTAAAAGAAAAAATGTGATTAGATTCTTTTTTATAACAGTTTAACGATTGCTAGCTACGGTTTTTGTCTGGGCTTGATATCATGGTCTGTAGCTAATTTATTGGCATAATTTAAATATTGTAGTATAGTTAGTTCTGAAGCTAAATGTGTACATAACACACTTGCAAAGAAAAATGTTATCAGATTTTTCATTTTTATCCCTACAATTGCTTAACGATAGGTATGTTTGGCGAGGCTGTTGTTCCGTCAGTGAGTACACAAACATAACTAATTAAATGAAATGTTTGAAGTGTTGTAGTAAGTAATTCTAAATATATTTGAATTGCATGTGTATAAGAAATACTATTTTAATATTCAGAAGTGAGTAAACAGAGGCTTGTTTATAACTGTATGAAGCAACTGTGGCGTAATGTTTATTTTTAAATAAATAAAACCTCTAAACCACAAATAACATTTATTTAAACCTTATGTACATTTCGATTGCCCAGCAATCATCTTCAGAGGTATTTAAAAAATACAACTTATTTACAAATACAGAGTTGTATTTTTTAAATACCTCTGAAGATGATTGCTGGGCAATCGAAATGTACATAAGGTTTAAATAAATGTTATTTGTGGTTTAGAGGTTTTATTTATTTAAAAATAGAGGCTTGTTTGTCGCTTGAAAATGTTCTACGTTTGCATGGTTCCAGCACCAACCAGCGTTAACGCTAACTTCCTAGCAGTGAAACTTTAGGGGTTACATGGTTTGTTTCCAACTTGAACTTCTGCTATTTATATCAATTCACTTGCATACATACCTAAGGTAGGATTTTGTTCTGAAAGAGAATGGACGTTTTGATCCATAAGTCTGGTATTTATTTCCCGTTCCCACATAATCGATTTTAACAAACAAAATTATACTGGGCGATGCAGAAAGAGTACTTTGGTGTTGCAGAAAGTATTCAGGAATACCAAAATAATTATGAAAACCTAAAATTTCAATATTTTTGCTCATACCCCAAAAATTTAAAATTTTGGAAAATAGCAGTTCTTCCCCCTCCATGGCATACTTAAATCGTTACAAATTCAACGTTTTGGCTTTATTTTTTGCATGTTGTAATTTGCAAAATGTCTTGAAATGTAATTTAAATTGCCCCAAAAATTACGAATTAAAAAAAAAATCAACAAAGTACTAATAGCACCACCTTTCACCGGCACACAAACCTTATAGAGTTATAAAACTCACACTCATCTTATTTTTTAGTGATAATAAGTCACAAAACTTACAGACCCTATTATACGCAAAACAGAAAATATTGTATTGAACATTTACACACCTTTTATTTAGAACACACCATGCAAAGCATATTTAATTTTAAAGATTTTTTATTAACAAAAATTGTAATATTTGGGAAGTCACCAGAGTTTAATTACATTTCGAGGCATTTGGTGAGTTATTACATCAAAAAAAATAAAGCCAAAACATTAAATTTGTAATATTTTAGGTATGTCGGGGGGGGGGGGGAGAACTGCTATTTTACAAAATTTTTAATTATTGAGGCGTGAGCAAAAGTTTATATAATTTTTTTGTATTCCTAACTTTCTGCATCACTTGGTGTACATTTTTTTACTAAGATCGATAACGTGGGATTTGGAAATAAATACCCACTATTTCAAGCATTACTATATACTCATGAAGTATTCAGTTAAAATACATTTGTTGTACAAAATTTAAAAGTTTAATATTAAAGGCTTATTTATGTATATTTCCATTTGGTAATGCCCTACATTCCCTATGTGTGATCAGTATAATACCAAAGTACTGAAGAAAGTAATCTGGAATACAAAAACTTCCACTCACATCCCAAAAATTAAGAAGTTTTGAAAATAGCAATTCCCCCCCCCCCATGCTACATTTAAAACATTACAAATTCAACGTTTTTGCTTTATTTTGTTGATGAAGTAACTCGCAAAATGCCTTGAAATGTAATAAAACTGGCTGTTGACTCCCAAAACAAACACTGACAGACACTATTCTATGCACATACATAACAGAAAATATTGCATTGAACATTTACACATCTCTCATTTCTAAATTTGGCCTAAAACGATAGAACTCGCCGCGCAAAGCAGTATGGGGCTAATAGTGCTTTGGTAAAGTCGATTTTTTCAAAATTTGTAATTTTTTAGGAGTTAACAGCCAGTTTAATTACTTTCCAAGGCATTTTGTGAGTCACTATGTCAAAAAAATAAAGCCAAAATATTGAATTAGTAATGTTTTAGGTGTACCAAGGAAGAGGGGGATTTGATATCTAGAATTTTTAATTTTTGGGAGATGAATACAAGTTTTTATAATTTTGTTCACATTCCTCATAACTTTCTGCATCGGCCAGTATAATTGTGTTTGTTAAAATCGATTATGTGGGAATCGGAAATAAATAGCATAAGTTTCAATATTTCACATACTGTGTTAATTTTTTTCAGATTGTTCTCAATTCACCTTCTTTGTATCTAATTCTATTATCTAAGAGTATAAAAGATCCTACTTTGCTTTTGTTCAAGATATTTTACTCTCATACTTCATTTCCAATAATTTGTTTCAACCAATAGTCAAGAATATCTGGTGACATCTCCCTAATTTTAGATCTTTTCATTACTCTCTAATGTTATCATATGTTGCTTTCCAGTAATTATAATTTTCAAATTTTTACAGAAAATACAGGCTAGTGAAACAAGTGACACCGTTAGCAAAAGCCAAGTTACGCCATGAGTTAATGGTTGAAGAGAAGAATATGTTTTACCTGAGACACCCATACTTAAAACAAGTATGTATTATATGATTTATGGTAGAACCTTGATAATTCGGACTCTGTTAACTCGGATCTCCATATGACCCAGAATGGTTTTGAAGTACAGTACAGTCTCACTAATGCGGACTTGATGGGACCGGACCCTGTCCGGATCAACGAAAGTCCGGATTAGACGGAAAAAGCCAAACAAATGCATACAATATGTGTTTTAGGCGGGGGAAACATTGAAATTGAGGCCTAAATATAGCTTACAGTACAGTATTTCATAGCTTATGTAGCAAAAAATCCTGTAATTATAACAGAAAAGGTATGACATGAATAAATATCAAAGCATCTTTCTCGTTGAATAAATGTATTCACATAAAGTTATTTACACTATACTGTATAAACGCACAAAAAACTCAAACAAAAATGAAACTGAAACAAAAATAAACTTCAAAAAACTTAGTGAAAAAAGTCCGTAATGTTCTTTTGTCTTAACGATGAATGACATCGTTTCACAGTACGATCTCGTAGGCGTTTGAAGGTCACAGTAGCTCCGTAGTCACTTTTTAAGAATTTCAATAAATTGTGTAGCTGGATCTGCTTCTTGTTATTCCAAAAGTGATAAAATTAACTTTTTCCTATATCGCCTCGATCACGCCCCGGTTCATCGGCTGAATGAGAGCCGTTACGTTAGGAGGAAGAAATTTAACAAAAATGTCACCATGACGCAATTCTTCTTCATTTGGGTGGCATGGGACATTATCAATTAGTAAAACCGCTTTTCGAGGGAGTTTTTTCTCTTTTAAAAACTTTTCTGTTGTTGGAACAAAGCTTTCAAAAAACCAGTCCTTAAAAATTTAACTGTTCATCCACCCTGATTTTTGGATCTTGTATTGGGCCGGTAGAACACTTAAATTTACATTTTTTAAAATCCTAGGCTTTGCTGATTTCCCTGTCACCAAAAGTGGAAATTTTAGATCGCCAGAAGCATTACTGCAGGGCAGCAAAGTCATACGTTCTTTCTTAACTTTATGGCCTTTTGTTACTGAATCTAATTTGGAAGCTAAAGTTTTTTTTGGGAACATTTTATAATTTAATCCGGTTTCGTCAGCGTTGAATACCTGACAAGGTTGTAAGTTTTCATCTCTGAGAAGCTTATCAAAATTTGTCTTTGAATTTTTCACTTGCATCACTGTCACCTGACAAAATTTCACCACTTATTCCGAGTTGACGGATGTCGTGTCGTTCCATCCATCGTGACAGCCAACCCACACTGGCAGTAAAATTAGGGTCTCCTTTTAACTTTTCATTCAGTTTTAGCGTGATCGTTTGCAAATTTACACCCGATAATGGAACACCCTGTTCCCGTTGTTGGCAAAACCAAACATACAAAGCATCATCTAGGGCTGCGGTTCCCAAACTGTGATACACGTGCCCCTTGGTGGTATGCAAGACGTTGCCAGGGAGTACGTGAGCAGGACCACACCAGTTTGTTATATGTGCCGGCTGATGCGACGGAAGTTTCGGATTGCGGGAAAAGCAGGGGAAGTTTTGTTTTGAGCGCAGAGTGGCTACATCACTGACGCTCTCCACTTTCTCTGTCAGTTTGTGTATCGTCTGCCAATCTGCATAGTGTGTGTTTTTAAGCGTGTGCCATACAGTCACATTATTCTTATTATTTCATAGGGCAATGTTTGTTATATCAATATGGATAAGTGGTTAAGCCAGTCTTCAAACGTTAAGAAGAAGCAAAGAGTTTCATCGTTACTTGAAGAAGGTAATTTTACTCCTGTACCTAGTACGTCTTCATCAAAAGAGCAAAGTTCTTCTGTGTGTTCTGCGACGCCATTAGTTCAACAAACGTGCGTACAATCAAAAAGGCGTAAATATGATATCAGCTACTTGTCTTATGGATTTACTTGTAATGAGGTCCATGACAATGAAGTTAGGCCACAATGCGTCATTTGTTTGGAAACACTTTCTTACCATTCAATGAAACCATCTCTTTTAAAGCGTCATTTCCTAACAAAACATGAAAGTTACAAAGATAAACCATTGGATTTTTTCAAAAATAAGGAAGCTTCATTAAAGGCAGCAAGATAAATATTAATTCTTTTACCAGTTTGAATTTAAAAGCGGTTGAAGCTTCCTATAAAGTTAGTCTTAGAATTGCTCAAGAGGGCAAACCACATACCATTGGGGAAACATTAATATTGCCAGCAACTAAAGACATTGTGTCAACCATGTTAGGAGAAAAATAGGCTAAACAGATTTATTCACTTTCGCTTTCTAACAATACAGTTTCAAGAAAAATAAGTGACATGGATGCTAATGTAAAGGAAACATTACTCATAAAAATAAAATAAAGCAAATATTTTGCTATTCAAATTGACGAATCAACTGATGTAACTAACATGGCTCAGCTAATATGTTATGTTAGGTACGAAGATGGAAATACGGTCGGAGAAGACATGTTATTTTGCCAAAACTTGCCTTCACACACAAATGCAGACGAAATATTTGGAAAATTAGACAGATTTATCCGAGAAAACGAGCTGAACTGGGAAAAATGTGTAGGAATTTGCACAGATGGGGCAAATGTAATGGCTGGAGTTCATAAGGGAGTTGTTACTCAACTGCAGCAAGTAAGCCCAAAGGCTAAGTTTATTCATTGTAGTCTTCACTGAGAAGCCTTGGTTACAAAGAGATGTCCAGCGGAGCTGAAAACTGTACTGAATGAAGCAGTAAAGAATGTAAATATCATCAAAGCCAGAGCACTGAACTCACGCCTTTTCCATAACTTATGTGATGAAATGGATAGTATTCACAAACAATTACTTCTGCACACGGAAGTAAAATGGTTGTCGAGAGGAAGAGTGATATCTCGAGCTTTTGAACTTCGACATGAAACATTGATTTTTCTATCCGACACAGACTTTCAGTATCGTGACCGTTTTTCAGATGAATTATGGTTGAGCCAATTGGCTTATTTGGCAGACATATTCAGTATGTTAAATGATGTTAACAGGAAACTATAAGGAAACAATAACACCTCATTCCGAGTTATGGACAAAATCAATAGTGTGAAACTGAAACTAAGATTTGCAGAAGGGGAAGAAAAGAAAAGCCAAGTGTCATTGTTCCCATCTCTTGAATCTTTTATTAAAGAGAACGAACTCCTCCTGAATCAAACAATTTTGAATGACATATCAGATCATTTTAGCTCCCACCAAGCTAGCTTTACAAAATACTTTCAAGAAGATCTGAGTTCATACTCGTGGATTAAAAACCCTTTTGCTGACATTGAGAAAATTTTTCCAAACAATTTGAAACTCAAAGAGGAACTTTTTGAGTTAAACTGCGATTCGGATCTGAAAGAAGTATGTAACAAAACCACTCTTATTGATTTTTGGATCCAACGACGCTCAGAGTATGGGGAAATTGCTGACAAAGCAGTTGAGTTTCTACTACCGTTCTGAACTTCCTATCTATGTGAGGCGGCATTCTCACATCTGCTGTACATCAAAAATAAATACAGGAACCGAATGAAAACAGTGGAATGTGATCTCAGACTCAAGTTAAGCCCAATTATACCAGACATCAGCAGTTTAAGCCGTTTCATTGAAGCTCATCCCTCACATTGGATAACTGTACCAGAACATTTCCATTGAGAGACATCCACAATTCTGAATTTTGTATTTTGTAATTTGATTATAATTAAATATATGTATTAATACAGGTTATTATGTTTATTTTTTAGGCAGTTGTATAATTTGTCAATCATTGTTGGGTTGTATCCGTTTCTTTGTGCTATATATTTTATGGTGTTTAACTCCTGGTAGTGTTCATCTTTGTCTAGTGGTGTTTTAAGGAGGCGATATATCATGGTGTTGTAAGCAGCTAGTTTATGTTGTTGTGGGTGGTTTGAGGAACTGTGTATGGTCGTATTGGTGCTGGTGGGTTTTCGGTATATGTTGAATTTATGTGTTTGTTTGTCTGTCCGTTTGATTGTGAGGTCTAAGAAGTTAAGGGAGTTTTGTTGTTCTGTTTCGATGATGTATGTTAGTTTAGGGTGTATGTACAACCGCCTAAAAAATAAACATAATAACCCAAATACAAACACACAAGATGACAATCCTATAAAATACTTATCAATACCATACAGATCATCCAAAACCCACAATCTAACCAACACATTACGAAAATACAACTACAAAAAGCTTACTCCACACACCACACTCTCAACAAACAATTTAAACCCAACAGCAAAATCAACGACATTTACAACACCACTGGAGTTTACAAACTAACTTGCAGTTCATGCCCTAGTTTTTACATAGGCCAGACAGGGAGGTCTTTCTACACAAGTTACCAAGAACATATAAAAGCACTAAAAAACAATAACTACCAATCAAACTTCGCAGATCATCTCAACTCCACTAAACACGACTACATAGACATAACATCTAACCTACAAATTCTTCATAAACAACACAGAAATAACCAACGCTACACAACCGAACAATACGAAATATATAGGCACTTCAAACTACACCCTACACACATACTCAATACACAATTACATTACAACTCACATGCACTTTTTGACATCATAACTCCTAATACACACAAAATACACCCACACCACCAAAATATCCCACCCCCACCCTAACCTACGTAAACCTTGAGATCAGTTACGGTCTGAGTTGACAATGGGACACATCTCCCGAAACGGCCGTCCTCAACAAGCAAGTAAGTGCTACTATAGGCAAGTTAAAACATTTTTTAAAAAGTGTAAGTGATTACTAGTAGCTCACGCGAAGATGGAATCAACAAATGTAAATATAAAGGAGTTTTTCTGTAAGTACAATATTTTTTTTTCAATTTTTTCTTAATGTCTGGCTAACATGGATGGGCCACGGTCCCAGTTAGTCCGAATTATCGAGGGCCTGCTGTATATGTTATAGGTGTTTACTGTGACTTGCAATTTTTTATATTAGCTTTATTATGTAATTAATGGGAGTACAAATTTCAATGGTATACAATAATATAATAAAGATTTGCAGTTTCTGTGTTGTCCGTGACTCACAGCATTGAACAATGCACTGATCTAGTGCAAAACGCATCTGCTGAAAAACATCAGTAAGTTGTAGTTATTGTGTCACGTGATACAAAGAGTAGTAATAAAGATTTAATAATGCAAAGTAATCAAGAATAAACCAGAAAATCAATTTGTTCTTAGTTTAATACAGATTGAATATTATGAATACAACTAATTCATCTCCACAACTTGACACATAGTTATTTTCTATAGACAGTTTTTGTTCTACAGTACATTAACCCTAAAAGAGATGATAATAAATTACTCTGCAATAAACTGTTTATACATCCTCCTAGTAAAAGTTATACATACATTTCAAACATGTTTATACATACAGTAATTATATTACACAAGGTGATTCATAATAATGAAATTCTTAAGGTAATCATCTTCCTTACTATTAGAAATATTGGCACACATTTATGTCCTTGTTTGCCTTTCCTAATCTTAAAACTTTGTTTCTTTTTAACTCTTTTCGGAATGTCTCAATTTTCAAAACTTTAAATCTATACTGTATCTTTTTTAATAGTATAGATGATTGATATTAAAAGAGGGTTTCTAAAGTTTTTTTTGGAAATATATATGCTAAAATTGATTTCTCCTAAACATTTTGTTTAAAAAAAACTGAATCCATAACTATTACTAAAAAAATCAAACCATCTCCTCAAATACGTGTTTTACTTCTATTAGAACTAACATGTTGATTAAACTCAGAATGCAATTCAGATCGCAATAAAAACTCAGAATGTTTTGAATCTTGATAATGCATGATACCAAATAGACTCAAGTTGTTTAATAAACTGATTGGTAAAAAACTTTTTTTTAGACAGATGAAGGAAACATTAAACAAGTTTTATTTTGTGTATGTTTTCTATTACAATTCACATGCACTATAATCTAGAAGGGTCTCATATGACTGGAACAAATTATAACGAGACATCCTAGAGAAGCAATTGACGAAAAATATTTTAAAGGTTAGACTCTCAGCAGTATTGAGAGTATACCATGATAGGTAAATAACAAAAAGGTCGATGAAGTTCAAATGGTACCATATAGGTTGTAATTAATCTAGTATTCTAAATTTGTATTATGTGTTAATTATTAAATGGACTATTTATTTTGTAATGAAAGCAACTACATCTAATCAGTAATAATATTGTTTTTAGGAAGAAACCATGGGTGTTGGTATAGCTCTACAAAAACATGAAAAATGGCTTGATAAGTGGATTATCCAAAGAGATGAAAAGTTTTCAAACAAGAAACAAAAAACAATAGAAAGTCAACTGGAACACTTAAAATTAAAAGATGATTGGGATGTTATTAAATAAGTAATTAGTATTGTTTTATGAAGTGTATAGTGTAGAGTTAAAATAAATAATTAATATTTAGAAACCATTAGTTTTTGTAAATATTCACTTTTTTACCTGGATAGATGTACAAGTTTAAAGTTATTTTTGAGATAGTAAAATGGTTTCGGTACAACAATTTTTGTAAGTTTTTCCAAGAAGTATCATCTGTTTTTGGTGTTTTACATTGCTTAAACAACTATTATTAAATCCTTGTAAATAATAAATATAATTCATTTTTTAATTAATTGTTGAGAATGGTCATTTTGGGAGATGTATTCCATTGTCAACTCAGACCATAACCGACTTCTTGTTTGTTTTAGTCAGACCGAGATACAGTATTAGTTGACAATGGGACACATCTCCTGAAACAATTATAACAGTAAGCGCTACTATAGGCAAGTGTAATATATTACACTTGGGACACACGGGAGACGGACGGTTTTGAACTGCGTAGTACTGAGGTCGCTGTGGTGGGGATAGTTCTGATCCACACAAGACGCCATTTCATTTACTCAGTCACTATGGAGCAGTGGGACTTGAACGTCGAGTGTTTGTCTATGACAGTTTCGTGAAAAGTGGTGAGTCTATTATTGCTACGCAGTGATTGTTTCGAGCGTGGTTTAATGTCGGTCGACATGGAGCCGTTCCGAGCCGTAACACAATCCTCAGATGGGTGGAAAATTTCAGATCAACTGGAAGCATACTGGCTAAGAAGCATCCTGGCCTAAGACACTTCAATGACAGTTCTTAGACGCATGTTTCCTGGCCGGATTATCTCACGTTTTGGCAATGTTCCTTGGCCTCCCAGGTCTCCCGACTTGTCAGTATGACTTTTTTCTGTGGGGGTACCTTAAGAACTGTGTTTATAACCGCAAACCACAAAATTTGGACGAGTTTAATAATGCAATCATTCAAGAAATTGCTGCCGTCCCTGCAGAGATTTTAGTCCATGTGATGGAGGATTTTGAGAAGAGACTTGAGTCCTGCATTCGAAATGATGGACATCACCTTGATGACATTATTTTTCACAAATAACTTTGTTAACTAAAATGGCAAATAATGAGCTTTGATTTTCTGTAAATAAACATGCATTAATTTTAAAGTTGGCTCAGTATTACTTCATTATAAACCGTCTGTCTCCCGTGTGTCACCCTGTATTTACAAGTGCTTTTAGTTTTGTAATATAGTTTATTTATTTACTATTTCATTTATTTGTGACAAATAATAGAACATAAATGTTATGTATAATAAAATAAATTTTGGCAGTTTTTATTTGGGCTGGTCAAAACAGTTTGTTGTAAAAAAAATCTTTTTTTAGGTTTTGAAGTTAACAAAACAATACAATTCGTTCTGTCTTGCTCTATAGTTGTACATTCCAGTTTCTAAATTTATCTTATGCATTTTCAAAGATAACTTTCCTATAAAACTCATTACCAAATATATATGCAAGTTACGAACGTGTAGCACTGTTTAAGGCATAGGTTGTGTTACTTTAAAGTAGGAAATTGACTTTAAAAGTTGGTTATATTACTTGTTTACTTAGAAATCCGAGCCGGGATGAGTTTCTTGTAAGTGGAGAACTTTGAGATTTGACATGAATTTAGCAGCTAGTTATAAATTACCTTTGGGGTATTAAAACAGAAAAAGTTAAAAACAATAATAAAAGTAGAACCAACTTAATTCATTCATAATATTTAAACAACAAAGCGCAGAACACAACTGAAACTTTTAGTAAATACAACATTGAAATTATGATAGCAACAACAAAACATGAAAAACAATGTTCTCTATAATATCAAAACATCAAGATAATTCTCTGGCATCATAAACTATCACACTGAAAACTAATTATGTTTCCCTGTAGTGCTTAAAAGTCCATTAATGCCCATGATTGAGCTTTACACAGTGGCAAGTTCACTTTTATTCTCTATATGATAGCAACTCCGGTTCCACTACTTCTAGTAGCAGATAATCTTACACCTAAAACAAGCTACTAGAAACCTACTTGTATTCTGAACACCAATATTAGGCTTCTGAAGCAGTTTTCTTATAAAACCTTCAAAGGTGTTCTTACTCGCTATACTTTCTTTTTTTTATGAAACTTGTAGGCTTTGTATCCCAAACCAAACTCATCTCCTTATAATATCAATCTCATATAATTCAATTCCTCCTATTAGCTCACGCTCTCCTGATATATATATCTTGTATAAATTTTCAATCGTTAATAAAATACATTTTTATTCATCCAATCAAGTTTAAATATATTTTTTTAAAGCTGTAGTGAATGACACTTGATGTTAATTAAGTTTTTTCAAATATTATTCAATTATTAAATTATAAAAATTTGGGTGGTCTAGGTCAGATTCGAACTGAATACCTTCATGTTTGAAGTCTAGCACCGAGCTAACTTTCCAGTAGCTAGCAATTTACTTCTCAAAGATGTATATGAGTTTTTTTTGCCCCCATCTGATTGTCATAGAAACCCCCACAACCTTAAATTGTTGCCATGGTTACCACACTATATCATAAATAATGCTCTAGGATTATAAATGAATGAAAACAATAAAATAAACAAACAAACTAGATTAACAGTTACAAAACCATGCTTTACAAACAGGCAATGCGAAAGGAAACAAAAAAAAAAAACTACAACACAATGCAAACAACAACAACAAAAGAAAGTGTATAAATAGTAACAAACAAAATAATAGACCAACACCATACATAGAAAGGAAAATTGGAAATTTTGTTTCTATTTTGCTACTTAATATTGTTATTCTGACATATGTATATACGTATTTATATTTATAAAAATTTTTAATACTAAAATAATATTAATCTTTGTTGATTTAAGTAGAAAATGACTCTAAAAAAAGTTTTTTTATTAACTTTGAGTAAAGTCTGAGAGGTAAAGAATTCATGAAGTTCTTTGCTGCACATCTTCCTATATTATTTATTGACATATACTTCTGGGATCAATGTTACTTTAGACTTTTAAATTCCATACTAGGAGCGAGTAAGGAAACTATATATAGAGTATAATTTTGCTCTCATTTTCAATGAAATGGAAAAAAGTTGGGAAAAGTGATAATTAATAATGTAAGACAACTCAATAAAAAAAATAATAAAGAAGGATTTTAGTGATCATTGAACATGAAACAAGATAAGCCACAATTCCATATATTCTTTTTAATTTATATAATTTTCATGTTAATAAAGATATTGTGAAATGAATAAGTTTTACAATAAATAAATTTCCAATAATAAACATTTAATACAATTTGTTCAACTAAAAAATACTCTTAACAATATTATAAATATTTTTTTATGTATTACACTGCTTAATACTATAGGTAACAACCAATTTGTGAACATTTGTAATATATATTTTACTTAAATTTATAAATTAATGTAAAACAAGTTATTACTATGTCAAATGAACCCTAAGGCTTTGAAAAAAAAAAAATATATATATATATATATAACCTGTTACATGGAATAGAGATTTAAACTATCAGTGATTAAATTTTAATTTTAACCCACCACTGCTTAGCTTAGGCAAGAGTTTGCATAGAATAGTTAATTAAGATTAGCAGCCCTGTGACCATATATAATGAGATATCATTGCTAATTCTAGTGTCACTAGATTACTACACGACCAATAACATGAGATTGAAAAATTAAATTCTTTTCATTAAAGCAAAACCCCAAGGCTGAACCAGCTTTTTCCAGTGTAAAGTCTTTATTTTATTTCATTCTGTTTTCTCTTCGATTGACAAAGACCACTGTGTGGTTGAAATATATCATTGTTTAAGTGCTTTTATGTGTTTCTATTTCAAGACTACAGAGTGGACTCTTACCAAGGTAAGTCTGTCAGTCTCCTAGTCCAAAAAATCTAAATAATCTTTACCAACCAACACTAACCTAATAATATATAAATATATATATTGATATTTTTTTTTAGTATTTACAATAGTAATTTATGAAATATATATATATATATATATATATATATATATATATATATTTAGGTTAGTATTATATATATATATATATATATATATATATATATATATATATATATATATATATATATATATATTTAGGTTAGTTATAGTAGAGCTTAAAGCTTATTTAGGAATTTTTGGACTAGATAGGAGACTGACAGAACTGACAGACTTACCTAATGGCAGTAGTTCAAAACTGCAATCTCTTGGAAATAAATAAATAGACACATATAAAAACTTAACACACTATTGAAATATTTCGATCAAAAATGATCTTCATCAATCAAAAAAGAAAAGACAGAAATGAACCACAGATGTATATAAATATCCAAATGTCACAGATTTATAGTTTATGATATAGTGCTATATGTGATTTGTGTAAATATTGATTATTTGAAACTAGATATTAATAGTCTGTCAGAAGGAAGGTAAATGGAGTTGTTAAAAATGATATAAGTTTGGGGAAAGGTAAAAGGAGTTTTATCTGATAATAAATACACAAAAACCTCTTAACCACAAACTTTTTTTTTACCCTTATGTACATTTCAGGTTAATTTCCAGGAAAGCCTATAAGTGGCTATGTTTTTTTGCAATTTATTCATGGAAAAAACTAAGTAACATTTTAAAACCTTTGTTCATTTGACATGATATTTTGTAATATCACACTAATGTGCCTCTACAGTTAGTGAATATTTAAAATAAATTGGCTCTGAACACTTGTAATCCAATTAAGAAAGGAATACAGCTGTAACTATACATACTGCTGTGGATAAAGGATGTGCAAGAAACCACAATAGCTGCTGCAAGGTCTCTTCACCTTTTCTAAATGTTCTTTACAAATAAATTAGCTTATTTTTTTGCAATGTAAATATGACATAAAACGTGTAAATGTGAATTTAATAATATGAAATAATTAGTCCAAAAAAGTCTGCAAATCATTTACTGAATGGGAATACAGACTATGGAAATCTTTCCTAGATCAACTAATTACTGCATTGTACACTAAAGCTATTTTTCAAAATATCACAATTAAAAATGTGTCAATAAAAGCTCTCAATTTCTAATAATCTCTTAATTATGTCTAAAAACAGGCACTTGTCATTAACATGTTTCTTATTAAAGAAGAGAAAGTATTATTACAAAAACCTGCAATGCTAGCTGGCAGTTTTACTGTAATGATAGACATATAGCAATAAAACTGGAATGGAGGTGAGGTTAATCAAGATCCTACTATTCTGCTGAATTCTATTTCATATCTTTATTTATAGCTAGAGATATTTTAATGCGTCTGACTTACTTATACTTACACATGTCATACGTTTTATTTAGAAAAATAATCTACTAAAACATAATATTTTTAAACAATGAGTTTAAAAAACAAAAAATTAATTTTCTAAGTATAAAGTAGTGAGGGTATATTTGAATGTCAATAACTTATACAAGTAAAATATCTGAATAAGGTTTGATTGAGTAGGGTAGTTAAAAATGTTAAATGCAGTTTCATCACAGCAAGTTTGTAAAAAGCAATCTTGGTCCCATTATCTTGTATATCATCCTGACGAGGCAATTAAGGTGTAGTAGATTTTGTTTCTCTCTCTCTCTATACACACACATACTTTTTTACTTGAATGCTAAGGTATAATAATGAATTATTCAATTTGATGAATATATATATATATATATATATATATATATATATATATATATATATATATATATATATATTTAGGTTAGTTCTAGTAGAGCTTAAAGCTTATTTAGGAATTTTTTTGGACTTGATAGGAGACTGACAGACTTACCTAAAGGCAATAGTCCAAAACTGCAATCTCTTGGAAATAAGCACATATAAAACACTTAATACACTTTTATTTGAAATATTTCGATCAACATGATCTTCTTCAGTCAAGAAAGAGAAAACAAAAACCGAAGTTTTCAGTTTTGTTTTCTCTTTCTTGACTGAAGAAGATCATGTTGATCGAAATATTTCAAATAAAAGTGTATTAAGTGTTTTATATGTGCTTATTTCCAAGAGATTGCAGTTTTGGACTATTGCCTTTAGGTAAGTCTGTCAGTCTCCTATCAAGTCCAAAAAAATTCCTATATATATATATATATATATATATATATATATATATATATATATATATATATATATGAAGTTAATATATTACTATTGTAAGTAATTTTATCCACCATTAAGTGCAATGATTTTACCTTGAGTGATGAGGCACCTTTCGGTCACTTGACCACTCAGAGTGATTCGACAATGGTCAAGTGACCGAAAGGAGTCTCATCACTCAAGGTAAAATCATTGCACTTAATGGTGGATAAAATTACTTACAATAATATTAACTTCATAAAGCCAGTGCAACGGAAAAACAATTAATAACGTAAAATATCAAGAATATATATATAGATTTTTTGGACTAGGAGACTGACAGACTTACCTTGATAAGAGTCCACACTGTAGTCTTGAAATAGAAACACATAAAAGCACTTAACCAATGATATATTTCAACCACACAGTGGTCTTTGTCAATCAAAGAAATATTAGAGAATGAAATAAAATTTAAAAAACCATTGACAAAGACCACTGTGTGGTTGAAATATATCATTGGTTAAGTGCTTTTATGTGTTTCTATTTCAAGACTACAGAGTGGACTCTTACCAAGGTAAGTCTGTCAGTCTCCTAGTCCAAAAAATCTAAATAATCTTTACCAACCAAAACTAACCTAAATAAATATATATATACATATATATATATATATATATTTTTTTTTTTTTTTTTTGGACTAGGAGACTGACAGACTTACCTTGGTAAGAGTCCACTCTGTAGTCTTGAAATAGAAACACATAAAAGCACTTAAACAATGATAGTGTTTAAAATCATTGTTTAAGTGCTTTTATGTGTTTCTATTTCAAGACTACAGAGTGGACTCTTACCAAGGTAAGTCTGTCAGTCTCCTAGTCCAAAAAATCTATATATATATATATATATATATATATATATATATATATATATATATATATATATATATATATTATATATATATTTTCTGTTGCACTGACTTTATGAAGTTAATATATTACTATTGTAACTATTATATTATTAACTATTAGTATGTATTATACTATTACTACTATATTATTACTACTGATATATTACTATCGACAATGGTCAAATGACCGAAAGGTGCCTCATCACACAAGGTAAAATTATTGCACTTAGGTGGATAAAAGTATTTACAATAGTAATATATTAACTTCTTATATATAATAATGGTTTAAGGGACCAGAAAGTGCCATAATTATTTGCCCTTACATTATCAAAACAGATCATTTCAGACCGATTACAATTACTGTATTTTGACTGAAAGTTTTCAGATGTATTTAAAGTCTTTTGTGTTTGTATTAGACATTACAGAAGTAATAGGCTTGTTTTTTAAATTGAAATGTTACTTAAATGTTGCCTGTAAATAAAAGATTAAAGCACTTTGGTTAACAAAATATTGCATTTAATACTGCTTGTTTTACCTTATACCATAGTATTACCATTTTAAGGAATTTTTAGAGTTTTTTCTACATGACCGCCAGGTAATTTTTTCATCCAATCTCTTTCAAACTTCACTAGTTCAGATCTTGTCAACTTATATCCAAGGCTGAGAAACTCTGCAAATGCTGCAGGAGTTTTGTCTACGCCTAATACAGCTTTTACAGTCCCATCATCAACAAAATATGCTGTAAACTTCAAATCTGTAAGATCCCCGAAGATCATTACCTCGTCATACTTTTCACAGTGACCTGTAATCAAAAAATATTTAATATAATGTATTATACTGTAAACACAATGACAAAGAGAGTATATAATCAATCATAGAGTATATAAATTGTGAGTCATAGACAATTTTGAGAATTTCTTGACTCATTGCAGAATAATCTGATCTACTTCTGATTGTGCTTACAGCGATCTGCGAGGACGTCGTGATAAACTAGCTTCACATAAATGAACTAAATATAGGGGGTAAACGACCTAGACAAAAAAATCAAGTCAGCATATTGGAATTTGTCATTCCTAAAGGTACTGATTTAACTTCTAATAGGCCTAATGTTGAGTTGGAATATCATAAAGAACCTTCACCTTGTAATAGTAGTGGTTGGGCTAGGGTTTCTATTGATATACCTAATATGTCTGTTTAAGTAGTTAGTAAAACTCACCAATTATCCATAAATCTGGCAATTTTAAGGCTATACAAAAGGTTAATTTTACAAAACAATCAAATCAAGCATAATGAAACCACTTCTTGCCAAACCACTCCATAAATAGAGGAACTTGAAGCAAAACTCAAACCTATAATAGTTAGCAGGTCAGTAACACAAATATGTAGTCTGATCCGTTGCCTTGAAGAATCAGGAATGATAAAGTGTATTCCGCGTATTACAAATTCAAAAATTGTGCCTAGAGATATAGCAGTTTTGAAAACCGGTTCATTTGATCAGTTTTCTCTGCCAGAAAAACAACTATTATTTCAGGAGAACAGGAGCAAAAATTTTGGTAAATTGATCATCTGAAATCTAGTGCTCATAAATGGTGTTGTGACTTTTCTGAATCATTAACCCTTAGCACGCTGGACATATAAAGGGCAACTAACAGATTATGTGCTATTACATAAAACATTTTTTTGTGTGAAATATTTAAAGTTCTAATTAATTCTGAGTTCCTAAAGGTGTATTTGAACCAAAAAAAATTATAAACTAGTTATTTTTATAATTTTTTATGTTTTTACACATTAATCATTGAAAATTTACTTACAGATGCAAACATATTTAGCTAATTCAAGATAACTAAAATTATTATTCACGAAATCATAAACAATAAATTATCCTTACAGTACAAGCAAATGTCACTCATGTAAACAGTAAACAACTATAGCAATCACAATGCAAACACAAAAATACGATACAGTTGGCAGACGCTGCATTCTGCCGAGGATTCCCGTCATGAAACACGTAATTGCGCCTGGTGGCTAAAACTACAGAATGTGGATCGGTAGTGCGTGGCCGAGAACAATAAACGTAGCTGAGGAGTTTATTTACACCAAACATTGTCATAGATTGTAACGGACTTTAAACAAACAACTAGGACTTCCATATACAAAATAAGGTTAATACGTGATTTCCTGTAATACGCACTAGCAGAGATTTCAGCCTTTACTTGTGCAAAGGGTTAAAACTAAAGAACAAGAAATCAATGCAGAACATTAGAAGAATGGGTAGGTATCACAGATTACACTTCCATTTAAGAAGGTAAAAAGGCTTTTAAAGGCTATTAAGTCTAAAATAATTAATCTACCCGTAACAATTTTAATGTAAAATTAGAATCACAACTGAATGTAATGTATTTTGATGGCCAATATTTGGACATTTCAGTTGCAAAATTATTATTACATTGGCAACAACATAGAACTTACATAAGCTGGCAAGTCTGCTTAGGTAATTATGTTCCATAATTTTCAGGCAAATTTCCATAAACAGGATTGAGACATAAAAATGCCTAAACATTTATCTAAATTAAAAACAGTTATGACAATTACCTGCATATCTCAGACCAATTCCAAACAACATAGTCCAAAAAAAGGGAACAGAATTGATCGGTTTACTCTTGCCCAACATGTTGTGTGCGGCTATATGGCCATGATACTGAGCCAACTGCCAGTGACCAATAGCAAACTGCCTGTTTCCTTCAACAGTGACAGGCGCAAAGGCTATATCTCCTCCAGCATATACACCTTTTACATTAGTTTCCAAAAACTGCAACACCATCAAACAATAATTCATAGACTACATGTTACATAATCGTGTTGGTTAACTCTATTGCTACCAGTTAAAATGAAAATATAAACAGCTAAATCATAATATAAATAGTTCAACTAATTGGGCAATTGAAACAGAAAGGTTTTGAAATTTTAAGATCGATAATTTTAACATTTTTCTCATAGTGTTAGAGGAGGTCAGTTCTACAAAGCTTGTTCCCAAATTAACATTTTTTGAAAATTCTGTAATAATGAAATAAAAATTTTCTAGTCTGTTGTTGATTTTCGTCATCAGTTAATGTAATACCAGCACTATAATACAGGTCTCTTATTTTTGACCATTGCAAGACTGAGGTGTGTGGAACTGTTTATCAATAGGTATAATGGTACTGTTCTGTTTTTGGTTTCACTGCACTGGCCTATTTTGGGATTCAGTTTGTCTATTAAGTTGAATAACTGTGATTTAAAAAAAAATTATTTACACATAACTGATTCTAGCAACTATGGCCTAATGTTTATTTTAAAATAAATAAAGCCTCTAAACCACAAATAACTTTTATTTAAAAGCCTAAAGATTAAATTTTAAATTTTATTAAGCTTTAATTAGCTTAATATAATTAATTAATTTTAATAAGCTTTAAAATAACTTTTTATTTATAAAAAACCTCTGAAGATGATTGCTGTGCAATTGAAATGTACATAAGGTTTAAATAAAAGTTATTTGTGGTTTAGAGGCTTTATTTATTTTAAAATTTATTTATACATGTTGGTTTATAAATCTTTTCCTGTTACAAGATGTCATGTTTAGGCTTTTCATACTTTTTTAAACGTATATGTTTTTATTGTAGGTTAGTTCTGGTAGAGCTTAAAGCTTATTTAGGAATTTTTGGACTAGATAGGAGACTGACAAACTTACCTAGTGGCAATAGTCCAAAAGTACAATCTCTTGAAATAAATAAATAGACACATATAAACACATATTACACTATTAAAATATTTCGATCATACAATGATCTTTATCAATCAAAAAAAAAAGACTGAAGTGAACCACAGATGTGTATAAATATCCTACTGTGTTTTTATTGTAGAGAATATAAGATTATTTTTAATGCCATGTGTGACTAGGTTTAGTTTAGTATAGTTATAAAGGTTTAGTTCAATGTCAGCTTTAAGGTGTTCTTTTATCTGTCTTTTAATTAAATTTTTGTTTGGCCAATGTGTAATTTATTGCAATCTGAGCATTTTAAAAATTTCGTTTTAAGTGTATGACAACTTTTTTCTGACCTGTTTATTTTATTCTTTAAAATAAATTACCACATGATAATAAACAGTATCATACTCCCAACCGCTTCAAGAACATCACAGTCTTTCAATGCTAATAAATGAGATCAATAGTTCGTGAAAGCTGATATATATATTTTGATTATACATTATTCAAACGTAATTTCTGAATATATTGAATTTTTGCAATTACCTTATCAACAGGAACAGTTCCATCAGAATTCATGTTGACACCAGAACCATCTAACATCGCTGTGTTAAAGGTAGATCCTAGAGCCATTATCACAATATCTGCTTCGTGTTTTGAATTATCTCGAAGAATTGCATGCGTCACTTTCCCATTGGTTCCTACCAGTTCTTCAATGTTGTTAGGCATTTCCAAATATACATTTTTCTCACGAAACAGGTCCGCAATTCTTTGCGCAACCGATTCACCGTACTGAGTCTTGAAGGGAAGAGTCGCTCGAGCAACTACAGTAACAGTTTTAGCTCGGGTCACGCAAGATGCTGCCGCTTCCATCGCTATAAACCAATGAGCATAAATAAGAGCCATTCACAAGGGAACAGAAATACTAATTAAGATATCTGTACAATGTTTAACATGTTGACTGCCATGGGGGTCACCATACAAGGCCTCTGTGTGCGTGCTTGCAACTTGGTTTTACAAGATTACAATTATTGGTAAACTAGAATTTCAGAATTACAAGGAAATATTAGAAGGAAATAGATTTTATTCACACTTCTTTGTAGAACTACATTACATATTAAAATAGTGTTACATTTGATTTGATCCTAAAAAAATTCACCCTAAAAAACAAAATTAGAAATTAAATTAATACTTTAATTTAAAATGTCTACCTCCAATTTATAAGATCATATAGAATTCGTGAAAACAGCTCAATTTTAAAACATGCTTGTATTGAAACAATACAAACATAAATGTAAGAATAATGTTCAGACTATATTGACATTCTAATTATTCAAGATAAAATATTTTAAAACAGAAAAAGTTATACTAAAAATTGAGATTATGTATCTATAAAATAAGTCAGAAAAATCTAGTAGCTATATTTATTAATTAAAAATATCTATAATATTGTGAAAATACGTTATATCATATATTTATACTTGAATTAATATTGTAAAAATACAACAAAAATGTTAACATTTTACATTCATTTAAAATATCGGCCTTAAACGGGGAATGTGTAATAAGCCCGACAACGTGACTGACATTGCATCTCATAGTATAAATATTTATGTTGCGCCATGACCGTTACTGGTGTCCGATGACATCATAAAATAAACTAGTTTAAATGAATAAACACACTAGAAGACATAATATTATTATTTTGTTATTATTTAAACAAAAAGTACAACAAAAATAATTGTGTTTGAAGGTTATTGGAAACTGGTTGGCAGTCAATGTGTTAATGTTGTATCAATGGCTTTACAAATTATTAAAATAATGTTTTGTAGTTTTCCACAATAGATATAAAATTAGGCCAGGATTAGAGTAATTTTACAGGTTAGGAAAAGTATCATTAAAAAACTGTACCATTACAAAAAAATAAGAAAAACTATAAAAATAAAATACTTTTTACATTGTGTAACAAAATTTCTCTCCTGAGATCACTCATTTGAAATATATAAATAATGATTTATTTAATTAATTATTATTATTTATTAATTATATTGTTTATACAAAAGTAATATAAAATAATCAATAAATTTAATTTCAATTCTGTCTTCAGTATATGCGTTAATAACCTTTATCACTTCAGATTTTGAATTAAACACAATCTGAAATTTACCAATAGCTACCATAAGCTTAATTGTAATTGGTTTGTCCTGATAGCTTGTATTATTAATTACGATTGATATAAAACCTAATTTATTCTTATCAGCTTTGGTTGTTTACAATAATTGTTATAAATAATGGTGTATCAGATTGATGTTACTACTGTTTTCAACAGATGACGTTACAATATTTTAAGTAATATGCTTAATTTTAACTAATGTCACAATTTACCTATGAATGATGATCCCCATATAACAACATTAGCAGATTTGTTTGGTCCCAACTTACTAAGAAGGGCTTTTGTATCATCAATATTTCTCAATGTAAGCACATTTTCCAAGTCTGCACCTGGGATGTTTAATTTCTTTGGCCTGAAAAAAAACAAATTTTAGAAGATGTTTACATTACTTCCTAAATCTCAATTCTAAGTTTTGTATAATAAACTAGTTTATTTGTCTTGAATTCAAAAAAAGGAATTATCAAGGAAACTAGTTGTGAAAAATAAGAAATAATTTGGTTCTGGCACTTAAGGAAGTGCTGCCAGAAGTGAAAACTTTTATACCCACGTCTACAGGAATTTTGAAATTTAAAAAAACATCCAATCTTATGTATTGAGAAATTACCTAAACATTTGTTATAACATAAGAAACATTAATACAGAATTTTTACATTCAGCACTAAAATTTTAACCACGCATAATAAAGTAGAGCGAACAGTTTTGCAAAATATTTACTGAAAATTGCCAAAAATATGTATTTATCATATATATTTATAAATTTTTCATTCAATATTAATATCATTAATTGGGGAATGTATTTAATTCAAACTTATATTTATTGTAGATAATAATAAAATAATGTAGGTAACAAAAACACATTTATTAGATGTTTATTGAATACAAAAGTTTTCAACAAATTAAAAAAATATATAGATACATAATAGATCTTTTACCATTCAAACTTAATAAAAATATGTTTTCAGTTTTGCTAAGCAATCTTAGTTAGTGACCATGTAGATACTGGAAAGCTTAATTACTTAGCATAATCAATACATACCTCCATTAATTTTTAATAAATTTCTTAAAATGCAAGTTTGGCACATTGTTATCTAATTAAGTTCAAACATAAATGTTTTGCCAATTGTCATAAAAATAAAATCCAAAACGTCATAAATTTAAAACGTTTTAATCACAAAAATAAAATATTATTTTAACAAAAATTACGTACAACTTTCATTAATTAGTCAAAACATTCATTGTACAATAAATACTTTGCATAGGCTTTAATAATGTTGTGTCATTCATTAAAAAACTTAACATTTTATCAAATCTTCACTATTTCAAGATCAAACTTACGTGGATCCAGTTGCAATATATAATTTGTCATATTTAAGTTTTTGATTGTTGCTTAACTCTAGTTGTTTTAGTTTTGTATCCAGTTTCACAGCACTTACTCCTTTTAAAAGCTCAATATTATGTTCCTTAAAAAAACAAAATAGTGAAATTATAAAACACAAGTTTATTTCTGGCGATTCTCCATAACATATATATTTTTTTTGTTTAAACACATATGAGCACAAATTTTATTAATAAATAATACAAACAAAAACCTCTAACAACAAATATTTACTGTCTGTGTACACTAAATGCAGTATTATTGGCCTGATGAAGATGATAAACTAGCTATCGAAACGCCACCGTTATTTTGAAAATAAATGTTATTGGCTCATACAACATCCGTCTTTTATTAGTATAATAATAATTATATTATATATAATTACATAAAATATTATAATGTAATATATTATATTAATATTATTCTAGAATTTTGTAGTCCATTATGTTCGGTGAATCTTAATTAATCACTTTAACAATATTTTTAAATAAATAAAATCTCTAAACCACAAATAACATTTGTTTAAACCTTATGTACATTTCGATTGCCCAGCAATCATCTCAACTGAGTTAGTTGTATTTTTTAAATACCTCTGAAGATGATTGCTGGGCAATCGAAATGTACATAAGGTTTAAATAAATGTTATTTGTGGTTTAGAGGTTTTATTTATTTAAAAATAAACATTACGCCACAGTTGCTTCATACAGTTACACTTTAACAATAGTTTATCACTATCCAAACTTTAAATTTTGTAAAAATGACTGATGAAGATCGCCACATAGGGATCGAAAACGTTCTGTCTCAGTAAGTTTTCACAAAATTAAAGTTCAGATAGTCATAAAATATTGTTAAAGTGATTAATTAAGATTTACCGAACGTAATGGACTACAAAATTCAAGAATTTAACACAGCGAGACAGGCTGCAGTCCACGATTGCAAAGACACTGATGAAGATCACCACATAGCGATTGAAAACGTTCTGTCTCAGTGTGTTTTCACAAATTTACAAAATTTAAAGTTCAGACAATCATAAACTATTGTTAAAGTGATTATATAATATTATATTATATAATATTATTATAACAATAATTAATCAATTTTTAAACAATTTCCCATGAAAAAAATTACAACTATTAATACTTTCAATTAGTTAGTAAAAGCATTTTAAAGTCTAATCCAAGAACCAAAGTTATTATTGTTCAAAACTTGAATAAAATAATATATCAGATAAAACATAAACAAATTAAAGACTAAAAGTTCAAACATTTTAATTTAAAAGCTCTTTAACTTTTGTATTTTGTAAATAGTCTGTATGTAGGAGATGAATAGGCAACTAATATAAAGCACTGACAGAAATATCAATCCAACCGAATATGACAGATTAGTATAACTCTTTATACAAACAAATGCAATAAGCCAAGCCTCGACCTCAACATGGTGTTTAAAATCAGCTGTTTACAGACTAAACAAAACATTTCTATAATACCTTCAAATGGTTCCGAAAATAATCTGGAGATAGCAACACAAGTCAAAGACAAGAGTCACTCATGTTAAGATGTGAACTACCTGCTCCCGAGTTAAGAACTGCCAAACATATACAGTAGTATTTTTTCTGTAAAATTATATGTGAAAATTTAACTCGATTAAATACGGGTTTATTTATCTGCTCCATTTTTGTAACCACAGGAACAAATCATTAACAATTATTTAAACATGTTATTAGAAAAATATATCAGCTCCTATATTGAAATTAATTTAATAATCTGCACAGATTGAAGTCCAAATTAGTTTGTATTATGAAAGTTTTACGACGACAAACACTTACAGCATAGAATTCATTTGATCTCAGTTGTATATTCTCCGGGACTGAATCCAAAACTTTAGATACTTTTATTCGATCATAAGGATTGTAAGGCTCCTTGCATACCATAACCAGTCGCCCAGTGAACCCTTCCTGTCTAAGAGATTCAACACATTTGGCGCCTGAAGCACCTATTATCAAAAAGTTATAATGTCTAACAAAATGTAATTCTAAAATTTGAAACAATATCCTAAACATTAACCCTAAATACACCTAAATACTCTTAAATATTATTTCTTGGTGAAATTAATTTATTTTAAATAAGTAAATTTGTTTATATTGTCTAAAAAGTATAGACAATTCAAATATCAATTTTTATTTATATCTTCACATGTCTAAAATTCCATATAAAACTTTAGAAATTAAACATATAATTTGTTACAACCGACAATTTGCTCTTTTAGATTGAAAAATAATAAATCAAATACAAAAAATCCTATACTGTACTTCACAAATATTTTACCTTGAAATAAAAAAAAAAAAATTGAACCATAAGTAAATACAAGGTAAACATAAAATGATTTGTTTCATGTAAATAACAGTTTGGATATTCATATAGCAATTAAAGCAATTACCTCCTCCGACAACAACAAAGGTATTAGCATTTCGTTTGTCTCTTGGACACATTGCCTTCATTCGTTTGTTAGCTTCCAAGTCAGATTTATTTGCCTTCACTTTGACCCCTCCATCAGGTAAAACTTGTACTTGATAGCAAGGTATACTATCCATTCCTGGAAAATCCTCAATGTCACCTGGAAACAGATCTTTCGATAATACTTCACAATTATCATCATTATTAAAATGTCACACTGTAATTCGTGTTTATTTGAAGACTCGAAATAAGTATTAAAAAAATATCAAGTCTAAGATATTTATTTTAATAGTGCAACAATTTGGCAACTAGTTTAATCCCTTTATGAAGCCTGTAAACAATATTACATTGCTTATAATTATGCAAATAAAATACAAGTACATTCATTAATACAATTTGAATCTTTAAAAAACTCAATAAAATTTTAGTCAAACTCAATAAAAATTCAATACAGTAACCCACCGAAATAGTATGTCATAAAATCCTCGGAAAAATAATTAAAAAGAGTAACAGCACTGAGAGAACAATATTTATATATAAAACACACACAAAAATAAAATAAAACAACAACAAAAGGACCAACCATAACATTAATACTGATTAATTCTTGGATGTTTTTAATTAATACATACAGTACTACATAAGTTATACAGTATGTATAAGCCACTGTTGCTTACATGAGTGTCTATTTGAAGCTATACTCAAACTCTATGTTTACTTACTTGCAAAAAGGGAACACAATAATAGGTTTTAGTTATACATTCACTATACTATTCTTGCAAAGTCCTTCAGATGAAGCATCATGGTTACCTATTTTCATATTAAGTTCAAGAATAGAATAAGGTACTAAAATATACACAAAACAAAATACTTAATGTGCTCAGCGTTTGAAGAGATGATAAGGACTGTCAACCACAAACTGCAGATGTCCAATTACTTTTACACTCTATAAATTTGAATAACAGCATATTTACTGTTCTTATCACATAACCTGTATTGCTGCTAAAGCTTTCTCACAAATTTATAAAATAAAGCTAATTTATTTGTTCACATAATTGTGACAACTATTCTGATGAGTTCTTCATTGCTAAACCATTAAGATATATGTGCTACACAATGAATATATGATACACACACTTACCACCAATAAAAATCATCTATGAAAATAAACTAAATTTATAAATATATATATATATATATATATATATATATATATATATATATATATATATATACATCAGAATGTACGAAATACTGATGAACATAAATTAAAAAGAAAAATATAATATATCAAATTGCATTAAAAAATGGATATAAAAAAAACTGTAAAAAAATTAAATAATAAGAAAACAGAAAATCAACAATAACTTTATAAATAGTATAAGACAAAAAATTTGGACAACTGTTACATTTACAGGTAACAAAATAAACAATACTACAAAATTATTTAAAGAAACAAACTTACAAAAACTTATAGTAAAATAAAAAATATATTACACAATAACAATAACAATAATCAAAATAATATGCATGAAAGACATGTATATAATATAAACTGTCAAGATAGTAATCAATTATACTTAGGACAAACGAAAAGAAATTAAAAGAAATGTATAAACAACAATTAAAAACTTATATAAAACCGAACATGTACAAACCAAATTTGGCTACTCATTGCATTAATAATGGACACAGATTTTCTGAAATAAGAAATGTGAAATAAATAAAGGGTTAAAATTGAATACATAGGAAACATTAAAAGTTTATAAACATAAAATTGAAGACAAATTAATTATTGAACAAATTCAAGTGAAGTCAAAATACGAGGGCCGTTTTTTTTTTCAACCTCCAATCGCACGCCATGATGGCTAGAAAGGTCACAGACCGGCCCTGTGCGCAGCAGTCGATCGCGCATCTTCCCCACTACAACTTTTGTCACTCCCGAGTTCAAGTAGCCAGTTTGCGCTTAGCTGCAGTCGGGTAAACATGGCCGTGTCTATTGATTCTCCCGCCAAATGTGAGTTGAGAAGTGTTATTCGTTTCTAGCAAGCAGAAGGGAATAGTGCAGCAGAAATCCATCGGAGAATGTGCCGTGTTTACGGAGAAAACATTATGAGTGAAGGTGTTGTGCGGGAATGGTGTCGTAAGTTTAAAACTGGCCGAACCGACGTGCATGATAAAGGAGGTCAAGGACGCAAGTCTGTCGCTACAGACGATCTTGTTGAACGAGTTGACAAAGTGGTTAAAGAAAACCGTAGATTCACAATAAGTGCTTTGTCTTTGGAATTTCCAGAAGTGTCGAGATCTTCTCTGTACTCTATTGTTTCTGAACATTTAGGCTACAAAAAGATTTGTGCTCGCTGGGTGCCAAAGATGTTGAGTGACACCCACAAAACTCGCCGAATGGCTTCAGCTTTAACATTCCTTGAACGTTAACGCAATGAAGGAGTAGATTTTTTAAAATCAATTGTAACCGGAGATGAGACCTGGATTCTTCATGACACACCCGAAACAAAGCAACAATCTCAACAATGGATGCACACAAATTCACCGAATAAACCCAAAAAATTCAAGCAAACTTTCAGCAACCGAAAAGTTATGGCTACGGTCTTTTGGGACCAAAAAGGTCCGTTGCTTGTGGAGTTCATGCAGCCTGGGACCACAATTAATGCAGCTGTTTATTGCCAAACTTTACGACGTTTGCGGCGAGCCATTCAGAATAAAGGAAGAGGCATGCTGACATCAGGAATTGTTCTGCTGCATGACAACGCCCGCCCTCACACTGCAGGTGTAACCCAACAACTTCTTGAACAATTTAAGTGGGAAATTTTCGACCACCCACCTTACAGTCCCGACCTAGCACCGAGCGACTTCCATCTTTTTCCTGAACTGAAGAAATGGCTTGGAAGTCAGCATTTTCCGACTACTGAGGAACTTCAAGACACGGTCAAGACTCATTTAAATTCACTGGCGGCAACATTTTATGAAGAGGGTATTGGAAAGCTTGTCCACAGGTATGACAAATGCCTCAATCTTCAGGGTGATTATGTTGAGAAATAAGCATAAGTGTACATACATTTTGGTAATAAAATAATTTTGTTCT
Organism: Prosapia bicincta; assembly: GCA_036971475.1. Classification (NCBI taxonomy): domain Eukaryota; kingdom Metazoa; phylum Arthropoda; class Insecta; order Hemiptera; family Cercopidae; genus Prosapia; species Prosapia bicincta. The sequence goes on from JBAIZL010000002.1 coordinate 10,108,667, forward strand.
ATTCACTTGTCTTTTATTTATGGCCCACCGGAGGTTGAAAAAAAAACGGCCCTCGTACCAAAATATTTACAAGGTCATTGATGTCATGGAGAAAATTCGATAGAAGTATAAATACAAATAAACATATGGTTGAATTGTAGTTCAAATGCTTAAATTTTTGTAAAAATTTGGTTTATCATTTTTTTTTGGAAGATGCTAAAACTTATTTTATTAGCAAAAAACTTTGAATAATATATAAATTAAAAACTATTCTTGCGTTTGAAATATTTTTATTAATTTTACACACACACACACACACATAGATAAACCTTATTCATTCATTTTTTTTTTTTTTTTTTTTTTTTTTTTTTTTTTTTTCCTGGCGAAAAACCAATTGTGGTTATCATCGCCAAACAAAATCTAACAAAGAACGCATTGTTTTAAATAAAATCAAATAAATTAATAAATAAACAAATAAATAAATACAACAAAAATTACAAAACAAAATAAAACACCAACAATAAAAAACAAAAAAAACAACAATATAACAATGAAAAAATTCTTAAAAACTAAATAACAAAATAACAACAAAGAACAATATAACAGTAAATAAATAATATGTAAAACAATAATAGGTAACAATTTACCAATAAATAAATCTCAATAACAATAACAAGAACAGAAAATAAATTTAATTAAAATAAATAAAAGAAACACAGAGAATTATATGTATAAATAAAATTAAAAATATATATATATATATTTATGTATTAAATTTTAAAAAATATTTTCAAGTGGTGCAAGAAAGCGATGACTCGGTCAATGGCCGAGGCATCGTCCCTTAGCACCACCTTTAAACTCCCTTTTAAATTAAAAAGGGCACGAACATTGCTTACATTAACACAGTCTACTAAAATATGTTTTATTGTGAAGATATCACCGCAATATTGGCATATTGGTGGATCTTCACGACTCATCAAATATCCATGAGTTGCAAAAGAGTGGCCAACGCGAAGGCGTGTAACCACCACTTCCTCCCTACGTTTTGAACGAATTGAAGACCTCCATGGACGGACGGTATCTTTAATTTCCCTCAGCTTATTCTCAATCACGTTATGCCACTCGTCATTCCAAGCAGCGAGCAATAAATGTTTCGCGAAACACACATAATCAGATGCCATAACCAGTTGAGTAATAGGCACCAAACTTGTAGCTTTCTTCGCCGCTTCATCTGCTTTTGTGTTTCCAAGTATTCCGCAATGTCCAGGAACCCAACAGAAAGTTACCCCCACACCCCTCAATTGAAGCCTGTGTACAGCACACAAAATGTCCCCAACCAAAGGGTTGCTAGAGAAAACATCCTGAAGAGCCTGAAGAGCACTTTTGGAATCCGAACACAAAAGATAATGCGAGGATCGAGATTGAATGACGGTCAAAGCTTTAAAAATAGCAAATAGTTCTGCCGTGAAAACACTGCAAGCTGAGGGCAATCCGTACGTGTAGGTACATCCAGATGCATAAAACGCACACCCAACGCCATTGTCCAGTTTAGATCCATCAGAGAAAATAATTTCACTGTGTTTGTGAGATTTATAAATGGATAAAAATTCCTGGTGGTAGACCACAACAGGAGTATCGTGTTTTATATAACTGGACAATGAGAAATCGAAGTGCGGCGTTTTTATTATCCATGGAGGTAGATAGCACATTTGTCGTTCAAACATAGTTGGAAGTTGCAACTCAAGGTCATCCAATATTCTTAACGTTCGTATGCCAAAGGGAGCGGTCGAACGTTGACGTGTATTGTACACTTGATTTAGCGTATTATAAAAGACTCTTTCAAATGCCGGGTGGTTGGGTTTGCTTCGAAGAACAGAAACGTAAGATATTTGTAGCATCTGACGTCGTCTTGAAAGAGCGGGTTCCCCAGCCTCGACAAGAAGACTAGGGATTGGGCTAGTTCTAAATGCACCAGTAGCCAGTCTAAGTCCAGAGTGGTGGACAGCATCGAGAGTTTTCAGAACTGTAAGTCGTGCGGATGAATAGGCTTGACAGCCATAATCAATGCGCGATCTAACAACCGCGCGATAAAATCAAAGCATACTAGTTCTGTCTGCTCCCCAATTCGTACCACTAAGGACTCTTAACATATCCAATTTCTTGCTGCATCTCACCTTCAAATCACGAACATGTGGACCCCATGAGAGTCTTTTATCAAATAAAAGACCCAAAAATCGAACACTATCCGTGGTTTGAAGCTGAACCCCGTCAAGATAAAGGATCGGCTCCTGGTGTTGCCTACGACGACTAAATGCTACACATTGGGTCTTCGAAGCAGAGAATTTGAAACCTGTAGATTTTGACCATTCCTCCAATCTGTATATTGCTAACTGCAAAGATCTTTCCGCAGTTGCCATACTACGAGCAGGCACATATATACATAAGTCATCCACAAAAAGGGAACAGTGTACCGGAGATCGTATATTACTGGTGATACTATTTATTGCAACGGCAAACAGGGTGACGCTCAGCACGCTGCCCTGCGGTACACCATTCTCTTTTGTATAGCTGTTTGAATACGTGCCTCCAAGTCGAACGCGGAAAGATCTGTTTGAAAGAAAGTTAGCGATGAATGCTAGGATATTCCCTTGTATACTCCATGATTTCAGAGTGTTCAGAATTCCTCTTTTCCATGCCATATCATATGCCTTTTCAAGGTCAAAGAAAACCGCAACGAGCGTTTGACGCAAGAGAAAGGCATCTTGAATAGCGGATTCTAACAAAACCAATTGGTCAACTGATGAGCGTCCTAGTCTGAAACCACATTGTTCGTTGCTAAGAAGGTTGTTGGTTTCTAGGTACCAGACAAGACGGCGGTTGACCATCTTCTCCAGTAGTTTGCACAAGACGCTTGTAAGTGATATAGGCCTGTAACTACTGGGGTTGGTTTTGTCCTTACCTGGCTTCAAAAGAGGAATTACAGTCGATTCTAACGATGCATCGGGGAAAGAACGCTCCTCGAATAAACGATTGTATACTCGAAGGAGGACAAGTTTCGCCGATGATGGTAGATGTTTTAGCATGGAGTACACAATGGAATCAGGACCTGGTGCAGAATCCTTCGTTGACGCAAGAGCTGACTCCAATTCCCCTATAGAGAAAGGAGTGTTTAAAGGAGAGTCCTCAGACGACCCAACAGTAAACGGTATTGCTTCTTCCTTCAGTTTATAAATCTGGAATAATCTATTATAGGCTGTAGTAGCAGAAAAGTTAGAAAAAGATGTTCCAAGTACATTAGCAATGTCATCACTGTTTGTGATTAATCTCCCATCTGGTTGCTTCAGCGCAATGGCTGGCAACGGAATGGAAGTACCACAAACTGATCTTAGTTTCCTCCACACTGTGGAGGACGGAGTTGTTCGTCTAATTGTGCTAATGTACTGTTCCCAAGAGTTCTTTCTACTCAGCCTAAATATCCTCCGTGCTTTCGCACGGAGTATTTTATATTCCTGAAGGTTTCCATTCGTTGGGTGTCGATTAAATCTCCTAAGAGCTCTTCGTCGTAAACGGAGGATTTCTGTGCATTCATCGTTCCACCACGGCACAGGCGGTCGGCGTGGATGCGCAGAGGTTTTCGGAATGGTCTTTTCAGCGGCATTTAAAATTGCTTTTGTAAAATTTTCTATATTTTCATCAATGGGTGTCAGATAATCCATGTCAAGTGATACAAGGTAATTCGAGTAGGAGTCCCAGTTGGCTTTTCGCAAAATCCAACTGGAATTTCGAACATAACAGGTTTGGGAGTCACATAAACTGATCTTAATAGGCACATGGTCGCTTCCATACAAATCATTGAGTACCGACCATGTGCATCTAGTAGCTAATTGAGGGCTGCAAATCGATAGATCAACAGCTGTCCATCCACCAGTAGATGCTGCTAAATGAGTAGGAGAACCGTCATTTAGCAGACATAAGTCTAGTTCCGTTCTTACACTTTCAACAATATCACCTCGAGAGTTCCTAGTCGGAGATCCCCAAGACGAATGGTGGGCATTAAAATCCCCTACCAATAAGAACGGAGTTGGTAACTGGCTTATCAAATTTACTAAATCACTGTGATGCAGGTTTTCTTGTGGTGGCAAGTAGACACAACACACAGTGATTTTATACGGGACAGCTGTTTGAACGGCTACTGCTTGTAAAGGAGTTATTAAGTTTAGAGAAACAGCATCGATACAGTCACGGGCTAGGATGGCTACGTCACCTCTAGCTCGATCTTCTGTAACGAAGTCCGATCTAAAAACTGAATACTCCCTTAAATGGAAATTATGCGATTCGTGGAGATGTGTCTCCTGTAGACATACAAACATTGGGTACACATCTCGCACGAGTACTTTAAGTTCTTCTATGTGACTCCTAACACCGTTGACGTTCCATTGTATCACTGACTTGTTAATTGCAGACATTTATTAACTCAGCAATGGATTGATCTGACACCCATTGGTGCTCTCTCCTTTCTTGCCTGGGACGTTTTTAGACGTCTCAGGCTTACATTTCTCAGATTCCATATCCACCCGTTCAGGGATGGAATCTGAGGAAGTTTTGGGTTTAGGAGGTTTAGTTTTTACATTCCCTCCTTTGTTAGCATTTTGTTTAATACCCGGTAACGACGGTGGCGATGTGGTCTGACGTAACACTGGTTTACGTGGTTTCGATTTTTCCAACGTCTTCTGCACAGAAGGTTTATTACCCGTTGATAATATCTTCTGCACAGAAACACAAGGCTCACTTAGTGATTTATTTCGTGCTCCAATCCCCCCAGTGGAAGGGATAGGTACACGAGGCAAAACACTATCAGTTGCTGCAGGTTGTTCCAAATTCAAAGACGGACCATTTGTGACTAAGCACAAAAGGCGAGACACTTGTTCAGTTAGAGCTTCAATCTTCTTGGACAGCTCAGCACAGTTGGAACAAGACGATTTCGAAGCGGTCAGGGTAGCGGCATAAGTCTTACTGTCTGTCTTTGGCTGAGTTGATCGATAGAGTTTTTTGGCCTCTGGAAACGACAGCTTGTCTTTCGCCATGATGCCTAGGATAGCTTTCTCTTCCTTAAAGGTAGGACAATTGTAGGATCGCGCTGGGTGGTCACCACCACAGTTGGCGCATTTCGGAGAATTAACACAATCCTTATCATCATGGCCTTCAACGCTACATATACCGCATACGTTCTGCTTCGAACACGTAGAGCTGATATGCCCAAATCGCTGGCACTTGAAGCAGCGCCTAGGGTTAGCCACGTATGGTCTCACTGAGAGCCTTTGGTAACCTGCATGTAAATATTCGGGTATTTCCGGTTTGCCGAAGGTAACGATAAAAGAAGCTGTTGCTACCTTTTCTCCTTTGTCCATTTTCATGATAGGGACAACGTCCGTAACTGACTGAGACGACAGTTCGGACTTAATTTCATCAACTGAAATGTACATTAAATCCCTACATGTGATGACCCCCTTTGAGTAATTCAAGGATCTGTGGGGAGCCACAGATACCTTGACCTGGTCAAAGAAAGAGGTCATTTTAGATAGAGCACGGGTTTGTCTCTCGGTGGAAGTCGCAACTAACAGTGTTCCGTTTCTGAGTTTCTTAATAGAGGCTACTGGGCCTCCAACACAAGCAGTACTAGCCTTGTAAATAAGGAAGGGAGAAACTTTGGAAAGATCTTTCCCTTCTTCGGCACTAGAAACAACTAAATACTTTGCTGATGGCAATGTCTGCGACGTTGCCACCATCAACTTTTTACTCAGATCTTGACTATCGTCAGGAGAATCCTGGCGTGTCCTCTTCAGACTAGTCATATTTGACGTGGTTTTGGAATCCATAAATATTTTTTGCCAGCCATCGTGTCAAGCGTTACGGGCGAGACTATAGGAACGGGTACACCCTTGGATCACATTAAGATCATTTCCAACCCTCAGAACTCTGAGGCCTATAGCTTTTCTCCTTAGCTCGACTGGATGGGCATCAGTCGAGAACTCGTAATACTGTGCACAGGCTCCGACACCCGTGCACCGCGGACACTCCCTGACCAAGGACCGAAGCGGCTGGTAGACCAGAAACCGCGCTTACGTCTTCGGCAGAGCAAGCTCACATCAGCGTCCCAGACCAGAGTTTGTCAAGCTCTGGCCTTTTCAGCACTCCCAACGCGCAACGGTTCTGACCAGTCAAAAAATCCCTAAAAGAAGATGTAAGTCTTGAAATGTCTATAGATTGTGTTGGTGTGTGTATGTGTGTGTATATGTTTTGTGAGTGGTGTAGTGGTAGGCTAAGGTACCGCGAGGGACGCCAAATCCCTCGTAGGTGCGGCTAGTCCGCACCTCCCTGCGGGCCTTATTCATTCACAGGACGCAGGATGACACTAATGTATTATAAGGAACTCTTTGTGTTATTATAATAATGCATTGTTGAAAATTACCACAAATACTATGCATTAATAATGCAAAAAATTGTATGTCTGTAAATTAGGTATATTAAATAAAAGAAAAGTATACATAGCTAATTAAATTAAATTAGGGCTAGAAAAAACGTAATAGGTTACTGTAAACAGTATTAAAATCACACACAGTAATGGTTTTATGTAGTGAATAATATGGCTAGAAAAAACTTTATAAGATACTGCAAACAGTATTAAAATCACAAACAGTAATGGTTTTATGTAGTGAATAATATGGCTAGAAAAAACTTTATATGTTACTGCAAACAGTATTATTATCACAAACAGTAATGGTTTTATGTAGTGAATAATATGGCTAGAAAAAACTTTATAAGTTAATGCAAACAGTATTATTATCACAAACAGTAATGGTTTTATGTAGTGAATAATATGGCTAGAAAAAACTTTATAAGTTACTGCAAACAGTATTATTATCACACACAGTAATGGTTTTATGTAGTGAATAATATGGCTAGAAAAAACTTTATATGTTACTGCAAACAGTATTATTATCACCCACAGTAATAGTTTTATGTAGTGAATAATATGGCTACAAAAAACTTTATAAGTTACTGCAAACAGTATTATTATCACAAACAGTAATGGTTTTATGTAGTGAATAATATGGCTAGAAAAAACTTTATATGATACTGCAAACAGTATTATTATCACACACAGTAATGGTTTTATGTAGTGAATAATATGGCTAGAAAAAACTTTATAAGTTAATGCAAACAGTATTATTATCACAAACAGTAATGGTTTTATATAGTGAATAATATGGCTAGAAAAAACTTTATAAGTTAATGCAAACAGTATTATTATCACACACAGTAATGGTTTTATGTAGTGAATAATATGGCTACAAAAAACTTTATAAGTTAATGCAAACAGTATTATTATCACACACAGTAATGGTTTTATGTAGTGAATAATATGGCTAGAAAAAACTTTATAAGTTAATGCAAACAGTATTATTATCACCAACAGTAATATTTTTATGTAGTGAATAATATGGCTAGAAAAAACTTTATATGATACTGCAAATAGTATTATTATCACACACAGTAATGGTTTTATGTAGTGAATAATATGGCTACAAAAAACTTTATAAGTTACTGCAAACAGTATTATTATCACACACAGTAATGGTTTTATGTAGTGAATAATATGGCTAGAGAAAATTGTATATGTTACTGCAAACAGTATTATTATCACACACAGTAATGGTTTTATGTAGTGAATAATATGGCTAGAAAAAACTTTATAAGTTAATGCAAACAGTATTATTATCACCAACAGTAATATTTTTATGTAGTGAATAATATGGCTAGAAAAAACTTTATATGATACTGCAAATAGTATTATTATCACACACAGTAATGGTTTTATGTAGTGAATAATATGGCTACAAAAAACTTTATAAGTTACTGCAAACAGTATTATTATCACACACAGTAATGGTTTTATGTAGTGAATAATATGGCTAGAGAAAATTGTATATGTTACTGCAAACAGTATTATTATCACACACAGTAATGGTTTTATGTAGTGAATAATATGGCTAGAAAAAACTTTATAAGTTACTGCAAACAGTATTATTATCACAAACAGTAATGGTTTTATATAGTGAATAATATGGCTAGAAAAAACTTTATAAGTTAATGCAAACAGTATTATTATCACACACAGTAATGGTTTTATGTAGTGAATAATATGGCTACAAAAAACTTTATAAGTTAATGCAAACAGTATTATTATCACACACAGTAATGGTTTTATGTAGTGAATAATATGGCTAGAAAAAACTTTATAAGTTAATGCAAACAGTATTATTATCACCAACAGTAATATTTTTATGTAGTGAATAATATGGCTAGAAAAAACTTTATATGATACTGCAAATAGTATTATTATCACACACAGTAATGGTTTTATGTAGTGAATAATATGGCTACAAAAAACTTTATAAGTTACTGCAAACAGTATTATTATCACACACAGTAATGGTTTTATGTAGTGAATAATATGGCTAGAGAAAATTGTATATGTTACTGCAAACAGTATTATTATCACACACAGTAATGGTTTTATGTAGTGAATAATATGGCTAGAAAAAACTTTATATGTTACTGCAAACAGTATTATTATCACCCACAGTAATAGTTTTATGTAGTGAATAATATGGCTACAAAAAACTTTATAAGTTACTGCAAACAGTATTATTATCACAAACAGTAATGGTTTTATGTAGTGAATAATATGGCTAGAAAAAACTTTATATGATACTGCAAACAGTATTATTATCACCCACAGTAATAGTTTTATGTAGTGAATAATATGGCTACAAAAAACTTTATAAGTTACTGCAAACAGTATTATTATCACAAACAGTAATGGTTTTATGTAGTGAATAATATGGCTAGAAAAAACTTTATATGATACTGCAAACAGTATTATTATCACCCACAGTAATAGTTTTATGTAGTGAATAATATGGCTACAAAAAACTTTATAAGTTACTGCAAACAGTATTATTATCACAAACAGTAATGGTTTTATGTAGTGAATAATATGGCTAGAAAAAACTTTATATGTTACTGCAAACAGTATTATTATCACCCACAGTAATAGTTTTATGTAGTGAATAATATGGCTACAAAAAACTTTATAAGTTACTGCAAACAGTATTATTATCACAAACAGTAATGGTTTTATGTAGTGAATAATATGGCTAGAAAAAACTTTATATGTTACTGCAAACAGTATTATTATCACCCACAGTAATAGTTTTATGTAGTGAATAATATGGCTACAAAAAACTTTATAAGTTACTGCAAACAGTATTATTATCACAAACAGTAATGGTTTTATGTAGTGAATAATAGGGCTAGAAAAAACTTTATATGATACTGCAAACAGTATTATTATCACACACAGTAATGGTTTTATGTAGTGAATAATATGGCTAGAAAAAACTTTATAAGTTAATGCAAACAGTATTATTATCACAAACAGTAATGGTTTTATATAGTGAATAATATGGCTAGAAAAAACTTTATAAGTTAATGCAAACAGTATTATTATCACACACAGTAATGGTTTTATGTAGTGAATAATATGGCTACAAAAAACTTTATAAGTTAATGCAAACAGTATTATTATCACACACAGTAATGGTTTTATGTAGTGAATAATATGGCTAGAAAAAACTTTATAAGTTAATGCAAACAGTATTATTATCACACACAGTAATGGTTTTATGTAGTGAATAATATGGCTAGAAAAAACTTTATATGTTACTGCAAACAGTATTATTATCACAAACAGTAATGGTTTTATGTAGTGAATAATATGGCTAGAAAAAACTTTATAAGTTAATGCAAACAGTATTATTATCACCAACAGTAATATTTTTATGTAGTGAATAATATGGCTAGAAAAAACTTTATATGATACTGCAAATAGTATTATTATCACACACAGTAATGGTTTTATGTAGTGAATAATATGGCTACAAAAAACTTTATAAGTTACTGCAAACAGTATTATTATCACACACAGTAATGGTTTTATGTAGTGAATAATATGGCTAGAGAAAATTGTATATGTTACTGCAAACAGTATTATTATCACACACAGTAATGGTTTTATGTAGTGAATAATATGGCTAGAAAAAACTTTATATGTTACTGCAAACAGTATTATTATCACCCACAGTAATAGTTTTATGTAGTGAATAATATGGCTACAAAAAACTTTATAAGTTACTGCAAACAGTATTATTATCACAAACAGTAATGGTTTTATGTAGTGAATAATATGGCTAGAAAAAACTTTATATGATACTGCAAACAGTATTATTATCACACACAGTAATGGTTTTATGTAGTGAATAATATGGCTACAAAAAACTTTATAAGTTACTGCAAACAGTATTATTATCACACACAGTAATGGATTTATGTAGAGAATAATATGGCTAGAAAAAACTTTATAAGTTACTGCAAACAGTATTATTATCACACACAGTAATGGTTTATGTAGTGAATAATATGGCTAGAAAAAACTTTATATGATACTGCAAACAGTATTATTATCACACACAGTAATGGTTTTATGTAGTGAATAATATGGCTACAAAAAACTTTATAAGTTACTGCAAACAGTATTATTATCACACACAGTAATGGATTTATGTAGAGAATAATATGGCTAGAAAAAACTTTATATGATACTGCAAACAGTATTATTATCACACACAGTAATGGTTTTATGTAGTGAATAATATGGCTACAAAAAACTTTATAAGTTACTGCAAACAGTATTATTATCACACACAGTAATGGATTTATGTAGAGAATAATATGGCTAGAAAAAACTTTATAAGTTAATGCAAACAGTATTATTATCACACACAGTAATGGTTTTATGTAGTGAATAATATGGCTAGAAAAAACTTTATATGTTACTGCAAACAGTATTATTATCACAAACAGTAATGGTTTTATGTAGTGAATAATATGGCTAGAAAAAACTTTATAAGTTAATGCAAACAGTATTATTATCACCAACAGTAATATTTTTATGTAGTGAATAATATGGCTAGAAAAAACTTTATATGATACTGCAAATAGTATTATTATCACACACAGTAATGGTTTTATGTAGTGAATAATATGGCTACAAAAAACTTTATAAGTTACTGCAAACAGTATTATTATCACACACAGTAATGGTTTTATGTAGTGAATAATATGGCTAGAGAAAATTGTATATGTTACTGCAAACAGTATTATTATCACACACAGTAATGGTTTTATGTAGTGAATAATATGGCTAGAAAAAACTTTATATAATACTGCAAATAGTATTATTATCACAAACAGTAATGGTTTTATGTAGTGAATAATATGGCTAGAGAAAACTGTATATGTTACTGCAAACAGTATTATTATCACAAACAGTAATGGTTTATGTAGTGAATAATATGGCTAGAAAAAACTTTATAAGTTACTGCAAACAGTATTATTATCACACACAGTAATGGTTTATGTAGTGAATAATATGGCTAGAAAAAACTTTATATGTTACTGCAAACAGTATTATTATCACCCACAGTAATAGTTTTATGTAGTGAATAATATGGCTAGAAAAAACTTTATAAGTTAATGCAAACAGTATTATTATCACACACAGTAATGGTTTTATGTAGTGAATAATATGGCTAGAAAAAACTTTATAAGTTAATGCAAACAGTATTATTATCACACACAGTAATGGTTTTATGTAGTGAATAATATGGCTAGAAAAAACTTTATATGTTACTGCAAACAGTATTATTATCACAAACAGTAATGGTTTTATGTAGTGAATAATATGGCTAGAAAAAACTTTATAAGTTAATGCAAACAGTATTATTATCACCAACAGTAATATTTTTATGTAGTGAATAATATGGCTAGAAAAAACTTTATATGATACTGCAAATAGTATTATTATCACACACAGTAATGGTTTTATGTAGTGAATAATATGGCTACAAAAAACTTTATAAGTTACTGCAAACAGTATTATTATCACACACAGTAATGGTTTTATGTAGTGAATAATATGGCTAGAGAAAATTGTATATGTTACTGCAAACAGTATTATTATCACACACAGTAATGGTTTTATGTAGTGAATAATATGGCTAGAAAAAACTTTATATAATACTGCAAATAGTATTATTATCACAAACAGTAATGGTTTTATGTAGTGAATAATATGGCTAGAGAAAACTGTATATGTTACTGCAAACAGTATTATTATCACAAACAGTAATGGTTTATGTAGTGAATAATATGGCTAGAAAAAACTTTATATGTTACTGCAAACAGTATTATTATCACACACAGTAATGGTTTTATGTAGTGAATAATATGGCTAGAAAAAACTTTATATGTTACTGCAAACAGTATTATTATCACCCACAGTAATAGTTTTATGTAGTGAATAATATGGCTAGAAAAAACTTTATATGTTACTGCAAACAGTATTATTATCACAAACAGTAATGGTTTTATGTAGTGAATAATATGGCTAGAAAAAACTTTATATGTTACTGCAAACAGTATTATTATCACAAACAGTAATAGTTTTATGTAGTGAATAATAGGGCTAGAAAAAACTTTATATGTTACTGCAAACAGTATTATTATCACAAACAGTAATGGTTTTATGTAGTGAATAATATGGTTAGAAAAAACTTTATATGTTACTGCAAACAGTATTATTATCACACACAGTAATGGTTTTATGTAGTGAATAATATAACTACCTAGGAAATATTCTATATTTTCAATATTTTAACAAATATAATTTTTAATCTGATAATTCAGTACCTCAAGTCAAGAACTTAAACCTTGAGAATATTGTGAAATCACGTTAAGTAATGGTTTAGAGGGCAATGAAAGAGCAGACTATATTGCAAAAAGTGGGGCACAAATGCATCCTCACCTCTCACAGGCACCTTGATGCTACCACAAAGCACATTAACAAAGCAATGAGGAAACCAGTAGTGGAGAAGTGGACATAGATCTTTAGCAGCAGCACTTTCCTATCCACAACTGACAGGCCAACTGCCATAGCCAACTTACGACTTCAGACCACCCAGTATTAACTCCAGGCACACATTCAACATTTTGACAAGGCTGAATCTGATAAGGGCTCACTCTGTCTCAATTGTGTTTTGAACAGGGACCATATCTCAACCTGCCCCAAGCTAGACCATCGGCTTCCTAAATATCTTTGTTACTTGGAGGGTCAATGCCAAATCCATCGACAGCCAAGAACAAGTATTGGCTAAAGTAAAGTACTTTAGATATAATATATAAATATAAGAAATAAAATTGCACAGAAAGTTTTTTTAAGAATCTAAACTTTTATTTTATTCTAAATAAAAATACCACCCTCTTTTGTACAATTAAAGGTTGTTTAGTTTTAGCTTTACCTGTTCCAATATTGAAACATGCTCCATGCCAGGGACATCGTACTTTACCCTTTCCCAGAGCTCCTGTATTGAGGGGTGCACCATAATGAGAGCACTTTGTCCCCAAGGCATTAATTTTTCCATCTTGTTTTATAATAAGAACTTGCCCGCCATCTGCTCCAAGGTCAAACACTTTCATTCTGTAAAATAAGCTACAGAGTAACAAATATTTTTGTAAAAAATTAATTGTGTAAGAAAAATTATACTTTCACAATTTTAACAATATATATGTTACTAAAAAATATTTTATTTTAAAAATTAAACAAAATAAAAAATTTATAATTATTTGCTTACAAATCAATGTTGCTCATACAAATTCTTCACAAATATTTTCATTTAGCTAGAACATAATCAGTGGCTAAACGGAGTAAGTTTGGAATGGTAGGATCCAACTTGCAAATCATTAAAAACTATGTGTTTATTTTTAAATTATTTAAATCATATACAGTACAGTCTCGCTAATCCAGTCTCTAATGACCCGGACGTCCGTTTAATCCGGACGGCCCAAAATTTTTGTTCAGTTATAGTAATTTACAGTGCACAATCAGTCTACCGTCCACAAAAATATTTATTTTTATACGTCTATATTTGTTATTTTTCAAAGGGGTTTTCCTACTCTAATAGACAAATAATATAATTTATTCATTAAAATATGAATTTACCATATTATTTATTTCTTTTGGCTATCAAAGTAGGAAAAACTTCTTTGTAAAAATATATTCACATTAGATCTCCCAACACTACAACACACGTGACATCAGAGACATCTTGCGATAAACGAAAGATAAAGGACCGCTGACTAAGCGGATAGACAGTCTATCTGTCTGGCGTCAGGTCCGTTGTGTTGTCAGACGGATGCCACCTTTACTGCTTCTCGCAAGATATCTGCTCAGTTGTCATTTAATTCTAGTGGGATATTGATCTGGGTTTTTTATTTACTTCTCATTCAGTGTTCAGTGAAAATGGCGACTAAACGTAAGTCAGTAACAGTGACAATGGAACAAAAACTCTAAGCTTTGTTTCGTATTGATGGAGGTGAATCGCTTACTAAAATTGCAAAAGAGTTAGACGTGGGAAAACAAACTGTTTTCGATTGGAAAAAAGCGACAGGAAATTGAAGATTTTTGTGCAAAAATGGTTAGTAAAGACAATTTAGGCGGCAGAAGCACTTTAAAAAAACCAAAAAATGAAACCCTAGAAGATGGTTTGTATGTTTGGTTTTGCCAACAACAGGAACAGGGTGTTCCATTATCGGGTGTAAATTTGCAAATGATCGTGCTGAAACTGAATGAAAAGTTAAAAGGAGACCCCAATTTTACTGCCAGTGTGGGTTGGCTGTCACGATGGATGGAACGATATGGCATCCGTCAACTCGGAATAAGCGGTGAAATTTTGTCAGGTGACAGTGATGCAAGTGAAAAATTCAAAGACAAATTTGGCAAGTATCTCAGAGATGAAAACTTACAACCTTGTCAGGTGTTCAACGCTGATGAAACTGGATTAAATTATAATGTTCCCAAAAAAACTTTAGCTTTCAAATTCAGTAGTAGATTCAGTAGCAAAAGGCCATAAAGTTAAGAAAGAACGTATGACTTTGATGCCCTGCAGTAATGCTTCTGGTGATCTAAAATTTCTACTTTCGTTGATAGGGAAATCCGCAAAGCCTAGGGTTTTAAAAAATGTAAATTCAAGTGTTCTACCGGCCCAATACAAGTTCCAAAAATCAGCGTGGATGAACAGTAAAATTTTTAAGGACTGGTTTTTTGAAAACTTTGTTCCAACAACAGAAAAGTTTTTAAAAGAGAAAAAACTCCCTCGAAAAGCGGGTTTTCTAATTGATAATGCCCCATGCCACCCAAATGAAGAAGAATTGCGTCATGGTGACTCAGCCGATGGACCAGGGCGTGATAGAGGCGATAAAACGGCGATATAGGAAAAAGTTAATTTTATCGCTTTTGGAACAAGAAGCAGATCAAGCTACACAATTTATTGAAATTCTTAAAAAAGTGGCTATAAAGGATGTCATTTGTATGGCTGCAGAATCGTGGGAGGAAATTCAAACGTCTACACTCCAAAAGAGCTGGAAAAAATTGTGGCCTGAAATGCCACAGGAAAGTGAAAAAACCGACAGTCAACCTACTAATGACGACGCTGAATTGGTTCAGATTTTTCAACAATTGGAGGGTTGTGCCAAGTTGAAAGACGCTGATATTTCCGAGTGGATTATCAGTGATAATGACATTGGTCATCAAGTGCTCAACGAGGATGAAATCGTAGTGGTGTGCACTGCAAACGCAGAAAATGACAGCTCGGAAGAGGAAGACTACACAGACGAACCGATCAGCCGAACTCATGAGGCGGCTGCAATACTGGAGGGGTTGATGACCTACTTTGAGAAACAAAGTGATACGTCAACTGCAGAGCTACTGACCTTGAAATGCCTACGAGATCGTACTGTGAAACGACGTCATTCATCGTTAAAACAAAAGAAAATTACAGACTTTTTTCACTAAGTTTTTTAAAGTTTATTTTTGTTTCAGTTTTGAGTTTTTTGTGCGTTTATACAGTATAGTGTAAATAACTTTATCTGAATACATTTATTCAACGAGAAAGACGCTTTGATATTTATTCATGTCATACCTTCTCTGTTACAATTACAGGATTTTTTTGCTAAATAAGCTATGAAATACTGTACTGTAAGCTATATTTAGGCCTCAATTTCACTAAAACTACAATTTCAATATGTTTCCCCCCTAAAACACATATTGTAGTTTGGCTTTTTCTGTCTAATCCGGACAGGGTCCGGTCCCATCAAGTCCGGATTAGTGAGACTGTACTGTACCACCATAAAACCATGTTGTTTATTACATTACTATAAACATTGTTAGATCATAAACATTTTTTGTTTGCATAAAAGAAGTAATAAAAAGACAATTAGCATTAGCAGAAGCTTAAAATGTTACTCTAGCTTATCAAGTTATTCAATCTGACAGTCGAGTCAAAGACATTTTTTGCTGGACTAAATAATGTTAGGAGACCAGTGTATTAATGATGGAAAAACCTTCCCAATCTTTTGTGGAGATTTTTCAATAAATACTTTTGAAGATTGAACTTATAAAATTTAAACTTACTCATTTTCCTTGATGTCAGAAGATTTGCATACCACTCCTTCAATGATTTCATTTGAACTTTTTTCTGTTCAACAGAGAAAAAATTTACAAATATTAGATGTTTTAAAATATAAACAAAATGATGATAATTTATGAAAATTAAGATGACTTTAATAACATATTTTATGTTCTTTATATTTTTTTTAATAATCAATAAATAAAGCAATAGATTTCTAAATTCGTTCCAAATAAATACCAAATATAAAAATTTTACAGCGTTTTATCTCTCTTTATCTACTTTTGTATTTGGGAACGATTTAAAATGTAATCATTAAAAACAAGAATTTACTTGATCTTCAAGTAATTGATTTTATCAGAGTTTGTTGAGCTCCAACACAAAACAGATCAGAGTTTGTTGAGCTCCAACACGAAACATTGTGGCGACTGCACGAGAATTACTTATATCTATATCATGTTTCCTTTAGATCTTTGACAAAGCAATGCTTACCAGAATTTCGGTAAACAGAAATGGAATGTCCTGAGTGGAAAATTACTTCATGAACGCTATAAGGAAGATGTTCAATAGTGATTGTCGCTACTAATGGGTAATGACTAGTAATCAATTTGAATTCATTTGACTTTCTTTTTGATTTGACAAAAGAGTAAGATGAAGTAAGGGAAAAAGATAGACCCTTTTGCACCAATCAGAGAGTCATGGGATGCTTTCACTCTGAATTGCCATACTAAGTACAAGCTAGGCAATTATTTGACAGATGATTAGCAGCTCCTTGCCCTTAAAGGCAAATGCTTTTTCAGAGTGTACATATCAGCTAACTATGTAAGAATGTACATACAAGCCAGCTAAACATGACAGACAGGTTGTGCTATTCTGTAACACAACGAGCTATATGGTTAGCGGAGAATTTTATGTGGGGGAAAAACTCCAACAAGAGAACAGCCGGTTACAGATTATTTTGTAAAAGAAGAGACCAAAAGTATTCATGGATCTAACCAAAGTGTGACTACAGACAGATGAACATTCACATAGATGGTTCACAAGCATACCACTGGCAGAAGAGCTGTTGAAAGAACCATTCAGGTTAACAACAGTAGATACTATTTGTATAAAAAAAGGTGTCCCAAATGAACTTGCAAAATCAAACAAAAACCAATCCGGTCATCAATGTTATTTTTTGGTTTTCCTCTTCATGGTACAAACATTCAGCATCAGGGGACAAGTATCCAAAATAAACACCGTTCACCAGTGCCCAGTAATTTCTGTTTGTCCAGATCTTATCCATGCCCAATGTTCCGCAGAGTCTTACATGACGCAAGGTATCTATTTCAGCATGACATCTCTGGCATATTCCGCAATTGCTGAGGTTAAATCATTGGAGGTAGCCCTATATGCCGCAAACCCAGCCGTGAAACTTGGGATTCCACGTTAAGCAAGAAAACAATTGTTTTTTACAATCCTAAAACTAATCACATCATACTAAGAAGCCAGACATAAATCATGAGTATAATGAAACCAAATGGACTGTGAATACATTAGACAATATTTAGAGATATGTCATACAGCAGGAAAACCTGATTTTGGTACCTAAGCATATTTTTTGGTGATGAATATTACTTTTGCCAACTCATATGTAATTACAAATTTTTAAGTTACATGGAATCCCAGCCGATCTAAGGCAATAAGTCAGAAAGATGTGTCATTTCTGCCCAGCAGCCATCAGAAGGACGACTACTAGCTACTGTGCCCATTGCAACCACCCAATATGTGCACAACACCAAGCAAAGTGCTGTGTAGAGTGTGGTAGCAGCCATCAGAAGGAAGACTACTAGCTACTGTGCCCACTGCAACCACCCAATATTTCCACAACACCAAGCAAAGTGCTGTATATAGTGTGGTAGTAGCCATCAGAAGGACGGCTACTAGGTACTGTGCTCACTGTAACCACCCAATATGTGCACAACACCAAGCAAAGTGCTCTGTACAGTGTGGCAGCAGCCATCAGAAGGACGACTACTAGCTACTGTGCACACTGCAAACACCCAATATGTGCACAACGCCAAGCAAAGTGCTGTGTATAGTGTGGTAGCAGCCATCAGAAGGACGGCTACTAGTTACTGTGCACACTGCAACCACCCAATATGTGCACAACACCAAGCAAAGTGCTGTGTACAGTGTGGTAGCAGCCATCAGAAGGACGACTACTAGCTACTGTGCACACTGCAACCACCCAATATGTGCACAACACCAAGCAAAGTGCTGTCTACAGTATGGTAGCAGCCATCAGAAGGACGACTACTAGCTACTGTGCACACTGCAACCACCCAATATGTGCACAACACCAAGCAAAGTGCTCTGTACAGTGTGGCAGCGGCCATCAGGATGACTACTAGCTACTGTGCACACTGCAACCACCCAATATGTGCACAACACCAAGCAAAGTGCTGTGTACAGTGTGGCAGCAGCCATCAGAAGGACGACTACTAGCTACTGTGCACACTGCAACCACCCAATATGTGCACAACACCAAGCAAAGTGCTGTGTACAGTGTGGCAGCAGCCATCAGAAGGACGACTACTAGCTACTGTGCACACTGCAAACACCCAATATGTGCACAACACCAATCAAAGTGCTGTGTACAGTGTGGTAGCAGCCATCAGAAGGACGACTACTAGCTGTGTACACTGCAACCACCCAATACGTGTACAACACCAAGCAAAGTGCTGTGTAGAGTGTGTCAACAAGTAATACAACTTTTTTGAACAATAAATATGCCAATTTTCATCTACCTACCATGTTTATAAGCCAACTTAAGATTTTTTGTAATTTTGCTGAAATTGTGTTCTTAACTTATTAATTTATTATATATATTTGTTTTTATTTTAATAAACAATGTTTCACATTATATAAAAAAAAGATTTAAAAGTTTGAAATTATTAAGAGTTGGACGCAAGAAGCAAAAGTAGGCGTGGCTAACAGTATATAAAGACGAACTCAAAGTTAAGCAAACAGTACAATTTAAGTTTTGAAAATGGAGTTACTCTGAAATGCGCCAACAGAGGAGAATATTGTAATGTTAGGAAAGGCAGAAAACTACTGATATATATTTAAAAAGATTTTTTTTTAAACAATTGTTTTCCACTATTTTACTAAAACATAGTCATAGTAATTGATGCTTTTCTTTCTAACAGTAGCAATCACAGCTCCTATAATATTTTCCCCCAGTGCTAGAGAAGGGGATATTACTATGCTTAGCATATTAACTACAAAACACTATTTTGGCAAAAAAAAAAATTCACGAATAGTTAAATTCACAACACATCAAGCAATCATATAACAAAATTTAAACATAACTGTATACATTCACCACAATAGAATAACAGTCAGGAGTTTATTTTAAAATAGAATCTATAATTAGAATAAATGTTGATAATTAATCTATGTATAATTATCTAAAATTCAATTATACATATACTTGAAGGATAAATTTGTTTACAAAAGATTAAGCCCCTCTTCAAGATAATATTCTAATTATAATATATATATGTTGCATTACTTCAATACAAATTGTTTCAAAATTGGAATTTAGAATTATATAAACTATATACATCAGAATCACTATGAAATAGTTACATTCAAATTAATAATTGAAGAAAGTTAATTTTAATCTGTTAATTTCCAATAGGCAATAGGTATTTTTAACAGAAATGGACAATATACATTCAACTTACTTCAGGAAACTGTTTAAAGTGGGTTAACCCAGTGGTGACCTAATTACATGCATGCTGCAGACACTATCGGGTACAAATTAATTCCTCGCGTCAATTGAGTTCTATTTTGCTACAAAAATATTCTTACTTATAAAGCACTAAATATTATATTTCTTATACAGGTGCAATTTTTTATTTGTTATTTTGTATCTTAGTTTATTATTTGTAATTCTAATTAGTAAAAACAAATTAATAAAATCACTTACGGTTTAAGGTTTGCTTTAGATTCTACACTCCCCCTATTATTGTTCATTTCGTATGTACACAAGAATAAAGTAATCAGAAAAAACTACAAACATCAGCTACTGACCGACACAGAGTAAAATCTATACTGAGCTGCTCACTCCAGTTGACATAAAAACTGCTTAAGCTTCTAATGTGTTTAGATGTCTGAGAGAAGGTCAATGGGCCATAAATATCTTTATTTATTAAAGCTGTAAGTTTCGAGAGTCAATAAATATCCTTTAGAAAGCACAGCCATCTAGTCTTGTGAGTGACATATCAGAAAATAAACTCTCTTTAAGCAAACATACAATGACAACATTCAGCTAACCTTTATACCCATTACTAATGAGTTGTAGTGACTAGCTGACCTAGTCTGTTAAATTGCAAGGAGTTAACAACCTTGTTTTCCTTAATGTTTTTATTAAAACTTGTTATTTTCCATTACTTAGCATGTACAAAAAAGGGGGTATTCCTATAAATCTGTCTTATCTAATTCTTAAAACAATTCAATTTACTTCAACTTCATGACAAATTATATCAACCAGAGTTTGTTAACAAATGAAATTTTACAAAGATTTCAAATTGAGGAACATGTAAAATCTTTAAAAATTAAATTTAACTTTGGTTTTTCAACAATGTTCACCAATTGAAGTTACAGTAGAACCTGGATAAGTCGGACCCCGTCAGTTCAAATCTCTGGATAACTCGGAATGATTTTGAAGTACAATTAATAAGAAATAACAAATATATAATAAGTACAGTACATTCGCAAAAAATCGAACACTATAACAAAATAATGAATGTAATGTTTTGTGATTCTTATGTTGAAAAGACTATGGGATCGCACGTAGTGGCACAAAAGCGGCTCACAAAATTGACAGATTTGTTTGCCAAGAGATGAATTGCAGTGGAGTTTATCTGTACATACAATATGTACATTCGTATACTATGCATAATCTTTTGTTTCATAATAATAAAGGTGTTTTTATGTAAGTACAATTTCTTCTTTTAATTTTTTCTTAATGTCCGGCTAACCCAGATGGGCCACGAACCCAGTTAGTCCGAATTATCAATGTTCTACTGTACTTATTTTGTTAATAAGATTTTGTTCACTGAGTTGATCTTACTGTTAATATGTAATCAACTACCAATATTACCAATTGATCAGAATTATAATTTAAAATAAGCTTTTTTGTGAGTCAAGATGAAATGTATTTATCATCAAAAGTAGGAGTGAGATGTTACACAAGATTAAGCTAGGGATTGAAGATTACACTGGGTAATGAATAACAAGGAAGAAGTCTATTCGATGGTTAATATCGCTCCGTGTACAATTGAAATAATAAATGAAAATAATATATTCTGAAACACAATACCATTGAAAGAGATAAAATATTAAATCCAAAAGTTCAATATCCAAGCTAACATATACTTCATATTTCTATTTTTGTACAAATATTTCTGTATAAATGATATTGCTGTTGTTTTCATTCTGGCAAGAAGAGATAAGATCAATGAACTGATAACATTAATAAATTGTTGTCATTAACTTGCAAAAGGTATAATGCATAAATGTATAACTGCATAATGAGTATATAGTAATAAGCAATCAGGGTGAATAAGTAAAGACAATATATAACCAGATATTCAATTTAGTTTAATATTGTCATGGATATTTTAGACATTTACAGTTTCCTAATGGTTATTCTTAAAACTAAAATATACCATAATTTTAAAAAAATAATGTAAAAAAAATTAAAGTCAATTCCTATTGAGATCAACAAAAAAATTCTTAATTTTATTTACTTTTTATTTTGTAATTACAATTATTATAAATATCTAGGTTATATACATATGACAGAATACATATCATACATATCACAATATTAAGTGGTAAAATAGAAAGCGAATTTCCTTGCAATTTTCCATTTTCCTCTATACAGAATATGTGTTGGACTATTACTTTGTTTGTTACTATTTAAACGCTTTCTTTTTGTTATTAATTTATGAAACTGTGGTTGTCTATATTTCTCATTCTATCCATAATTCTGTATTATTGCGAGGAACGTTTCCCTTATAATTTCATATACACCTTTAATATACTTATGGGAAAGTTGGCTCAGTGCCAAGTGCTGGATTTTAAACACTTAGTGATGCAGCTTGAATCCGACCGAGACATCAATTATCATCAACTACATGTTTAAAAAATTCTGTATGAACCTGACTGGATGAATAAACATGTATTTATTAAGGACTGTAAAGTTGTACAAAATATACATAAGGAGAGTGTGGGCTAATAGAAGGAATTGAATAAATACTAAGAAACAAACAATTCATAAAATCATTACTGATAATGTCTATGTTGTGAAACAAGAAAATAAATAATTAGGTTCACATACAAGTGGTTAAATACACGACAATGTCCCAAAACACATTAAATTTCACTTTCATCATATAATATGTTATGTTATTGTATGTTTTCCCTTAAAATATTGTACAAGCAAAGACACTCAAACAGTGGATTAACTTTAAAAAGTAATAAAGTAAAGTGTAACTATGTGAATACAGATAGAGGAACTGTACAACCCAAAACTAAGTAAACAGGGTTGTAATGAAACAAGTACAAGAATTTAGTTTTATTTATAACAAAACTAACACAAAACGAGTTAAATACATTACTATGAGTATGTCTATTTTTATTATTAAATAGGCACCTATATGTAATAAGTTTTTAAATTTATTTATACAATAGAGTTTCAAAATTCCGAATCCCAATATTTCAAGCTTCTGTTAAATTCGAGCCTATTTTATCTACTTGAAAGGAAATGATGAGTCGAGCTTCCAAGAAATGTTTATAGTTATAGTGTATGCAAAGAAAATGAGTCGGGCTTCTAAGAAATGTTCATATAAAGTTCTATAAACGTTTTAGTGCATTTTTATTTACCTATAGTATTAGCATCCATTATAACTATTTTTTCTAATGCATGGGAACGTATTTCCTTGTAATACGAGGGGGTCTCGGTCCCATCTACCTCGAATTATTGAGACTCTACTGTATTTTTAATTTATATCACTATATGTTAATAATATCAATATATTGTTACTATATGTTAATAGCATCAATAATATTAGGTGACAGTATAGTACCTTGTCATATTATATAATCGGTATTATAAACCTTCATGTACTAAATATATTTCATGAATATTATATTATGTTGTGTAGTGGCGGAAACATCACTACTAGCAATCTGTCAAATCTGCCTAAATAAGAAACTACTAAATATTGAGCACAAAATATTAATATTACAGATATCAAAAAGGTTAAATAACTCAACAAATTGGTAATGGAATGGTGTAGCGTTCAACCCTTAAATTTGACAAGACAAAGACAGTACAAATTAACAATATTTCCGGAGGACCACACAGATGAATTTTAAGGCAAATCTGTGAATTACCTTGAATTTATGATTTAACAAAGAGGTTATAAACAAATAAAAATTGGTAAAATACTAACTTATAATAAAATGTTCTTCAAAGACATAGAGTGTAGGGAGTGCACACCACTAGAACTGTTCACTAAACATTTGTATAAAGTTTAATGTCTAGATAATGAGAAATGTGACAAATAATAAGGTAAATTTGAAATTAATAAATAATTCTTTAAGTTTAGGTAGAATGATTTGGAGGATTCAAATGGATGAAACGTGTTGGAATAGCAAAAAATGGGGAGGAAAGAGCAAGACGAGAAGTGACTACCTTAGATGAGTGTATGTGTAACACTGCTGGAAGATGGCGAGAGTTCATGTGAGTCCATGTAGACCAACTCACATACCTGGTGAACTAAGTCGGTACTGAATTGAGTTGCAAAGAAGATATATTAAAGAAGAGAAGAAATATGAGATTAGACACATGGAGGTGCAGAGTCGAGTGTCCCCCGTAGATGGTGTGTAATAATTAGACACATAGGTTAGAATTATTAAAAGAGGTTAGAATCTATACCATATAGAACAGAAGTACCACAGACCGATCTTCGTCTTTCTATAGAGTAACTATAGAAGTTATTTTTGATAAAGTCATATAAAATTAAGTTACAATCTCTATGTAAATTGATTAGTGGATATTGTAAGCTGTGAGTTTAAACAATAGAACTATGAAGTGTTTATTTGTTTAGTAACTAAATTAACTGTAAGTAAGAATTGGACTGTAATGATGGCTGGACAAATTCAATGCTCCTGATGTAAATATAAAAAAGACAACCAATTAATATAAAGGCCTCAAAAAGTATTTAAAAGTAAAGCCATATTTATGACTCTCAGTCTAATCTATGCATAAACAAAACAAGGTTAAAAAATAGAGAAGTATTTTGATATAAAGTATGCCTGCCAAGCTAAGGCAACAATGAACAGGATTCAATTTTTTAAAACTATTCTATTCTAACTGGAAGAAATTTTCTGTTAATATAAAAACAAAAAGAACTTAAAATTCAATAAAAACAATATGTCTATGAACATTTCTTTAATAATTTATAACAGAAAACTTATTCAGTATTATTAAGCAGTGTCTTTGACTGTACCTTTAGTTGAAGCATGCTAGCATAAAGACATGTTATATATATATATATATAAACAACACTTTCATAAACAAGAATTTGTATTTTATTTTTCTTTACACGTTGAACCCTTTTCTTGAATTTTGTAGTCCATTACATTTGGTGAATTTTATTAATCTGTTAAACAATAGTTTATGACTATCCGAACTTTCGAAAGTTTGAATAGTCATAAACCATTGTTAAAGTGATGAACCTTTTTGGCGATTGATAGTATCAGGATTATCAAAAGATGCCAAGTACCATATGCTGTGGAACCCCTCAAATCCGAACTAATTAGGGCTATAGCCTGTTCAGATTTGGAAAAGTTTGGATTTGCCGAAAAAGTTCGGATTTCGAATTTGCTGTGTAAATTGCATTTGACAGAAGTACGTTTTTTATTCACGAACAATGTTAGAGCATTCATTACATACTTATGTATCAATACTGTACTGTGGACCTTTTTCCAAGAATTTTTTTTCAAATTCGAAGTGCTAATGTGACTAGAGAAAGAGGAAAGTTTGACAAAGTAGTCTGTTAAATTTAGTGTTGGTAAAGCTACATTAGGTGAATTGAAAAAGAATTGCCCAAAAATTGAACAGTTTTGCGTGCTGCAAGTGAAAAGTCTTTGGAACAAAGTCATCCTGCGAAAGTTTCTGTGAATGAAAAAATTGACTTTTATGGTTTACACACTCTTGCTACAGAGGCAGAAAGGAGTTCCTATTAGTGGCCCATTTATACAAGAAAAGGCATTACAGTTAAACAAATTAATGAACGGTGATTTGGAATTTTTGCTAGCAATGGATGGTTGGGTAGATGAAAGAGAAGGCACACAATTTGACAACTAACGGTAAACGGAGAGAAATTATCAGCTGATAATCTTGCTAGAAAAGAATATTTATTTACGGACGAGACTGGATTAAATTTTAAAGCTCTTCCCACTAAAAGTCTTGCTTCTAAAGAGGAATCTTCTGCGTCAGGCTTTAAAACAAGCAAACAGCGTCTCACAGTTATAGCCTGCAGTAACAAATAAGCTACTATTAATGGTGATTGGAAAATCTGCCAAGCCATGAGCCCTTAAAAATATGAACTTCAATGCTCTTCCTCTTCATTACAGAAATCAGTCTAAGGTGTGAATGACTGGTAATATTTTCAAGGAGTGGTTCAAAAATGAATCTGTTTCTTCAGTAACAAAATTTAATGAGAAAAATGAACTACCACCAAAAGCTCTACTTTTGATAGACAATGCTTTTTCACATCCTTCAGAAATGCAGTCGGTATGTAAAG
The DNA here is from genome assembly GCA_036971475.1 of Prosapia bicincta. Classification (NCBI taxonomy): domain Eukaryota; kingdom Metazoa; phylum Arthropoda; class Insecta; order Hemiptera; family Cercopidae; genus Prosapia; species Prosapia bicincta. The sequence goes on from JBAIZL010000002.1 coordinate 10,135,161, forward strand.
ACATTAAGCAATTTTTCTCCCACCTAACGTGACATTGTTACTTCAGCCTGTGGGTCAAAGTGAGCTACAGAACATAAAACTGAGCCACAGAAAAAAGCTTCTGCAAACATTAATCGAAAAAGATTGTTCTCTTTATATTCCAGAAAATTTAAAGACTATTACAATTAAGAATGTAATTTACTGGATAACTAAATCCTAGAATAATAGTAACACTTTACTTCAAACATCTTGGAAGAAGCTCTAGCCTAGCCTCGAATTTGTGGAAACACCACTTAGAACACGGGATGATGAAACCGAGCTGTTTCAGCTCTCGTTCAAAGAGTACCAGGATGTATAGATGCTGATGAAAGTTGCCTAGAAGAGTGGACAACAGTAGATAACAATGAAGCATGATAGCTTGAAATGGTGCCTATGATCCAGGATCAACACGATGACAGTGTAGCAGATAGTGATAAAAAAGAAAAAGATGCCTCTACGAATGCTGTTACTCATACCAACACTCTTGACATTGTGTTATGTAGAACAACATGCAGCTGCAACACCCAATGATGTTATGCTAATGCGGCAGTGGTGCAACATCGCATCCTCAGGAAGGTTTACGTCTATTAAGTGAAAAATATAGTCAAGCATTTGTCTCTTTTCTTTTTAAGTGAAACATATAGTTTAGTGTTTGTCTTTTTTGGTTTTCATCAAATCATGTTCGGATTTCGAAGGGGTTTTGATTTGAAGGGTTCTACTATAGTTCTATAACTACATCGGGAGGGCTAGTCTAGTTGTAGTCATAGAACTATGAGGTTCTTAGCAAGTTTTGATAATCCTGATACTATCAATCAGCGAAAAGCTTCAATGAGTAAAGAAAAATAAAATACAAATTCTTGTTTATAAAAGTGTTATTTAACCATGTGTGTGTGGGGGAGAGAGAGAGAGAGAGAGAGAGTGTGTGTGTGTGTGTACATATGTATTATTATTTATTTTTTAGATATAATCCTTTGAAGAAAATTATAAAATAAAAGTCTTTTTTAAGTGTCTAATTAGACTTACTGATAACATTAGTAATTAAAATATTTTGAATACTACCAAATCATGGCCATAATCGTGAAAACAATTATTTTAACTAATCCTTAAACTAATTAATATGCATGCTTTGTTGTTTATTTTAGACTAAAGAATTTATCTCTAGCTGTATTATGCTACTGTTTATCTGTCATTTTTAAAATTTATTTGTTTTCATATTTATATTCAACAATATAAACAAATTTTTAAGTAAGTTCCTACTTAGGTCAACAAAGAAAATTTTTGTTCTAGTTACATTTTATTAAATAGTTACAATTATTATAAATAAAGTAACATAGACTATCTGTTAAAACAGCTGTTCTACCACATAACCTACAACATAAAGTCAGCTGTTTTATGTAACCATATATTATCATTTATTTTCAGCCAAATGGGATGGATTAACTATATTGAATAGCTTGCCCCTTTTGACCTTTTGAGAGTAGTTTTTCTCCCATATAAAACTAAAATTAATTATATGAATGTAGTTGATGAATTAATATTTGCAAAAACTTTAGTAATATGAAGTGTCACCCACTGTGAGTTTTAAAAAAATATATTTGAATTTGAGTGCATGATTAAAAAATATTTGATTGAAGATTGAAAATTTGAACAATATATACATAGGGAGAGCAAGAACTAATAGAAGAAATTGAAAAATAAAGAATTTTTTACATCATCAACAAAGGACTGTGCATCATTATACTGGAATTTTAGAGCAATATAAAATTTACAATCATACCAAAATACAAGATAAAACATTATTGAATAAAGTTAATATAGTTGCCTACAAGTTTTGAAAACATTATTGAAAACTAATTACTGATGCCTAACTAAACAATCCTTCCCACCAAAGAACTTAGACAACGATAAAGATCACTTGAAAATGTTATGCCTCAGTCAGTTTTTTATAAACGCACTTGAATTATAAATTCAGTGATTCATTATAAAATTCAAACGGGATGGTTGTAGATAACAAAATACACAAGTGGCAAAAGATATTGAACTTGTATTGTTTTTACGAAAAAAGGAGGAATTCAGTTTTTTTTTAATATTTGGACTTCAGAAAATTTAAAATTTCTTCTTTATACATTTTCTTTACTGACTTAGAAAAAGCTGGGCAAAAATGCCAGAAACAAAAATAGGGAAAATAATACAAAATTAAAATACCATATTAATAATTAAAAGACCATATAGAAATCCCAGAAACCAAAAACGACAAAATTAATTTTTTGTTGAACAAACAATATTATTCGCCAATGGAACAAAATTGTTGAAGTCAGTGTCAAATTTTAACTATGACTTGTAAAAGATAGTTAATTCTGAAAGTGACTTTACTTTCATAACCATACTTTTTGTTTATAACTTTATTGAATGCAATAATCCAACATTAATATGTAATAATATTAAATTACTATAGCCATTATTTCTTATATTCTATTATTCAAGCAACAAAATAAAACACAAGTGCTGCTTGCTTGATATATGATAAGTAGCAAATGTTTGTCAGAAAACATATTTTTTTTTAGAAATGTTATTAGCAACAAAATTTTTAATTTTGAGCAGTAACTTTTTCAATTTCTTCTATCAGTGTAACATGCTGGTAATGTTTTGTTACAATTCAAGCATGTTTCACAAATATTTATTTTAACTTATGTAAAATCTGCCTAGTTTAATAGCAATTTTTGTTTTGTAATCATGACAACGCTAGAAAAAAGGGACGTCATGATAAACTGTAAACCAATGAAAGCCATTTTCTGAATGTGTAAGGATGGGGGATATGTTACCGAGAGAAACTGTGTTTCACCTATTCTATTACTAACCACATTGGAAGGACAACCGTCATGGGTCTGCAATCATTATTATTTTTATGTTAAACTTTTAATAATTTAATTTTCAAAATTTAATATCTACTGAAAATGTTTTATAAGTAGCTTTATTTTCGTATTATAAAAATTTAACTATGGTATAAGAGTAAGGTCATGTAATGTTTTGAAATGTGTTAACAAAGCCATGTAAGTTCAAGTGATGTAAGTTCAAGTCTTGATATTTTAGATAAATTCAAATCAGTGAATATACAGTATCAGTGTGCAATGACCTAGCGTTATCGTAACCATTTCTAAAATACGTGAACATTTTGTATTATAATTCATGTTGTTAGACTTGTAAAAAAAATTTATTTTAAAGTGTAATATTTTTAATTGTTTTAAAATTAAATCTTTTTTGAAAACACAAACAAATATTTTAATGTAACCTGTCATCTTTAGAACGATTTGAATAGATAGATAAGTCTGTCCAAGCCAAACCGTAAGATAGAATTGGTAAGGAAAACAATTGACCCGGTGAGTCTTATCAAGGTATAAAGAATAATAATTTGTGAATGACGGTAGTTAAGGTTTTTTAAATAAATTAAAGCACACGCCCATTTTCAAAATACTGGGGGTAGAGTTACATCAGTTCACATTCTCCTTATATATAACTTGTTCAAAATTTAAATCATTAATAAAATACTTTTTATACATCCACTCAAGTTCAAATATATTTTTTAAAACTTGTAGTGGATGATAATTGATATTAATACAGTTTTTTCAAACATTAATTCATTACTTAAATGTAATCTCTTGCATCTCTGTTTCAATAGGATTATTATTGAGTTCTTCATGTACACTAAAACCAGCTTCTTTGAATGTATTTTGAACACAGGACTCTTCATATTTTCTCATAAAAGCTCGATATCCCTCTTATAACATCCAAAACAGCGATGTTATTTGTCAATTCCTGACGAGCATGAATTTATGTTTGCAATAAAAGATTGTAAAACATGTTGTCTGTAGTGTACTTTAAGATTTTTAATAACACCCTGATCCATCGGTTGAGTAATCCTGGATTGGGCTATTCTATTAGTATTGTTATTTTATTGGAAACTGGGGTGTTCATCGCTCCAATCCTACAATTGGGCGGAAAAAACACTAATTTTATGAGAGAGTAATCTTCACGAGGATGACATGTTGCATTATCCGTAAAAAACAAAATATGCCTATTAAGATTCATTGTATCATTCAAATTTTGAAGCCAACTTTCCATAATGGCTGACGTCATCCACACCTTGTTGTTAACATGCCATTGAACTGGTAACTGGCCTACATTTTTGAAACATTGGGGCTTCCATGATTTCCCAATTACCAAAGGTTTTCTAATTTTCCATCTGCAAAACTCCAAACCAAAATAGTAAGCCTTTCTTTTGAATGCTTACCTCCCATACATTTTTCATTTTTAAAATTTAAAGTCTTATTTGGGAGAGCTTTAAAAAACAAACCCGTCTCGTCACAGTTTCCAATATTTTTGACTTCATAACTGTTAATTCACAAACTTTATGCTTCCAAACGTCAACTGTTTCCTGGTTAACTTCTTTTTCTTCACCACAAATTAGATTGAAAGAAATTTAATGTCTGGATCGAAAACCTTCTAACCATCCATTCAAGGCTTTGAATGTTGTGTTCCCTAGCTTAGCAGCAATTGACTTAGTTTGTTCTTGTAATATTGAACCTGAGATGGGAAGATTACAAGTTCACGCTTGTACAAACCATTTAAATAAAAATCTGTCAATTTCTATATTTGTGCATGTTTTTTTCCCTTTTAGAATGAAGTGGTCTCTTGCCTTTCAACCAATCTTCCTTTATTTGTTCTTTGTTTTTCAAAATTCCATAACTTTGTGTTTTACTGCATTTGTATTTATCGATTTTCTCTTTCAAAGATAATCAATGGAGTCCTACGTTTTTCCTTGACATTTTTACAATAAATCTACTACAGCAAAGTACACTACACACTTGATCACCTTAACAAAGTGACTGTACAAAACAAAAATCAAGAGACTAAACAATGAATAGCACGTACTGTTTAACGCGGAAAGTTAGTTGACCTATTGACTGCAAGATGTAACCTGTCTGTACTGTTCAGAATATAGTGCAGTACTGAACTTGGATTTGAACACTCGAGAAAAACGAATACTGACTCAGCATCATCATGTGTTATCATAAACTGCGGATGTTTATACACCATCAGCAACACATACACAGTAGGCTGATAAGCAGGAGGGGTAAAGGAGGGTCAATGTGCGTGACTTTGCAAAGCATTCTCAGAATTCAATACAGTACGATCCGTCACAAATAAACAGAAAGATCTGTGCATTATGCCATAGTAAAAAATAGATTATAAACTGTATCTCATCTAACCTAAGTCATTTTGTAATCTTTATTTTTTACAGAATGTATGTTATCAGAAGTTTCCGGCTTATGCAGAACTAAAATGTAGTAAATACATATTACTCATCCTTTTGTCTACTCCGCTTTCGCGTTAGACAGTTTCTGTCTTATGAAGGTTATTAACTAGGTAAATCAATAGGTGACAGTCGGGACTTTTTAAAGTTTCTGCAGTAAACGGGATTCCACCTAACACAGGGACTGTCTAAGAGAGCTTTCACTATATATATATATATATATATATATATATGTCACTTTCTCGCACAGTGCAGTGAATCAAAAAATAGAACATAGCGGTACACCACACCTTGTGACAACGGGAATTTCACACAGCTCGCAGTCTACTACAACCCCCGGCTAGTGATGCTCGATGATGGAGATACGACCAATCTTTGAAAGTTAACTCGCATAAATACCAAGTAAGATTCTTGTTTAAGTACATATAGTGAAAGTGAATACAAGAAAACAGTGTTGCAAAGCTACAATATATATATATATATATATATATATATATATATATATATATATATATATATATATTATTAAATAACTTCAAAAAATTCATAATCAAGATATATTTTATTCAACATTTACAATTATGCTGAAGCTTTTCGCCGGTGTACAGTACCGGCATTCTCAAAGACTACACAAAGAGTAGTCTTTGAGAATGCCGGTACTGTACACCGGCGAAAAGCTTCAGCATAATTGTAAATGTTGAATAAAATATATCTTGATTATGAACTTTTTGAAGTTATTTAATAATTATAACAAATCAAGAAAAAATAATCATCTTTATTATGATATATATATATATATATATATATATATATATATATATATATATAGTTCAAATTTTCAATCATTAATAAAATTTAATTGAAATGGGTTTTCTATTAACTTCGGACATTAAAAAGTGTCAAAAGCAAGTTTTCATCTTGAAAATTGAACAAAAAATAAATAACTCCTTATTATTACATTTAATTAACTACAGCAGGATTTTTAGAAATATAAATTTATATATTTATTACCTGATAAAAATATTTAATAATAACATTTTAACTTAAGAAATAAAGTAACATAACCCACATGTTAAAACAACAGTTCTACAACATAATCTATAAATAAAATCAGCGGTTCTATGTAATCATATGCTATTACTTAATGTGAAGGTGTCCAGAGTGCGAGAACCCAAGCTGAAAATTTTTCTCCTTGCAAAACCAACAGTCAGCCCTGCCATAAAAAAATAGTAATTTCAAAAACATAAAAAGTTTTTGGACGAATTAGTAGTATACATTAAAACTCTTGTCTATCTGAAGCTCTCTCAGCTATAATCTGGTTTAACCAAAATGAATCCATACAAAACCGTGTTCAATTAAATAAATTTTGAATGCAGCATAAGATTTCACTATTCTTTAAATTTGTTTGCTAATATGTACTTTTAACCACTGGTCATACAAAAGTAAACTGTGTGTTTATTTCATTTGTTTTTAAACCAACAGAGTACCACTTTTATCAAGTCACAGCTGCTCTTTAACCTCCATTTAATTTGAGCAGTAGGCTAATATATAGTTTTGTTCAAAAATTCATTTAAAATGCTAGTTCAATTAAAAAATTAAACTAATGCTCTTTTATATTTTTTTCAATAATTATATTTTTAGTTAAACTCAAAGGTTGAATAAAAATGTTTATGAAGAAATTACAAAATTAATAACTAAACAAATTATTAAACAAATTTTAGCAACAGAATTTTTTATAAAACGTCAAAGTAATTTTATGTAAAAAAAAGGTTTGATGCAAATATATCTTGTAATAAGAAAGAAGTATATACTGTGATTGTATTAATTAAACTATCCACACTCTGGGTTGTGCATTCAATACTGTATGGGCTTTACGAATCCAGCTAGTGACTGTACTAATTTGGTTAATCCCTAAAAAATGTCTCTGTGTCATAGCTTAAATCCTAATTAAGATTTCCTCTGTGAATTTCCATTAAGCAAGGTTTTACTGTAACTGTATATACTATAATCTATAGAGTTGCCATAGCAACGAGCAAAACAAGTAACCTTGAAACTAATTGTTAGAATTTTCTTAGTTGACAGTACACTTTTAGAATACAATAGATTTAGATACCACTTAGTTAACAATCCATGAAGTTAGCCATATTTTAAACAAAAAAACATATTGGAAGGTTTTAAATTAAATTTATGGGAAGTATTCCAACTTGAAATATTATGAGTAGTCTGGAACGGTATAAACAAATTCATTTAATTATAATTAAGTTGGTTATTACATAAATACAGTCAATTACTAAAATAATAGTTCCATTTAGATTTCAGTTTATTTTTATCAAACTTATGAAAATGCCATGTAGCAATTTTTTCAACTAAACTTAGAATTGTTATAAATTTGAACTTTAAATAATCAAATACATACTCATAAATAATATAAGCATAACTAAGAAAATTAATTTCAACATTTTCAAACAAAATAAAAGAAATTTTTTTAAACATTTTTTTACTATAAGAAGCTATTGTAAGCTAAATTTTTTACGGATTGTAAAACGTACATAGCATTAAGTCCTCGTTTCCTCTAAATTTAAGTACATATTTGTTTGATATTATTAGAGCTGTTATTTTATTTAGCTGACAACAGATACATTCTAAACCAGGGTTGTCCAACTAGCGGACCGCCGATCTATTCTATGCGGCCCGCCAATAGTTTTTCAAACTTAAAAAGAAATAGTTATTTAATAAAGTTATACAAAATTGGATCAGTGTATCAATCAGTTGTACCCATCTAACTACCTCAAAATTCACCATTTTGCATCTAATTCTAAAACAGTACTCCCCCCCCCACAGGCAGTAATTGGAAGGCATCGTGCCGAAGGATGAATGGCTGCAGGGTATAAAATGCAGTCGCACACGAACCCCTTGAGGAACCAGACAAAACCTCATTGTATATTGTCTTGCCAGGGCAGTGGGGGCTCTGCTCTGGTCGACCGTTATTTCCCCCATACTCGTGGGACGTTAATGGACCATAAAAATAAAACAATTGATTTTGAGACTGCACAGACAGCGGGAGCCAATAAGACGGCAAACCGTGAGTCCGCAGCAGATGTGTCAACGGCAACCATCACTGGGGGTGCGGGGGCGGCTGTCAAGCTGCCGACTGCAGAAACCGTTGAAGTGGCTGTAGAGTTGAGCACGCTGTCTTTACGGAGAAAGCGTATGAGTGGAGCGGCCAAAAGGCGGCTTCGAAGAGAACAGGCGAGAGCAGCGAGAGGGCCAATAATCCTGAAAAAACGAAGGGGAGGCCAAAACCGAGCCGAGCCTGTCAAAGTCCAGGGCTTGGATGTTGTGAGGAGGGAGGTGCAACAGGGAAGCAATCAACCAAGAGCACCAAATCCCAGCACGTCCAAAAGGCCTAGGAGTGCGACTTCCAATCCCTCTCCAGTGGAGGGGGGAAAGAAGAAAGTGAAGCTGGGACAAAGGGGGGATGCTGCAGTGTCTTCGTGCACATACGGCGATACCCTTCGGCAAAAGCTAGCAATTGTCCCAGTTAGTTACCCAGAGAGATAACTCTCGGAAGAGATGGCGTTGGAGCTGGAGGAGCTGTTCTTCTCGGAACTGCTGTCCGCTGAGGCGGAGAGTGGGGATAGAGGATTCAGGACAGCATACTTAGAGAGGGGGGCTCTAAATGTCGTATGCTCCTCACGGGAGAGCCTGGAGTGGGTCCTTCGGGTCCTGCCAAGCTTGACCCTGAGTGAGGGGGTAAAGTTGAGGGCAGGGCCACCCAAGGAGATCTTTTGCATTGCAAAGGTTTCAATGTGGGTGCCCAAACCCTACAATGACAAGGAGCCGGAAGAGATCCTGAAGGTGGTCAAAACCCAGAAACCTGGGATAGTTCAGGATACTTGGAAGGTGAACTATTGTTAGGAAAAGGGAGGATGCAGGTCTTACCCTGATCCTGTATATAGGAGAGGGCTCCCTCAGCGCACTGCGGAACAACAACCTGAGGGTGAAAGTGGGGCTGAGACAGGCCACGTTCAAGGTGCTCTCTAGTCCTGGGGCTGCTCTGGGGACCCAGGCAACTGCGAAGTAAGCAGAAAAATGATCAAGATCCTCCAAGTGAACCTACAGCATAGCAGGGCGGCTAGTGCTGTCGTGTGTAGGATACTGGACAGGGGAGAGGTGGACTTGGTTCTCATCCAGGAGCCATGGATTTCTGGAGGAAGAATATGCGGGCTGGCGACATCTGGCGGTAAGTTGTTATATGATAAGGACTCCGGTGATCCCAGGACGTGTATCCTGGTTAGGAGGGGGTTGAGTGCTTTTGTACTAACGGACTTCTGCTGCAGGGTCTTGATAGCAGTGATGGTGGAGCTGCGGGCGGAGGGGAGGATGAAGAGGCTGAACCTGGCCACGGCATATCTTCCCTTTGACTACGCGGGGGCTCTACCAACACATGAGCTGAGGAGGCTGGTCGAGCACTGCGGGGCTGTGGATGAGGAGCTGCTGGTGGGGATGGATGCTAACTCCCATCACACTTCGTGGGGAAGTACAGGTACCAACACTAGAGGTGAGGAACTTTTAGCTTATCTTAGCTCTAAGAATTTACTAGTCTTAAATCAGGGGGAATAGCCGACGTTTGTCACTAGGGCCAGGCAGGAGGTCCTGGACATTACGGTGGCATCGAACCAGATGGCTAGGTATGTACTAAATTGGTATGTGTCGGATGAACCATCTTCTTCTGACCACAGACATATTAGGTATGATATCTCCCTAAATCCAGCCATGCTTCGGCCAACCAGGGATCCAAGAAGAACAGACTGGGACTCCTACAGGAGGGACCTGGGCGTTCGGATTGAGGAGGCTGGATTGGAGTATGGCAGGAGGAGAGAGCTAGAAGACTCTGCCACATTGGTTGGCGAGGCTATAGTAGAATCCTTTACTGATAACTGCCCTCTCAGTGAGGTGAGAAAAGTAGGGGATCCGTCATGGTTTAACAAGAAGCTAGCCAAACTTCGGAAGACCGCCAGGAGACTCTTTAATAGAGCAAAAAAGAACGGGGAGTGGGACCAGTATAGGAAAACACTAACCAAATACAACAGGGCAATTAGAGAAACACGCAGGAAGTCCTGGAAGGAGTTTTGTCAAGAGATTGACAAAACTCGGGAAGGGGCACGACTGTATAAAGTGCTCTCTAAGGAGCCAGTTAACCCGGTGGGGATGCTAAGAACCCCACTGGGAAATATAACAAAAATGGCATGGGAAACTGTGGAAGAATTAATCAGAACACATTTCCCTTCCAGTACTCTGAGGAAACTTGGGGAAGCAGACACTGAACCAGTTGCCAAACTCTCCACGAGACGTGGTAAGAGGGAGGACTGGGAAGTGGCAAGGAGGATAGTAACTCCACAAAGGCTAAGATGGGCTATTGGCACATTTAAACCCTACAAATCTCCAGGTCCAGATGGGATCTATCCTGTGCTGCTGCAGCAGGGAATGGATATGCTGGTGCTGGTACTTACTAAATTATACAGGCTAAGCATTGCTCTAGGGCATGTGCCGGCAGCCTGGAAATCTAGTAAGGTGGTCTTTATACCTAAGCCCACCGGTAACCAATCGGAAGGGAAAGGATACAGACCTATTACACTCATGTCCTTTGTTCTTAAGGGACTTGAAAAACTGGTTGATAGGCATATTAGGGGGGGGGTGCTTTGGCCATAAAACCACTGCATTGGAACCAGTATGCTTATCAACCGGGGAAATCCTGCGAGGGAGCTCTCCATCAAGTGGTTGGTAGGATTGAGCAAATAATCGCTAAGAAAGGTTGTGCCATAGGTGCCTTCCTCGACATTGAAGGGCCTTTCAGTGGAGACGATGGTAAGTGGTGCAAGACGTCATGGAGTGGATGCGACCACTTGTGGTTGGATAAGTTCCATGTTAACAAACAGAAGCATTTCTGTAGAGGTGGCAGGGGAGGTCAGAAGGGCGGAGACAAGTCTGGGCTGTGCACAGGGGGGGGGGGGTTCTCTCTCCTCTGTTGTGGTGCCTAGTGGTTGACAACCTTATTGAACTCCTGAATGAACAGGGGTACTTCTGTCTAGGATATGAGGACGACATAGTTGTTCTGATCCTGGGCAGATTCCCTGATACAGTCCTTGAGGTAATCAGAAATCCTCTACGACTGATTGAAGAGTGGTGTAATAAGGAGAACCTTAGGGTAAATCCGAAAAAGACTGCTCTTATTAACTTCAACAGACAGCGAAAAGATCTGACGACCAGGATGATTCGCTTGTTTGGTAAATACCTTGAGTTTGTGGGGGAGGTGAAGTACCTGGGAGTTACTCTGGACAGGAAACTCACCTGGAACCCACATCTTGAGAGGACGGTTAACAGGGCCAAAAGGGCACTGATGACTGTGAGAAAAATGGTGGGTAAGAAATGGGGACTGAAGCCATCAATGATGCACTGGATGTATCTGAGGGTGATAAGACCTATGATTACCTATGGAGCTCTGGTGTGGTGGACAAAGGCCAACCAGGCACAGACAAGAGCTAAACTGAGCTCTATCCAGAGATTGGCCTGTCTGTGCACATTGGGAGCGATGTCAACTACACCTGGTGCAGCAATGGAAGTAATGCTTAACCTCCCTCCCCTCGAGCTTGTCCTTAGGGGAGAGGCGAGGCTGGCGGCATGGAGATTGCGCAACTCGAACAACTGGGCTAACCTCCCAGATGTTTCGGGACATATGAGTATCGAGTGCGTGGTCAAAGAACCCGTCTTGGAAATGGGCAGCGACCACATTACCAACACCTGACCAGGTCCACCAAACTATGATGGAATGGTCAGGGACATTAACATCGGGAGCTCAGATCTGGTACACAGATGGCTCCAAGATGGACTTCGGCACTGAAGCGGGGGTGTATTGTAAAAACCCAAGGGTAAAACTAGTTTTTTCCTTGGGGAGGCATACCTCTGTCTTTCAGGCTGAAATATATGCTATAAATGCCTGTCTGGAAGAGATAGCGAGAAGGGGAACACACGGGACCCGGATTGCTATTTTCTCCGACAGTCAGGCAGCAATTAAGGCACTAAACGGACATATGGTCACCTCGGCCATAGTCAGGGAGTGCCTAAATAACCTACAAGCCCTGGCAAGGCACAATCAAATCAAGATAGGTTGGGTGCCAGGGCATAGGGGAATACTTGGAAATGAAGCCGCACATGCGCTGGCCAGAGAGGGGTCTTCGACTCCCCTGATTGGACCGGAGCCTGCGGTAGGTATCTCCAAATCCATGGTCAAGATGGCAGTGCGAAGGTGGATGGCTGAAAGACACTGTGAGCACTGGATCAGGGCTTAAGGGATGAGACACAGTAAGCTAACCCTTAGGAAACCTTTCTTGGGGCTGCAGAAGAGTCTCATCTATCTGTCTAGGCAGGAATTGAGGATAGCCACAGGTCTACTCACGGGACACGGTGGACTAAGGAAACATCTGCATAAAATGGGTATCTACAAAGATGAACCAGTGTGCAGATTATGTGGGCAGGAACTGGAGACAGCCACACACATTATTTACAGATGTGAAGTACTTGCTGAGAGGCGCTTCAACCTCTTTGGTGATGGAACGGCTCTGGTGGATGCTGAAGGTAAAACACTAGTCAGGAAACTCCTAAACCTGGTAAGAGGGAAGGGGCTATTTGACTAGATCAGGGAGGTAAGTACAATATACCCTAAGGTAGCAGTGCAACGGGCAGTTTAAACCCGCTCCCGTTTATAAATAAAAAAAAAAGGGATGCAATAAGTAACTAAAATATAAACATTATATGTTTTAGAATTTAACATGTGATGTTCTTCTTGAAAACTCCAATAGTATACATTGGTGAAAAACAACAAACGAGTGAAATAAAAGCATCTTTTGTATCAGATGTGTATGTGTGGGTGTGTGTGTCAGTCGAGGAAAAATTTATCTCATTAAAGTTAACCCTATATCTTGAAAATGTTTGCACTAATATAAAACAAAAATGTTCAATAAGAATGAAATTCCTCAATTACTCAATCACCTTCCATTCTGATATTAAAACCAGTAACATAAGATATGAAGTACTCAGATAAGGAAAAACTAAGCCTGATCTAATTTAGAGATTTAATTAGAACTATAAAATGTTCACCATTTAAAACCTCTTGTGAGAGAACAAGAGTTGTGTATTTATTATGGATAGAAACACAATTTTCCCTATTCTTCATAAAAATCATACTGGATTAAAGCAGAGTGCTCAAAACAAAAGTAAAAAACATTAAAACGACATTCTTGTATTATTATTTCTCAATAAACAGTATGCTGTTAATGGATTATCTTTAAAAATTAAATTTCAATCTAAACAACTAATATAAACAAAAAAATGTTCAAGTCAATTCCTACTTAGATCAACGGAGCAAAATTTTATATTAGTTATTTTTTATAAAACCATTACAAATAATATAAATAAAGTAACATAGCCTATGCCTTAACACAGCTGTTCTACTACAGAAAAGTGTAACATAAAGTCATATGTTTTATGAAATTATATGTTATCACTTATATTAAGCCAAAGTGTGTATATATATATATATATATATATAGGTTAGTTCTAGTAGAGCTTAAAGCTTATTTAGGAATTTTTTGGACTTGATAGGAGACTGACAGACTTACCTAAAGGCAATAGTCCAAAACTGCAATCTCTTGGAAATAAGCACATATAAAACACATATAAAACACTTAATACACTTTTATTTGAAATATTTCGATCAACATGATCTTCTTCAGTCAAGCTTGACTGAAGAAGATCATGTTGATCGAAATATTTCAAATAAAAGTGTATTAAGTGTTTTATATGTGCTTATTTCCAAGAGATTGCAGTTTTGGACTATTGCCTTTAGGTAAGTCTGTCAGTCTCCTATCAAGTCCAAAAAATTCCTATATATATATATATATATATATATATATATATATATATATATATATATATATCTTAAGTGATAAGTGATAAGTGTATACAAGAAAACAGTGTTGCATAATCTACAAATATATATATATATATATATATATATATATATTTAGGTTAGTTTTGGTTGGTAAAGATTATTTAGATTTTTTGGACTAGGAGACTGACAGACTTACCTTGGTAGGAGTCCACTCTGTAGTCTTGAAATAGAAACACAAAAAGAAATATGAGAGAATGAAATAAAAATTGTAATCACAGATTGTGTAGAGTAGAAATCAGATGTCATAGATGCACAGATTAAAGATATATATATTGTTTCCATGAGCATATGAGTGATTATAGTTTATATAAGTCTGTCAGGGGAAAAGAGATTGGAGACGTCTAAGGCTATTAGGAAAAAAAAAATAAATAAAATGAATGGATTTATCTGATGTTGAGGTTAGGGGATTCTCTGGACTTGGTATACCACTGGTATGATAGTTCCCACCTTCTCAGTTCTGAGGGATTGCAATCAGGGGGGAGTGATTTAATTATTTTTGTGGTATAGCAGTCATCAAAAGTTGTGATGTTGTGACTCGCAGCATGTTGAGCTGTTGGTCTATCCATATTCATAATTTTAACATCATGTCTGTGGCCATTCATTCTGATATTCAGACCATCCGTGGTCAGGCCTATGTACTGTGCTGAGCAAAGTTTACATTGTAGCTGGTATATGACATTTTTCGATGTACCTGTATTTTGAAGACCATTTTTGTTGTTTGGCTGTTGTTAAAATTATGAATTAAGCAAGAAAACGTATTTTATATATATATATATATATATATATATATATATATATATATATGAAGTTAATATATTACTATTGTAATACTTTTTCTTTTGAGAAAAAGTAATCAGTGATTCAACAATGGCCAAGTGACCGAAAGGCGCCTCATCACACAAGGTAAAATCATTGCACTTAATGGTGGATAAAATTACTTACAATAGTAATATATTAACTTCATAAAGTCAGTGCAACGGAAAAACAATGCATAACGTAAAATATCAAGAATATATATAAATATATATATATATATATATATATATATATATATATATATATATATATATATATATATATATAAATATATAAATATATATATATAAATATCGGAATATGTATTCTTGTGTATTATTAAAGAACTAAATCAAAATACAAATACAAGAATTATAATTGAATTTACAATTCGTTAATTGTAAATTCAATTATAATTCTTGTATTTGTATTCAAGACTACAGAGTGAACTCTTACCAAGGTAAGTCTGTCAGTCTCCTAGTCCAAAAAATCTAAATAATCTTTACCAACCAAAACTAACCTATATATATATATATAGGACTTTTGTTTTGTTTTTCTCTTTCTTGACTGAAGAAGATCATGTTGATCGAAATATTTCAAATAATAGTGTATTAAGTGTTTTATATGTGTTTTATATGTGCTTATTTCCAAGAGATTGCAGTTTTGGACTATTGCCTTTAGGTAAGTCTGTCAGTCTCCTATCAAGTCCAAAAATTCCTATATATATATATTTGGGGAGGCTGAAGAAATCGTAAGACGAAAACGTTTCCTCCAAGTGTAAGTTAACAATTTAACAATTTTAGATAACAAAAAGTCTGGTTCCAAGTAATAGCAAAAGTGTAATAAGTAATTTACAACCAGCTCGTCATTAACAGCAACATGATTTTGAGATATATATATATTTTATATATATATATATATATATATATATATATATATATATATATATATATATATATATATATATAAAATTAATTTCTGTTTGGTTTATACTTATTTGACTGAATCTCAACAATGTTTTATCAACAGCTGGGTTTTCCCAATAAGCCCATTAGACTTGAATTTCATTATTGATAAATAGCAGGGCTCTTGTATTGCAAAGATAAGAAACGCAAAGAATTGCAAAATAACTGTTATGCAATGCAGGAACAGTACTAGTGAGATAAAGGTATTTCTTAGAAATGACTTTCACTTGAGTTATTGGGTCACTCACTACTTGCTGACCTTGTACAAACTGTAACAAAAATCTAAGATCATATATTTGTACCAACATGTTTTCAATTTGGAAAAAATAGGTAAATACAAAAATGGTTGAAACTTAAAGCATGTGGTAGATCTTGGATAAGTAAATATTCTAAATAAGTTAATACTTTAGAACAAATTGTAATAAACTTTTAATAAATAGCAAACACTACTCTAAACATAACACTTTTGTATTAAAGCCATGCACATTTCAGTTGCAAAGAAATCATCTTCAGAGCTCACAAAAACTGAGTGGTGCTTTGCAGCAGAAATAATCAGTATACATTTTTTTTTTAATTATTGTGGTTAAGGAGGTTTATATTGTTCAAAATAAGCAGTAATAAAAACATTTATAACATTACTGTTAAACAACTACACCCTGAATGATACAATTGAAACAAAAGCTGATATGCCACCTTTCCACACATTATAGCCTACAATTATGTATGTAATGTAAATAAACAATATATTCCACAAATAACACCCCTTGTATACACAAATAAATAAATTAACACACATAATAAATAAATACAATCAGAAATTACTATCTGATTCCAATTTCAATTTAAGATACTAGTTTATACTTCTGCACTTCTGCATATAAACACTTGATCCAAGTAGCACTTACTTTTAATGTGTTGTTTACTTTTGTCCCCATTACAGTAAACATCAAATACTACTATTGTTTAGTGCTTACATATTTATACATGTTAAACTGTCTAAATAACCCTCTTTTATAAACTAAAGTGCGATTTTAGTTAAAAAGTCACTTTCAAACATTTGTTTCATTATTATAGTTTATTTTATATTCTATTTAGAACAAACTGCTTGATATACTGAATAAAATATTAAATATCGAAATTTTGTTGCTGTTTATGACGAGCTGGTTGTTAATTACCCTAATTTTCGACCTAGCAAAAATACGTGGCTGAAGAAGTTGTAAGACGAAAACGTTTCCTCCAAGTGTAAGTTAACAATTTAACAACCTTTAATTAACAAAAAGTCTGGTTGCAAGTAATAGCAAAAGTGTAATAAATAAAATATTACTTTAAGATTTGAATTCTGTAACAAATATTGAAGTACAATTCAATTTATGTTCTACATTTCAGTTTCCACAAGAGGCATCTTTAATTACCAATGTTAATTTTCATCTTCTACCAGAAAGAGGGAACTGTTGTTCATCAAATACAATTAGAGCAAATTGTCTTGTTTTTTTTTTTTTTTGTCTATCATGGTAGGCATAAATTTTATTTCTGAATTTAAAAAATGTTTGTTCAACAAGTTTGTGTAGGTCAAATCTTGAATTTGTAAGTTCAAATTACATAAAAGTAATTTTGTAATTAATAGTTCAAATTACATAAAAGTAATTTTGTAATTAATAATCTTCTTTAGAAAATCCCAATGTAAAAAAACATCTACAAGGAAATAAATTTGATATAATTACACTATAATTTAACTTAGCTGGAAAACAATACAGTTACCACTGTAGCCTAAGCTTTGACCTAGAGGAAAATCCAGAGATAATATTAAGATTGTTTTATAAGCTTACAGAAAAAGTACAGATTGTTGTTCTGTCTACTTTTACCTGCTATACTGCTGCATAAGTATTACCTTAAAGTATAAATAATTGTTATATATTATGAAATAAAATAAGGATTATTAAAAACACTTATGAAGATGTTGAAACAGAAACAGACTGTAGATGCTAGCAAAAAGCCTGATCTCCTTGCAGTAACTTTATTAGTTGATTTTACCATTCTTTTCTCTTTCTTAGTATAAGTCTTAATTGATACATTACAATCATTATATTTAGGAGTACTTTTTTACATATTCTATGCTCTATGCTGAAGTATGCTTCAATAATTAGGCATGGTAAATAATAATAACTACATACAAATAATTACGGTTTCTTCAAAAATAAAATAAAAAAGTAGGGAATATTGACCTTGTTGTCCATGGCAACTGGAAAAACTTAACTATTGAAGAAATTAATGACTGGCAAAATTTAATATTTAAGTAAAATTATAAAAAACTTACCAAGACAAAACATTTTTCATCATATTAGGCAATTTAATGATGATGGATATCTTTTGTCTTAATCTCAGACATTGACAAATATCACTTAGTACAATCACAAACATTTTGCTTGGTAAGTTATTCAAAATTTACTTAAAATATAAGTTAGACAAATCGTAAATGTATTTGGTTCACAAAAAACATAATACTTATAACAAAAAGGTTAAAATCACTTTTTCAAAAAATATTTTAACTGTTTCAAATTTTAAACTATTAAGAATTTTGTCCTCTGACAGAACAATATCAACCTCATTCATAATTGTACATATATACTATTACCGGTAATGTCTTAGAGGGTATTCTAAAATACCTTCTTGAAAATCATACAAAATTCATTTAAATTTGTAGGAATGAATCACAAAATCCAACAAATTATAAAATTACAACAAATTGGATAACATTTAATTTTCAAACAATTATAATAAAATGGAAGTTATTACAAAAAACATTAAAGTTATTTCTAATGAGAAAATGACACACAAAAATAAAACCTGAATGAATTTTTAATTAGATTACCACAAATAAAAATGACAGAGTAATTACCAAAGAAATTACTTATAGAAATCAGTAAACATATATTTAAAAGATCTATATGTTAGATCTCTACATTCATAACAGTCTCAAAAAAAATTTAAAATGAAATGTACTCCTGATAAGAATAAAAGTAATTTCTTAAAAAGTAATTATTTAGTATAAATATAGGCCTACCATAAAATACACACAAATAAAAATATTTCTCACACATTTGTTACACATACAATCTTATATTATAATGGAACTACACTTCAGACAACTTTCAATCAACTTTTAATAATTAAAACCCTAAATCTTAAAGAATCAAAATTTAAACCTTAAACAATTGTAAAATTGAGTACTTCTAAACAACAATAAAACAATTTTTTAAAGTTGAAGTTGCTTGTTGTAATCATCTTGAATTCACTGATTAAACTAATTTTAAAAATACTTAACTAAGTGAATACGTAATTGCTTTGTATTTTTAAAATCAGACTAATAATTTTAAATTTTTCAAAATTAAGAAGTACATATAACTTACTTGGAGGAGCCATGGCTACTTTTTGCCTAACTATTAACTAGTGACCTAACATCTCATAACTACAATTTATATATCTTAAATAAAATCAACTTACATAATAACTCTTAATGGGTTTTATAATTTATATTTTAAAAACCGATAAGTAGCTCTGTGTGTAACAATTTATACTTTTAAGTGGTGCATATAAAAATGAAAAAAAACAAAACTACTTTTATTTAAACTAACATAAAAAAAGGAAACTAACACAGGTCAGGTAATTATTTAGATTTTAAATTACCCCCCCCCCCCCATAAAATATTATAAACTGAAATGAAGTAATCTTCTTACAAACCACTAGAAATATAAATTAAACCCAATTTATATTGTATTATTGTTCTTGATTATATAACATAATGAATTCATAAAATCAAATATACTCCAAATGTCACAATTTATATTATTCTCAAACTATTGTGAATATTTGATGTTCAAATAAATTTTCTGCTTGATCTCCTACAAGAATATTGGCTGAATATTAAAAAAAAAAATTGTTAAATTAATATTATACAATTACATTTCACTTTCTAAAGTAAAGAAATACTTGGCAACTAGAACTATAAAAATAAATCAACAATTTAGCCTTAGCCTACAGAAAGAAGAAAAAAATCCTAAAAATCTGCAAGTATTAATTTTTTAAATTTAATAATTTTCTTGACTTCTCAAAAAAAACTTTACTATAACTTCAATATATTACTTTTAATTGTGTTTATTTAAATGCATACATCTAAGGACAAATGTCAGTAAGAAGACCTATAACTCCATTAGACCTTATGGATTAGAAAACATTTAAGGATCAAAAGCATCAGATTTACGGCAAAAAAAACAAATGATTCCAAAGATTTCCAAATGTTATATGCATCACTTATAATGTAGTAGGTAAATCATTTTAAAATGTAATTTTCTATATGTTGTAAAATATTGTATAATTGATTAAATTAAATGAAAACTTATAATGTAATGTTTTATTTGGTAATGGAATATATTTTAATCACAGAAACATGTTTTTTTAAATAGCTTTACAATTGTTACTAAGCATCAATTTTACTAATTTTTTTATTAAAGTCAAGTTAGGTTTATCTATGTCTGTTTGGAAAATCAGCACTAAAAGATATGATATATATGCTCTTGAATTTTGTAGTCCATTATATCCAGTGAATCTTAATTATTCACTTTAACATTATAAATAATATTCGAGCTGGCTTGTGAGTGAAAGTTATAATTAAAGAATAAAAATATGGTACAACTCACAAATATAAAATTTTTTATTTCATATTTCAAATAAAATATACTTATGAAACATTCTTCATAAAATAAAAAATTTTATATTTGTGAGTTGTACCATATTTTTATTCTTTAATTATAACTTTAACATTAGTTTATGACTATCCGAACTTAAAATTTTATAAATTTGTAAAAACTTACTGAAACAGAACGTTTTCAATCGCTATGTGGCAATCTTCATCAGTGTCTTCTTGGTTAATGATACGTCGTGATTAATGATATATATATATATATATATATATATATATATATATATATATATATATATATATATATATATATATCCTATTAAATATGATATGTTTTCTTAGAGTTAATAAATTAAAAATATTTCAAAAACAAGAATACTTTTAATACATATATTATTCAAACTTTTATAAATTAAAACTTTATAGGTTATGTTTAGTGTTTTTTTTAGTTAAGCTTAATTTGATTTGTGTAGCATCACTGAGGATAACGACAAATTGTCGTTGAAACAACGTATGAAAATAAAGTTTTTATATTTGTGAGTTGTAGCATATTTATTCATTAATGTTCGAATTTAGTTATTTTCACTGCTCATCATTATAAAAATCAAGGCGCCTTTTAAACTGGCTTCCCTCTAAACCAGGCATCCTCACTACGCGGCCCACAGGCCGCAGCCCTCGGGACGATTTTTTGCAGCTCTTAGACGGTTAGGATTGAAGTCAAAATATTTTATAACTTAAATAAATATTATATTTATTTACTGAGTGTTTTTAAAATCTGTAGTTGTTTTACTAAACTTAATTAATTACTCAAACTACTGAGGTTAAAAACCCCGCCCGTTGTATCTTTGCCTCGGGCTTTACTGACGTTTAGCAATCAATAGTATCGGCAACACCGCAACGCAACTTAACGTGTGAGCGGAAGGCGGTGGAGACATGCAGCGTTGCCAAACAGTGCAAGTCCCAGACGCAGCTTAGCAGAGCCAATCAGCAGTCGGTGGCAATGACCTTGGGAGGGAGCGCCATGCGTTAGTCACCCCGTCATCCCCACAACAGTGGCTGTGGCGCTAGCCAGTTACTGTTTGTCTTCAGTGGAGTCAGGTGTCAGTGGAGAGTATGATCTAATTTAGTGCAGACGTATGTATAAGTCGCGCTAGTGTTGATGTGATTTAATGTTAGTGCGGTTAACTTTATCGATTGAACACATTATTTTATGAAAATAACATTCAGTTTAGTGATTGAATTTTAAAAATAAATATGGCAGGAGTGTATTCAAAAGGACGGAAACGAAAACTGGATGATGAAAACCGTGAGTTTCAAGCTGAGTGGGAGGAGGAATTTTTTTTCATAAAAGGTAAGAAAGCCATGTTTGGTATGTTGTGAAACTGTGAATGGCAACAAACGTTATAATCTGAACAGACATTACACTTCAATTCATTCTCAATTTGAAGACAAATTCCCGAGAAAATCTAAAATCCGAGAGGAAAAATTGCAATCACTGAAAAAGTCTTATGCTTGTGAACGTGGTGTCTTATTTAAAGCAATTAACAAAAATGAGCTTACTACAAAAGCATCCTATCAAGTCACTGAAATCTTAGCTCAAAAGATGAAACCATTTTCTGATGCAGAAATTGTAAAAGAATGTGTTAGTCACAGTTTGCAAAACTTTGTTTTCACAATTTTCTAACAGTAAACAAATATTAGAAGAAGTTTCCAAACTTCAGTTGTCTGACTCGACGTGCATGAGACGGTCGCAGGACTTAGCAGCAAATATTGCACTTAATCTTACTGATGAACTGCAGCAAAGCAAATATTTTAGTCTTGCGCTCGATTCATCCACAGATATAACCTCAATTTCTCAATTACTGTTGTTCGTGAAGTATATATCCAAGGATTGTGTTATCGAAGAATTTTTGGGTATGCTTCCCATGACTGGACAGACTCAAGGTGTTGATTTGTTGAACGCAATAGTAAGTTTTTTTAACGAGCGTGTCATTGATTTGAAAAAAAGTTATTTCTGTGTGTACTGATGGTTGCCCATCAATGTTAGGACGAAATGTAGGATTTGTTCAGTTGTTGAAAAACCATTTGGGAAATGCAAACTTATTGAGTTTTCACTATATAATTCATCAAGAAAGCTTAGCTGCTAAATTTGGTGGAGATTTCAGCTGTTATGAAAGACGTTAATTTCATAAGATCAAATGAACTGAACCACAGAACTTTTCAAGAGTTTTTGAAAGAACTTATTTCGCAATACGGGGATGTGCTTTACCACACAGAAGTTAGATGGCTGAGTAAGGGTAAAGTTTTGGAACGTTTCTTCAGCATTCGACATGAGATTACTTTGTTTTTGGCTACAAAGAACAAAGAGTACCCTGAAGTTTATAATTTTAGTTGGTGGCTTAAAGTAGCGTTTCTTACTGACACAATGGGCATTATGAATGAAACGCTGACTAAAATTGCAAGGAGACTATAATAACATTGTAATTAAGATGATGAGTATCGTTTTTTGCACATGAACAAAAACTCAATATGTATATTGAAGAGCTATCAAACAGTGATTATTCTAGCTTCCCTTCAGTTAAAACACTGTTTGATGAAAATCCTGATGAAAGTAAAAATGTTTCCGATTTACTAAAACTGTTGAAAGACCTGAAGGAAGAAATGTCTCAGAGGTTTAGTGACTTCAGGAAGTATCAGGAACCATTTCGCTTGGTAGAAAATCCATGGGCAATGAAACCAGCTAATGTAGCTCATCTTTCTGTTTTTGGAAATGAAGCTAGGGATTTGAAAAATTAATTAATCGATCTTCAGAACGATACGGAACTCAAAAGTATTTTTGAAGAAAAGATGAAGAATAAAGCTCACTATGAGTTTTGGAGGGTTGTTGAAAAGGACAAATTTCCTAACTTACTTGAATGTGCTCAGAAAATATTGTTTTTTCATCTACTTATGTCTGTGAATCTACATTCAGTAAGCTGAAGTTTGTAAAAAACAAGTACAGACCTAGGCTAACAAGTGAGAATGTTGAGAACATTTTAAGAATTTCAGTCCATCACTTCAAGAAAGAGATCTTTAAGAAAGATTTCGC
Source organism: Prosapia bicincta (assembly GCA_036971475.1). NCBI lineage: Eukaryota > Metazoa > Arthropoda > Insecta > Hemiptera > Cercopidae > Prosapia > Prosapia bicincta. Next base: position 10,159,044 of record JBAIZL010000002.1, read on the forward strand.
CCATCAACTTCAAAGAATTAACTAAGTAAAAAAAAGACATTTTCAAACTTTTTTATGCGCAAAACAGTTTATTTATGTTGGTAATGTAATAAACGTATGTTATAATCATATTGTTTGTCAGTTATTTAGTGCCTCTTGTACTTGCGGCCCTCAGGAAAATTTTATGCAACATATTTGGGTCTCAAAGTATTCCTAGTGAGGACCCCTGCTCTAAACAATTCAAGTTGGTGTGTTTTAATTGCTTTTTAGACTGACTGATTCTTAAACAACTATTAACAATAATGTAATTCAGTACACTGAGAAACAAAGTTAAGATGAATGAGATATTATATTGTAACTGATTAATAATTAAAAACAAAACATGTATTTATAAATTATAACATAGCCAATAAATATATACTGCATGCTTCAATAGCGCCTCTAACACAAGAAGAAAGTTAGCTACAACATGATCACCTCTGGTATATAACAGTCAAGGTAGAGTAATAGACTAATATAGGATGTTATTAAAAAAGTTAATGAAAAGCTCACCAGGTGTTGCAGGAGCTTGAGACATTGTAAAAGTATTTGTTAATAAGCCCCGTTGCCAAACAGCTCTCACACCATTCGACCAAAACCTAGCAAATCCTTTCACCAAAGACATTACCTAAACACATCACAAGGACAGGTCACCCAAGGACAAATACAAAACAAGTTAGCATATTTAAACATAGGAGAGGAAATCAATAGTTAAGTAGTTTGTTACATTTTTTTAATTAATCATTTTAACATTAGTTTATGACTATCTAAACTTCAAATTTTGTAAAAACTTACTGACAGAATGCTCATCTGCGATCTTCATATGTGTCTTTTTTTTAATCATATGCAAAAAAGCTAAATGTTTAATATTTATTCAATGACATATATATGCTGTATATTTATTCAGTATGACATTTCTTTCTAAAGACAAATAGTACAATTCACAAAACATAATTCCTTCCAAGAATTATTCCCTCAATGAGAATGTAAGTAACTCTGCATCGGTTGAGCAAACCAACAATGTGGTGATTTATCATTACTAACAGTTAGCACAATCCTTATCCTTAAACAGCCACTTACCCACACAGTTCTGGTCCTGGCAGTGTTGTTAAGCTGTTTTTTTAAATACATGCTGCTGAATAAATCAGTAGGTAGTGGTTTTTTTGCCAAGATAATACAAACAAGTTTAATTTCTATAAAAACCTCATGATTTACAACACAAAAACTACAAGTTTCAAAAAACAAATTTGTGAACACAAATTCGAACAACTATTACCACATTATGGTCTATCTAGAACATAATAAAACTGAACTGAAAATAAATGTCAGTCTCAGAAAAATTACTTGTGTAGATAATGCTGAAATTATAATATTAGAAATAACAAAAGATTTTTGAAGCTTGTACAAATTTGAAAATCTAATATGTGCAAGCCTCCTTATACTGAAAATAAATGTCAGTCTCAGAAAAATTACTTGTGTAGATAATGCTGAAATTATAATATTAGAAATAACAAAAGATTTTTGAAGCTTGTACAAATTTGAAAATCTAATATGTGCAAGCCTCCTTATACAAAAATCTTCATAGAGTGAAGACAAATTCAGGCTGTTATTGTCTAATGTGGATCATTTTTATATTCAGATGATGCGCTTAAATTCCAACTGGGAACTAGACAACTATTCCATAAAATGTGGTAACTAAAGTGAACAGTGATCGAAATTCCAGAAACAGTGACATCATTTTAACAAGTTACTGAAACGCAATTCTTGAAATATCACTTCAGGAAGTAATTAACTTATATCATTTAAGAAATAGACAGAAGGGTAGATAGTAACAATTTTCATTGTTATAAAAAATCAATGAACTCCAGATTCAGCCTTAGTTGATAGGGATAGTACATACAACCCCCAAAATGGCAATCTTCTACCTTGAAAAGTTAATGCCACTAAAGGCATATTTAAATATTTTTCCATATGTTAACATTTTTTAAGTGTATACTAGTAGCTTAAGTTGAAGGTGGAAACAAAGGTAGAACATATCAGGAAATGTTTTGATACCCATGTTTGCATAGTTCCCTAAACTGCATATTTACGGAATTGAATATATGTTGTCAATATGTTGATCACAAAAATTATAACAATAAAGCTAATTGATTTTATTTAAACAAATCAAGTGTATAGAATTTAATAGTAAATTTAAAAAGATTTTGGTAATTGTTTAGATTCCTAAACTGGGCCTATATTTTCATAAAACATGTAAAAAGGCTATTTTCATTGAAATTATTTTTTTTGTGCCTAGAAACATTATTTTTTCTTAAATTAAAGTTTAGGAATGTAAACAATTACCCAGATTTTATACTATACTATAAATAATGTGAAGATTAAAAATTGTCAAGACTTTTAGCAATTTTTAAAGTAACTTCTTAACAATTATAAGGGTTGATTATTCGAATTTTATATACAGCTGAGGGTAATTACCCAGCTGAGTTCTTTGGATTAGATAAATCCTTCTGAAAACCTTGATTTTATTTCTATTGGGTGTTTTTTACATGTTTTATTGAAAATTAAAATATTTAATATGACTAGTCTTAATGTTTAAAAAAAATTGTCCGTTTATTGTATTCGCATATCAAACAACTGTTGAATGTTATTGGAATAAAATAATTTTCATCCCTTCAGAGTCAATAATATTTTATTGAAGTTAATCAAACTATTTTAAAATATCTTATTATTTACATCAACGAAATATTTACCATTAGTTTAATTATAATTGCATTATTAAATACCTTTACAGTTGATAGCTCCCATTGTAGCAAAGCTTTAAAATAAGGTATGAGTTTTCTAAAACGTTATAAAAATAATTATTCTTAAACAAATAACAAATAGTCACTTTTACCACAAATTTATTTTAATCGTGGATGTAACTCACTAATTCAGAATTAGGCTATTGTTGAAATGAAAGGCTCAACGCTATTATCCTCACTCTTTCATGCAACATTCAAAACCATTTTGTTGCTAACAAACTGTTACCTTTACCTAAGTTTGCGCATGTGTTTTGGAAAGTACTGTGTAGCCAGGGGTCTGTTGGAAGTAGGGATGGCCGAAGTTGACGATTTTACTCAACTGTTGCGCACGCAACTTATTGCCGGTACACATCAGTTTAAAACAACTGATGTCAAACATTAGGTTGCAAGTGACTGTTGCTTGAACTAATGCGAGCACATTAGTTGAATGAAAACATCAGCTTCAGTCGTCTCAACTAATGCGGGCTACAGCTAACTAATGTATTGATTATTAGGTGTAAATATAGGCTATGAATAATTCTTAGATTTCTATTAAAAAAATAAATACATATAAAATAAAACTCGTTTTATTCAAGGCTTACTTATTTACTTAAGGTAAAAGCAATTACCCTGAAATATATTTATATTAGCCCTACATAAGAAATCCTTTTACCATTAAAAAAAATATATACATAAATACATATAAAATAAAACTCATTTTATTTAAGACTTACTAATTTACTTAAGGTAAAAACAATTACTCTGAAATATATTTATATTAGCCCTACATAAGAAATCCTTTTACCATTAAAACAAATATATATAAATACATATAAAATAACACTTATTTTATTTAAGACTTACTTATTTACTTAAGGTAAAAACAATTACCCTGAAATATTTATAATTAGACTTACATAGTTAAGTATTCCATTTTAACATTTAAAGTATATAAAATATATTTTAATTTGAAAATATTTAAAGTACTTATACAAAATAAATATGTAGACCAGGGTATTTTTTCGAGAAAATTATTTTAAAAATTGGTAAATTGTAAAACGTGACTTAGAACTTAAATATTTACATATAAAAAATGCGTGTTTCCCTTAATTATTTACATATTATTATTAATAATAATTAAAACAAAAAATCTGTTTCCCCTGCTAGCTTCTATTTAACACTTACAACTTTTTTTTTTAAAAAAATGTGTTAACTTGCCTATAGTAGCACTTACTTTTTTTGTGTTGAGGACGGCCGTTTCGGGAGATGTGTCCCTTTGTCAACTCAGACCGTAACTCAGAGTTACGGTCTGAGTTGACAAAGGGACACATCTCCCGAAACGGCCCTCCTCAACACAAAAAAAGTAAGTGCTACTATAGGCAAGTTAACACATTTTTTTAAAAAAAAAGTTGTAAGTGATTATTAGTAGCTCACGCGAAGATGGAATCAACAAATGTCTTCTATTTAACTATTGAAAACTTAGTTTCAATAAAAAGTACAAGTAATTACATTTGAAGCCGGTACCGCAATCATACCTTGTATTTCCTAATCCATCAAAATTATTCTAGACATTTCGGAAACAATGACCTTTTTTATTACTTGATTTCCCATGGTTAGTTATAGTTAACCATAGCGTCATCTCAGGAAACAAAAATTTCATGAGTTCGACATTATGATAGTATGCGGGACAATAGTTCTCGAAAAATACCATACAGTATTAGATTTTGTCCGATAAAAAATATGTGATTGCATACGTTTCGTACATATTGTTCAGATATACAGCTTGTCAATAATTCAACCCTCTTTGAATGATTTACGCGAGATGGAATGTGATTATGGTAGTGCTTAAAAATATAACAGATATCTCCTTAATTATAAAATAAGTTTTGTCATAATATTTTTCACGTTCAGATTGTAAATATGAGTTTAAGTGCAACATTTTTGTAGGTAATAAGCTTATGATAAATTATGTTTTCGTTATTGGAAAATTATTTCTTTTTTTTAGTAAGTAAACATTTTATATTACGGGTTCTTTTCTTTGAAGTTGGTTGTATTTTTTAAAATGATTTAATATATTTTTATGTTGCAATGAAACAATTTTAATGGATCAGTTTCTGAAGCATTTTACCGGCTAAAATAATACGGACATTATACTCGTAAAAATCAATTATAGACTGACATAAATGATAACATATAAGGAATTATTAATTAGGTATGTAATCAATAGCAACGTCCCTCTTGCAGAGTTATTAGACATTAGGGACTTCCTACACATCAGGTTGGCCGAAAGCAACTGTTGAATCACATTAGTTTGTTACACACTACACACCAGGTTAGCAGGAAACAACCGATGCGCACGCATTAGTCTGCTACACATTAGGTTAGCATAAAACAACTGTTGGCAGGCATTAGTTTGCTACGCATTAGGTTAGCAGAAAACAACTGTTGCCAGGCATTAGGTTAGACATTAGGACTTTATCCACATCAGTTGCGCGGGCATTAGGTTGCGTAGAGGCAACTGTTGCCGTTGTTTTCGGCCACCCCTAGTTGGAAGGAGTTTTGTGCTACACTTTTACTAGTAGATGAAAGTCGCCTCTGACCAATCTTGAGTTTCTAATTGCTACAATTATGATTTTCGCAATAAATAATATAAGCATTTGTTGATTCCATCTTCGCGTGAGCTACTAGTAATCACTTACAACTTTTTAAAAAAATGTTTTAACTTGCCTATAGTAGCACTTACTTTTTTTGTTGAGGACGGCCGTTTCGTGAGATGTGTCCCTTTGTCAACTCAGACCGTAACTCGCGAGTTACGGTCTGAGTTGACAAAGGGACACATCTCCCGAAACGGCCGTCCTCAACAAAAAAAGTAAGTGCTACTATAGGCAAGTTAAAACATTTTTTTAAAAAGTTGTAAGTAATAATATAAGCTTTTATTTTATATCTATAATAAAATATTTGCGAGGCATTGTAATTATTTTCTAATATTCTTAATTTTCGTTATTTAACCCAGTTGCATTATTTACACTTTGATTTCTGGTGTGTCATATAAAAACATTTTGTTTTTAAATATCAAGTCACCAAATTTGCAATCTTGTCTTGTAACCATATGACTTTATAACAGATGACAACACAATTCGAAGAAGAAAGTAAACAAGGTAAACACCTGTTAGGTCTTAAAATGTGTCTAAAATGAATTGTGTTGGAGAAGTAGAGTTAAACAAATAATAATAAATGTAAATTACTAGTAATAAACAAACAGCTTTAGTTACAACAAAAAACGTTTTCTCATTCACTCTCTAGTTCCCGAAATAGAATTAACCTAGAAAATAGACAGGGCTATTGTTCTGTACTGTAAAGGTACACTTGAAATATAATAAATTTAAATTACCTTATGTATTTATCTATCTTTTAGTTACTGCAATTATGAATGTAAAGATATATCCATATAATCATTTGTCCAGATATATACTATTTATCCAGATAAATTTTGTTTTCACATTATTGGTATAAAACCAGCATGTGCCAGATTTTTCACTCGCATAAAATATCTCAAAACAGAAAAGTTGTCACAGTTTATAATTTAAATGTATAACCTACTAAGACTAAAACAAATTAGGGTCTCTATTTAGTGCCCTAGGAAATTTTTTTTAAATGATCAGTTATCTTTATGGGAATATTCTTTATATTTACTATTATTTATCCTTTTAATATTTATACTTCCTTCTATAATTCATCATACAATACATGACCCTTTTTAATGTTTTGTTGTTTAAAATCAAGTTATACCATATGATTTTAAATCGAAGCAAATAGCCTGTGAGAATGTTTAAGTTGTAAGCATATTCAGATGGTTTATGTCATTTACGAAAATAAAAAAGTTGAAATAATCATCAGTAGCCTATTCTACAAAAAATACAGTATTATTGTAACTAAAATTCATTGAAATGTTTTTGTTTCATAGAAAATGGCAGAAATAGATTTAAAACAATTGGAACAAAAAATTTGTGAATCTTTGGAAAAAGGTATAGTATGTTTATATAATAAGAATATAAATAAAAAATAATTATTTTATGTGTATTAATGTTAACTGACAGATTTAAGAAAGTTAGTTTCAAAATATCGTTAAATTGCACATTGGGCACCACCTGAGATAAAAGTATAAAATTGTTCAAAAACATGTCGTAAGACCATATCCATAAGGGTTTTTTTGTTTTTACACGGAAAGTTATTTTTATCAAATTAAAGTTGGGTAAATATTCAGTGCAGAGTAGTAAGTTGTGCTACGACTGCCTGTTTCGTGGAGTGATACAGTGATGTCATGCTATCTCTATTTGTACCTTACATAAGTGGATGGTTGATGTGATATGAGGATCCACCACTATGTCAGTTTTGTTTCCACAAGTACATGCTGCTTGATTGTGATGAGTTAACTAATGTGTATATACTTTATGATCTTCGAGGAAGTTTAAAGCTGGTTTTAAGGGACTATGTCACGGCTATCGAGAGTGTCATCGCTTTCTTACGCCATCTAAATATATATAACAATATTTAAAACTATATGAAAATTTTTAAAGTTTTTATTCACTTTAACTTTGTGACATCAGTGTATCACTCCGCGTGGCAGGCAGCCTATTCACAACTGCTACGTCCGCACTGAATTTTTACCCAACTTTAAATTGAAAAAAAATCATGATGCAACACAAAAAACAAAAAATATCAATGGAAATAGCCTTTTGACATGTTTTTGAATGTCCCATGCAAATATGGAGCCGGTTCAGAAATCTAAATTTTAACCAAAAAAAAAAAAAACAGGTATATGCCCAACAAATTTTACATTGGGCAAACAGGTTCCAGCTTCCAACAAAGAGTCGAGGAACACACAAAATCATCCAAACTCTGCATTTGCCAATCACCTAAAAGAAACAATACATAAATACACAGACACTAACCATAACCTAGAAATCTTACATCTCAACACACTAGAACAATATGAAATTTACAAACACACAAAATACAAACATATTAAATGAACAAACCCAATACAAATCACACATACTCTTTGACACTATTGAAAACCAGCCTTTAAAACCGTCACCTCTTAACCTAACAACTCCAAGTGGAAAATTTAGACACTGATAAAGATCGCTACGGAGTGATCAAAAACATTCTGTCTCAGTAAGTTTTTACAAAATAAATTAAAGTACGGATAGTCATAAACTTGAAGAAAAGTCTTAGAAGCGCAATAATGAATCATCAGTAAATGAAGAATCATTATGCAATCTATTCCTGTATAGATTCCAAACAATTCTTTAATTATAATTTTTAATTTAACACTAGAGACCTGTCTCACTTTATAGTTGTTTTTAGCTGGACTCATATCCTTCAGAGCAATAATAAAACTCTCAGAAAAGGAATTATGCAGGCTATTAAACATATCTAAGGAAGAAGCTATCCAAGTTTTACAGACTGCAGCTGAAGGTGTTATAAAACCAGGATTTTTACAAGGTAAGTTGCTGTTTTCTAATTAATACTTTAAATATTTAAATAAAATAGTTTTTTTGTAAATTTTTATCAAGAAAAGTAATAGATCTGACAAAATAATTTTATTAATTATTGTCTGACAGTATTGTGTGCATTATAAATGTATTTTCAAGGGCCTGAATTAATTACAAACAAAATATACTACAAAAGATGGAGGCGTTTAACACTTGGTTGCAAAATCCTAGATTCAATTTTAAATGGAGGCTTAGCTGCACGAGGTATCAATGAACTTGTAGGACAAAGTGGTAGTGGAAAAACTCAGTTATGTTTACA